>CM072685.1:19128733-19519915 GCA_036884735.1 Huso huso
GGTAGTAAAGTTTTACCAGAAGTGCTGTATCCTGCAGAGTCATGACTGTCAGCATGCGAATAATATGAGATAATATTGTGATCCTTGTGTAGCACACAACAATGGGTACAGTGCTGGCAATTTTTTTTTGCTGCCATGAACATGCCCATGATCCTGTTTATGTTGCAAGACTTCAATTCTAACCAGTAGTTTCACGTGTTAATTTAGGAGACACAGTCTAGGATTATGTGGCTAATCTGGATCTGAAAAAAGCCAGCCTAAAGAGACCTTTTTTCCCCCAATCTCAGGTGGAGCTCTGCTGGGAGAGAGTCTTTCTACAAGAGGATTTTCACTAGTCCATGTGTGTCTGTTGATCTTCTCTGTCATCACTCTGATAAAGCTCTCATCGCTGGACTGGGCTTTTACAGTGAGTGTGAACAAAGATGAGTTCACCATCAGAGCTGCACCACACAGCTGACAACCGAGAGAGACAGTACAGTGTTAGCGGGCTGGCTCTTTGGCACAGTGGTTGTGTGTGTGTGAGAGTGTGTGTGTGTGTATTGAAGTCCTGAGGATGTGGGTTTGAGTACCACCCAGGACCCAGAGCAGTGGCCTCATTACAGATTCAATCCCCCAGGCTGTCAGTCAGTCAGTTACCAGTCATTTACAACAAAACTCATAATGACAGCACATCCGAGTTGATGTGGTAAATACGTCTTCCTATGACTTCCGAGGTGCCCAATAATGGTTCTGGAGGGCTGCAATCCAGCAGCTTTTCAAGCTCTCTTGAAATCACCACCTTCAGAACTGGGAAGAGCCATTCAATTGAGCAATTACCACAATAATTAGTTGAATTAGGCAGTTAAGAGCTCAGGTGGAATGAAAACCAGAAGACACTGCAGCCCCCAAGACCAGGATTGGGGACCCCTTTGCTATAACTGAAAGTGGGCTTCTGAAACACACAGAGAACGCAATGGCTTACCACACATATATTTAGGAATGACTGCCTTTGCTTTCTGTCACTTCCTGCTGGGGTGTGACTTGAGCAAAAACAGTCTCCCTCAGTGCAGTTACAAAGAATTCAGTGTGGTTGAGTTTTCATGTGGTTCTTTTTTTGCCTTTCAGTTCACAGCCATTCAGAAGAAAGGCACATTGTATTAGCACTGCAGAACAGCATGTCAATGCTGCACAAGGAAATATCAGCACTGCCCAGTCAACTGAAAGATTTGCACAGTGGACTGGAGGATCTCCTCAGTGAACTAGAGGAGCTGCGAAAAAACATCTCCACTGGTAAATATTATTATACCAACTGACCCAATGTATTGCTTTATTGCTTCCATTGATTAGCAAGGGGCATGGATGAAATCAAACTGGTGTGGTTTCAGTGCAGAAGAATTCTAGTGACACAGCTTGAGTGAATTGAATTGGATACATTACCCTTTAAAAATGTAAACCGTGAAAGTGATCTGTCTTCACCCCCAGGGCCTGAGAAGAGCTCTGCTGGGAGACTGTCTTTCCACAAGAGGACTTCACTGGTGTTGGCCTGTCTGTGGGTCATCTCTCTCTCATCGCTGGACTGGGACTTTAGCAACCAACACGTGATTGTTATTGCTGAATTTCATAGCAAAAGAATATTGAAGGACATAAAGAAACCCATTAGAAAACATGTAAATAAATAAATAAATAAATAAATAAATAAATGTTTTTAATTATGTGTTTGTAGATCATCATCACGTTTGCTATAGTTATTATTATTATCATCATTATTATTATTTTAAATGTTCTAAAAAAATATTCTGGGTTCAGTCTACATACTGTAGTACATTACCTGTATTTGATTAATAATCTGCAATGATTTCTACCTTTCATCATTTTTTTTTCAATTCCAAACTGTTCAGCAGCTTGACTACAGCTGGTACCGACTTTAGCTGTAATATTGCTTCATGGCGTTGCTCCAAGGATTTTTTAAATCGAGATTTATTTGTCCATTGCGAGTGAACCCGGGTTTGTTTGGGTGGAGGAATTGGACCCTGATTCGGGTGCTAGGAAAACAAAAATTAAACAGAGCTGCCCAATTTAAAGGCGCTCTCCCTGCCTGTGTTTTTGGTCTCCATTCTGTTGTATGTTTTTAAACAATTTCTGTATTTATTGTTGTTTGTTTAGTGAGCCCCTCCTCTGTGTAGGTATTGAGCCGCACTGCCCTTTAGTTTTAAATTGAAATCCTGTATTTAGTTATTGGCTGGCTGATCTCGCACTGATTGAAAAGAACCAGTACCCCTTCCAGATGAAGAGAAATAAAAGAAATAGAGTGTGCATTAGATTTTTTTCGTGGTCAGACATAGAGAAAGGAGGAGGGAGAGACGTCTCCAGATCATCTGCCTGTCTGACACAGAATGTATGAGTGCAGTACATTAAGTAAAAAAGAAGCAATATCTATTTAATGAAACAATCACTGACATCTGCCAACTGCTTCAGCATGACATAGAAATAGCACACTATTTACCTGTAGCACTAGGGCAGTGGTGGGCAGTCCTGGACCTGAAGGGCCTCATTGTCTTCTAGTTT
Organism: Huso huso; assembly: GCA_036884735.1. Taxonomy (NCBI): domain Eukaryota; kingdom Metazoa; phylum Chordata; class Actinopteri; order Acipenseriformes; family Acipenseridae; genus Huso; species Huso huso. The sequence goes on from CM072685.1 coordinate 19,131,278, forward strand.
TCGTTCCACCTCAACAATCAGTTACTTAAGTGACCCAAATATGTGCTAAATTGAAACAATTAAGCATTGTTTCCAGGTTTTAAACAGGTGGGGATTTAAATATACCTACAAAACCTGCAGGACTCGGTCCTCGTTAGGGAACACTACTCCATTATTATTATTAATAATAATAATAATAATAATAATAATAATAATAACGTTTGTGTCGTCACAACAGAACATTTTAGTGACACGATATAACCTAAAGCTTAAAAGTATTTGTACACATTCACTGTGTTTACATTGGTTACAAAAATTGGTAGACAGGCCCTAACCCTTGACCTGTGACAGAGTTGAAAGGTCATTTCCTTATGGTTAGAAGGCAAGACATTTTCCTCAGGGGAAGCAATAACACAGCACAGCTCCCCCTAGTGACAGATGAAGGAAACTGTCCTCCATGATACACAAACAAATTCGATAACACTTTATTTTAAGTGTACATTGGTAATGTTGTACTTAGTGTTGCCACCCAAACATCTGCAAAATACCTACTGCTGAAGTAAAAAAGTAATTTCTGAAAATGTCTGCAAAACTATATATAGCATGTTTCATAACATTTATATTTTTTATGGTTTTCTTTTATATTCATCAGTAGTGTGGAGTAGTGGTTAGGGCTCTGGACAATTGACCGGAGGGTCGTGGGTTCAATCCCAGGTGGGGGACACTGCTGCTGTACCCTTGAGGTACTTTACCTAGATTGCTCCAGTAAAAACCCAACTGTATAAATGGGTAATTGTATGAAAAAATAATGTGATATCTTGTAAAAATTGTAAGTCGCCCTGGATAAGGGCGTCTGCTCAGAAATAAATAATAATATTCAGAATATTACTTATGTTCTTAAATCAACAGACCACAAACCAAAGAATTAATAATGTCACAATTTATTAACCACCCAGTCACCCATTTATGTTGTCAATTACCATGTCAAAATGCACACTTTTTATTGTTTTTGTGTAAAACGGAAATAATTATTTGAATAGAAAAAAATAACAAAATAACAACAAAAAAGTATAACGCAATATGTGTTACAATTGCAGCATTGTGAGAGTCTTTGTGCTATCAGCTGGTGTGAAATATTTTGTTGTTGTTCTATGGGAATGAGTTCTGTGACGCTCATTTCTTCGGCAATGCTGCCATCTACTGGTACAAAAAGAACTACACTGTTTTACTGAGTATATTCTTTCACTGGGATTACTGTTAAACGGGAAAATACTGTGTGTGGCTGTGCAGAGACACTTAAAACTCTCTCAATGGCGTTCTGCAGCATACCAGTGACTTAAAGGTGGATTTTAAAAAGGGGCAAGTCTTGTTGCACGTGCGTAACAGCATTTGCGTTCCACAAAGTTCTCCATGTCGATTTTTAGAAGTGCCTAATATACTGGTGTAAAGGTGTACTTGTCTCACCTGCGCCAAAACCCATAGAATGAGCGCACCCTGTTGAATTAAATATGTAAATGAGAAGTGCAGGTGGTATGTTACATATGATCTAGAAGCCCCCAGAAGGAATCATGTATTAAAGAATCATTTTAGATATAGATAATGTTTTTTTTTTTTAAATACACACCTGGGAAATGTGCCAAACGTATAATCACCTGTGCCATATTACATAACTTGACCATGAAAAAGAAAATGTCCATTGAAGACCCGGATCTGCCTATTGGGCACAATGACGAGGAGAATGTGGAAAATGGCATCCCCATAGGAAATGTTGACTTGGTAACAGCCAGGAGACCCGTTTAGCATTAATACACAATTGTTTGGACCCATACAGTGATAGTCATTTTACACATGCCCTGTGAAAAAATATTAAATGATACAACAAACCATATAAATATATTAGTATTCTCATTTTACTACACAATGATGCCTATCAGAACATAAAAGATTATTTCTCAAACTGAACGCAGTAGGGATTCAAGGAAATGCATGCACATGGATTAGGGAGTGGTTAACATGTAGAAAACAGAAAGTACTGATTAGAGGAGAAACCTCAAAATGGAGTAGGGGTAACCAGTGGTGTACCACAGGGATCAGTATTAGGTCCTCTGCTATTCCTAATCTACATTAATGATTTAGATTCTGGTATAGTAAGCAAACTTGTTAAATTTGTAGACAACACAAAAATAGGAGGAGTGGCAAACACTGTTGCAGCAGCAAAGGTCATGGCTGTGAAATTGAAGAAGGAATCTATGAAAAAGACCTAGGAGTTTATGTTGACTCAGAAATGTCTTCATCTAGACAATGTGGGTAAGCTATAAAAAAGGCTGTGACAGGGTGACTGGGCGGTGACGTCAGGCAGAAGCAGGAAGGAAAAAATACTGACACCAGGGACTGCAGTTTTTTAAGAAAGACGCGGCTGGCTGCCGTTTTTATTAACAAATAACAAAAAGAAATAAAATATTTTAACAAAAAGAAACTTGCTCACAGAGCAAAAATAAAACAGGTAAACAAAACAAAATCACAAACACAAAATATAACACAACACAGGTCAGGCTGGGCAGATTGCCTTCACTGTTTCTATGTCTTTTAAATAAAGTTTATTTTATTTTTTCACGCTCCTCTCGCTCTCTCTCTCTAACACCCACCGGAACTGAGAGTGGTGCTGCGTTTATATACATGTGACCATCTCCGATTTAGTAATAAATTAAATCACTTAATTAATTCGGAGATGGCCACCTTCTACCAGTTTATTAATTACTTCTGTGGATGGGACTACCCATCACGCTAAAAAACAATCGGCTCGCCATCAAAATACAAAACAATAACAAACCCTGCGGTGCTACGATCATTTAAAATACATAAACAAACACAAAAATAACACACAGGGGCGGAGGGGAGACCCCGATCTGAAAAATAAACAAATGAATGTACAGGGCACCTCGCCTGTTACATATCCCCTTGTGCAACGCACCAGCCCCAACGCCACCTCCCAGTCTCAAAGTCCCGGAAGAGGGAAGCAAGGTGTTTCAGGGGTGGCCATGGTGGAATGTCTCCACCCCCCACTTCTTCGTGGCTGGCAGCTCCTTCTTCTGGGGCTCCCCCACACACACTATCCTGCCCGCGAAAGTGCGGCTGGGGGAGCTGGTCTCCTGACCTCCCCCTGCTTCATGGCGGCAGCTCCCCTCCGTGGGGCTCCCGACCACATGATCTCCACCTTGAAGTGCGGCTGGGAGCTAGTCTCCTGACCTCCCCTTTCTTCATGGCGGCAGCTGCCCCTTCATGGGGCTCCGGCCACAGTGTAGCGACCCAGGCGGCGGCGGCAGCAGCGGACCCTCAGGGAGGCGGCGGCAGCAGCAGCGGACCCTCAGGAGGCGGCGGCAGCAGCAGGACCCTCGGGGGCGGCGGCAGCAGCAGCGGACCCTCGGGAGGTGAAACTCGTGAGGGGGAGCCCCTGGCCATGGGCGGCAGCGGGAGCTCCACTTCTCCCCTCGTACTCTGTACCCTGTGCGAAGCAAAAAGCAGCCCAGGCGATCACGGAGCAGCAGGCAGCTCCAGGCGATGCGGGCAGCAGGCAGCCCCAGGTGATCTAGGGCATGGCATCCCTGAGTGGGCAGGCGTGGCATCCTGGGCGGTGCGAGGCTGGCATCCTTGGGCGGGCGAGGCTGGCATCCCAGGGGATGGTGAACTGGCATCCCAGGCGATGGCGAATTGGCATCCCTGGGCGATGGTGAACTGGCATCCCCGGCGATGGCGAACTGGCTGGCATCGGGCGATGGCGAACTGGCATCGGGCGATGCCGCGACAGGGCGGCAGCGGTCCCTCAGGGAGGCGACGGCAGCAGACCCTCGGGAGGCGACTGCAGGAGGAGCCAGGACCAGCGGCGGTGCTAGGGATGGCCCTCTTCTCAGCCGCTGCGACCCCAGCGGTTTTCCCCTTGCTCTTTTTAGCAGCCTGTGTAAGGGCAGCTGTGGACCGCCAGCCTTCTGTTCCGGTCCGTCCTGTCATGAAGGGAGAGGCAGCTCCTGCTCCTCCCTCAGGTGGTGGTGGTGGTGGCAGAGGCAGCTCCCTCTCCCTCAGGTGGTGGTGGTGGTGGAGGCAGAGGCAGCTCCTGCTCCTCTCCCTCAGGTTGCGGCGAGGCAGGGGCTCCTCCTTCTGGCGGTGACAGGGGCGGCAGGGCCTCTCCCTTCTGGCTGCTGGCGGGGGGGCTCCTCCCTTCTGGCTGCGAAGGCGGCAGGGGCTCCTCCTTTCTGGCAGCGAAGGCAGCAGGCTCCTCCCTTCTTCTGCGAAGGGCAGGGGCTCCTCCCCTTCTGGCTGCAGTGGTGAAACCAGCAGGCATGCTCCCTCTGCTGGTGGCGGCGATGGAGGCGGAACCAGCAGGCATGCTCCCTCTGCTGATGGTGGTGGGGCGACAAGTCCCCTCCCATGGAGGTGGAGGCGGAACCAGCAGGAACTCTCCCTCTGCTGGGCCGGAGGGGGAGCGACACACAGTCCTCCCACGGAGGCGGAGGTGGCACCAGCAGGTATTCTCCCTCTGCTGGCGGAGGCGGGGCGACGCACAGTCCTCCCACTGAGGTGGAGGCGGAATCAGCAGGAACTCTCCCTCTGCTGGCAAGTACCTGGGCTGTGGATGTTCGGCCTTCCCCCTCTTGGGCTGTGGGCGCACCCGATTCCCCCCTCTTGGGCTGTGGACGCACCGACTCCCCCCTCTTGGGCTGTGGATGTTCGGGCTCCTCCCTTTTAGGCGTAGGACATTCGGGCTCATCCCTTTTAGGCGCAGGACGTTCGGGCTCCTCCCTTTCAGGTGCAGGACGTTCGGGCTCCTCCCACTCCAGGTTTGTGTCCTGGAAGACCTCCAGGCAGTGGTGCTTCTCATGCCCGTACCGCATACAGTTGGTGCACCACTCCTCTTCCCCTCGTTCCATCTTTCCTCTCTGCCTCCTCCTCACCTCTGTCCGTGTCTCTTCCTCCTGCCATATGGGGAAGGTGCCAGGGGAAATGTGCCATGGCTCTCCACAGTTGAAGCACCACTCCTCCCCCAACAAGCAGGTAAGGCAGACTTGCTGCGGCTGTTGCTGCTGCAGCGGCTGCTGTCTCCTCATCCTCCTCTTTCCTCTCATCCTCCTTCCTCACTCTCCTTTTCTCCACAAGTAATAATAAAAAACGAAAAAAAAATGAAAAAAACTGCAGTACCCTCTTCTGCCTGCATCCAGGAGGCACTGCAATCCCACTCAAACACCACGTGTGGCAGGCTGGCTAAGCGGTGACGTCAGACAGAAGCAGGGACGGGAAAAATACTGACACCAGGGACTGTAGTTTTTAAAAAAAAATGTGGCTGGCTGCCGTTTTTATTAACAAATAAAAAGAAATAAAATATCTTAACAAAAAGAAACTTGCTCACAGAGCGAAAATAAAACAGGTAAACAAAACAAAATCACAAACACAAAATATAACACAACACAGGTCAGGCTGGGCAGATTGCCTTCACTGTTCCTATGTCTTTTAAATAAAGTTTTGTTTATTTTTCTCACGCTCCTCTCGCTCTCTCCTCTCTAACACCCACCCGGAACTGAGAGTGCTGCACGTTTATATGCAGGTGACCATCTCCCGATTTAGTAATAAATTAATCACTTAATTAATTCGGGAGATGGCCACCTTCTGCACGAGTTTATTAATTACTTCTGTGGATGGGACTACCCATCCACGCTACAAAACAATCGGCTACGCCATCAAAATACAAAACAATAACAAACCCTGCGGTGCTCGCCATCATTTAAAATACATAAACAAACACAAAATAACACAGGGGCGGAGGGGGAACCCCCGTTCTGAAAATAAACAAATGAATGTACAGGGCACCTCGCCCTGTTACAAAGGCCAACAAGATGCTAGGATATGTTGTGAGAAGTGTTGAATTTAAATCAAGGGAAGTAATGTTAAAACTTTACAATGCATTAGTAAGACATTACCTAGAATATTGTGTTCAGTTCTGGTCACCTTGTTACAAAAAGGATATTGCTGCTCTAGAAAGAGTGCAAAGAAGAGCGACCAGAATTATCCCGGGTTTAAAAGGCATGTCGTATGCAGACAGGCTAAAAAGAATTTAATCTATTCAGTCTTGAACAAAGAAGACTACGCAGTGATCTGATTCAAGCATTCAAAATTCTAAGGTATTGACAATGTCGACCCAGGGGACTTTTTTGACCTGAAAAAAGGAACAAGGACCAGGGGTCACAAATGGAGATTAGATAAAGGGGCATTCAGAACAGAAAATAGGAGGCACTTTTTTACACAGAGAATTGTGAGGGTCTGGAACCAACTCCCCAGTAATGTTGTTGAAGCCGACACTCTGGGATCCTTCAAGAAGCTGCTTGATGAGACTCTGGGATCAATAAGCTACAAACAACCAAACAAGCAAGATGGGCCAAATGGCCTCCTCTCGTTTGTAAACTTTCTTATGTTCTTATATAGGTTTCAAACAAACAGTCTACAGCAGTATTCACATTTTCAACTTAAACATTCTCAAATCCTGTTGATTCTGAAATAAACAGTGTCAAGCCTTAACACAGTGTTGTCTGTATGCAGTCATTTAAGCAAACATATACATTTAAAGTAGGGCTGTCAAACGATGGCAGAAATTAATCTTGATTAATCTTGCTATTACAAAAATAATCTTAGTTAAGTTAATTGTTGTTTTAATCGCATTTGTTTTAAACTGAACAATAGAAGCCCATATTCTCTCAAACATTACTCAACTCACCCAGAGACTCAGTGGATATTCCGTTACTCCATCTAATCATATACATTGTCCCACGTGTTCTGTCTTTAAGTGCATAGCACAGGTAGGCAACCCTGGTCCTGAAGAGCTACAGACCTTCCTGGTTTTTGTTTTACCCAAGCCCCTTAATAACTTAATTTTCAACGATTGGGCATCAGAATTGCCATTTGTTCCTGGTATTTAGCCACTGATGATTAAAGAGATACCTATAAAACCTGCAGGACCATGGCTCTACAGGACCAGGGTTGCTATTATTATTATTATTATTATTATTATTATTATTATTATTATTATTTATTTCTTAGCAGCGCCCTTATCCAGGGCGACTTACAATAAAAGCAAATACATTTCAAGTATCACAGTACAAGTAATAATACAATTAAGAGCAAGATAAATACAATGACTTTGGTTCAAGCAAGTACAAGTGTGACAAAATACAATTCAATGATACAGCAGATAACACTGTCAGTGATAGTTACATCAGGATATGATTAAATACAAAATACTACAGATTAAACACTTGGCAGATTACAGTACTCTGAAGTACAGGATTAAATGCAGTAAAATAGGGGGCAGATAAGACTAAAATAAAAGCAAGCATTTAAGGAAGGGTGATAAGTGTCCCAGGGAAAAACAGAGGAGTTCTACAGGTGCTGTCTGAAGAGGTGAGTCTTGAGGAGGCGCGGAATGTGGTCAGGGACTGGGCAGTCCTGACATCTGTAGGAAGGTCATTCCACCACTGCGGAGCGAGGGTGGAGAAGGAGCGGGTTCTGGAGGCAGGGGAGCATAGAGGAGCCAGTCTTCTAGTGCAGGCGGAGCGGAGAGGTCGAGTGGGGGTGTAGGGGAGATGAGGGTCTGGAGGTAGCTGGGTGCAGTCTGGTCAAGGCATCTGTAGGCTAGTACAAGAGTCTTGAACTGGATGCGATCGGTGATGGGGAGCCAGTGGAGGAGCGGAGTAGTGGAATGCGTGGGAGGCGAGGCAGAGAGAACACCAGGCGGGCAGCGGAGTTCTGGATGAGCTGGAGCGGACGGTGGTGGACGAGGGAGGCCAGCCAGGAGGGAGATGCAGTAGTCAGGGCGGAGAGTACCAAGGCCTGGACCAGGAGCTGGGTGGCGTAGTTGGTGAGGAAGGGTTGGATTCTTGGATGTTGCTCAGGAAGAATCGGCAAGTGCGTGCCAGAGTGGAGATGTGCTGGGAATAAGAGAGGCAGGGGTCCGGGGTGACTCCGAGGTTCTTAAGGAGGAAGAGGGAGAGAGGTGGTAGATTCCGAGGAACAGAGATAGAGATCAGAGGAGGGGAGGAGGAGGAGGGAAAAAAAAGGAGGTCAGATTTAGAGAGGATGAGTGAGGTGATGCGAGTGCATCCAGGAGGAAATAGCAGACAGACAGGTAGAGATACGGGAGGGGATGGTGGAGTCAGAGGTGGGGAAGGAGAGGAAAATCTGAGCATCATCAGCATAGAAATGGTATGAGAAACCATAGGATGCGATGAGAGGGCCCAGGGGCGTAAAGAGAGAACAGGAGAGGACCCAAGACTGACCCTTGGGGACTCCTGTTAAGAGAGGGCGAGGTGTGGAGGTTGCTCCGCCAGGTTACCTGGTAAGTGCGGTTGGAGAGGTAGGAGGAGAACCAGGCCAGAGCAGTGCCAGAGATCCCCAGGTTAGAGAGAGATGATAGTAGAATAGAGTGATCAACAGTGTCAAAGGCAGCAGAGAGGTCGAGGAGAATTAGGACAGAGGAGAGAGAGGCAGCTCGGGCAGACTTTAGTGAGTTGGTGACAGACAGGAGGGGCGGTTTCAGTGGAGTGAGCAGAGCGGAAGCCAGATTGGAGAGGGTTGAGCAGAGAGTGGTTGGACAGGAAAGCAGAGAGCTGGCGTGTACAGTCCTTCGAGGGTTTTGGAGAGGAAGGCAGGAGGGAGACAGGACGGTAGCTCTGGAGGGAGGTGGGGGTCGAGGTAGGTTTTTGAGGAGGGGGGTGATAGAGGCTTTTTTTTGAAGGCAGAGGGAAAGAGACCAGAAAGGAGAGAGGTGTTGAGAAAGGAGGAGATGAAGGGAAGTAGAGTGGCAGCAGCTTGAAAGAGGTGAGTGGGGAGGGGGTCCAGGGCACACGTGGTGGGTTTGTGACCCTGGAGCAGGGAGGAGAGGTCAGAGTCTGAGAGGGGAGAAGGTGGAGAAGGAGGGTGAGTTAGTAGGGGGATGCAGTGGGTGTCGGGGTTGCAGCAGGAGGGGGGGTGGGGGAGGAGAGGTGTTAAAGAGTTTGCGGATATCTGAGATTTTAGAAGAGAAGAAGGAGGCAAAGTCATCAGGAGATAGAGGAGGGAGGAGGAGGGGAGGAGAGTTTAGGAGGAGAGAAGGTAGAGAATAGTTTACGTGGGTTGTTAGTGGAGGCTTGGATTACAGATTGGAAATAAGTACATTTAGCAGAGGAGAGTATAGGAGAAGGAGGAGAGGAGAGTCGGTAAAGGTCTAGGGCAGCAGGGAGTTTGGTTCTCTTCCATTTCTTTTCAGCAGATCGCAGTGTGATTCTTGCTGAGCGGAGCGCAGAGGAGAGCCAGGGTTGGGGAGGGAGGGCGAGCAGGTGGGAGGTGAGGGACAGAGGGGTCGAGGGGGAGGAGGTGAGGGAGGAGAAGAGGGTGGAGGTAGCAGATTCTACGGAGAGTTGTGAAAAGTCGATAGGAGGGAGGTGAGAACAGTGGAGGCAAGGGACAGAGGGGAGAGAGAGGAGGATACAGCGAGAGGTGACAGTGGGGGTAGGAGGAGCAGGGAGAGGGGAGAGACAGAGAAAAAGAGATGAAATAGTGATCAGAGAGGTCCAGGGGGGTGACAGAGAGGGTGGAGGGGCAGCAGGCCCTGGAGAAGGTGAGGTCCAGTTGACGGCCAGCTTTGTGGGTAGGAGGGGATGGAGAGAGACAGAAGTCGAAGGAGTGAAGGAGAGGGAGGAATCCAGCAGAGTGGCTGGGGTTGGAGAGATGGATGTTGAAGTCACCTAACAGGACAGTTGGGGTAGACAGAGAGGGGAGGGAGGAGAGTAGATAGTCGAGTTCATCTAGAAAGTGAGCGAGAGGCCCAGGGGGACGGTACAGTACAATTAGCAGGAGTTGACAGGGAGAGGTTAGTTGGACTGCATGAAATTCAAAGGTATTAACAGAAAGTGAGGAGAGATCGGAGGGGACAGAAAAGAGTAAGGAGGGAGAGAGGAGAAGACCAGTCCCACCTCCCCGTCCAGAGAGACGCCCCTGCCATAGCACAATAGAAATCACTGGTCAGCATTAAATGGTGTGGCAGGTAATGAACTACTTTAAAAACAATTAACACGTTAATCTTCTTGGAGATTACTCGCAGAAGTTAACTGCGCTTTTAATTGACAGCCCTAATTTAAAGAAATTCTTAAATGGGATATGTAACTTGACAGGAGTTAACTATTATTATTATTATTATTATTTATTTCTTAGCAGACGCCCTTATCCAGGGCGACTTTACAATAAAATAAATACATTTCAAGTATCACAGTACAAGTAATAATACAATTAAGAGCAAGATAAATACAATGACTTTGGTTCAAGCAAGTACAAAGTGTGACAAAATACAATTCAATAATACAGCAGATAACAGTGTCAGTGATACTTACATCAGGATATGATTAAATACAAAATACTACAGATTAAACACTTGGCAAATTACAGTACTCTGACGTAGGATTAAATGCAGTAAAATAGGGGCAGATAAGAGCAAGTAATGCGATTTAAGGAAGGATGATATGTGTCCCAGGCGAAGAACAGAGGAGTTCTACAGGTGATTTCTGAAGAGGTGAGTCTTGAGGAGGCGCTGAATGTGGTCAGAGACTGGGCAGTCCTGACATCTGTAGGAAGGTCATTCCACCACTGCGGGGGCGAGGGTGGAAAAGGAGCGGGCTCTGGAGGCAGGGGGCGTGAGAGGTAGAGCCAGTCTTCTAGTGCAGGCGATAAGATTCTGAAGTACAGGATTAAATGCAGTAAAATAGGGGGGCAGATAAGAGCAAAATAAAGCACATTTACATGAAGGGTGATAGTGTCCCAGGATACAAACAGAGGAGTTCTACAGGTGCTGTTTGAAGAGGTGAGTCTCCAGTATTTCTCTTTTTTTTCTGTCTAATGGACTTATGGGTACAGTTTCCTCTTCATGTCTGTAATCACTTGAATGATTTGCAGTGATTGAGCAGCCTTCTTCCAAAACATCAATATTGCTTGTGTCCGTTTGACTACCAGTCTGAATGTGATCAATTTGAGTATAGATGGAATTGAATTCTCTCTTTTGATACAACTCAGTAGCAATACCAATTTGATTTCTAATAGCTTCCAATGCATTTGCAACTCAGTTCATAGCGGGAACTGCTGTGCCAATGCAGGGCTTTAATAAATTGTTATTCTCTCTTTGTAGCATTAACATCTCATTAACAGGGTCACGGACAGTGCATTTGTTATTGCGAGTATTCCTCTGCTCGCAAACAGATATATTTTGATCAGATCTTTGAGGTTCATGTTAGGTTTGTCTTGTTCAACATGTGAATTACTTGGTATAGTTTCAGTCTGTCGCATGTAATGTTCTGCATCATTTATTATTGTCTCACAAGTTATATCGTCTGGTTCATCATGCTCCTGATTTTTGTCAGCATCTGCTGGTCGGGATTCACCGGCTTGATCAAGACTCATCTGAAAAGACAATGTTTTGTTTATTACAATGCAATGGTGTATGGCTTATTGTACATGTATTCACTGCTGCACATTATTGGTCTCTGTAGGATACCTAATTGTACCCTGCAGCACTCCAAAAAGTAAATATGTTGTAAATAACAAACATACCAATACATTGTACAATATCGGTCAATTGAGCACCATATTAGTCTGCATTATTATTAATTATTATTATTGTTATCTTAGCAGATGCCCTTTTCCAGAGTAATTTACAGTGGTTACAAAGTTACAATACAGTTAAGTGCAAGTACACAAATGCAAATATTGCTACAAGTATGAGCAAATAAAATAGTGCACATATCAATTCAACATACCAGATTTTACACAGATAAGCAACTATCACAAGCAGGGTTGAATAATTCCATTTGAGGGTCAATTGAGATTTTTTATTAGTCAGCTACTTACATTTTGCAGCATTCATCTGAACAGAAAGAGAGTCTTTTACACCCACCATCCAATGCATATTTGTCTATGAGGTGCAGTACTTTTAGCTCCATCTCCGTTAATGTTTCTATATACGTGCTTGCTTTTCTTTTGTCCTTCTCTTAAGATCTGCACATTTTTTTCATTTTGCTTTGTGTTTCTTTTCACAGACGACACTGCATTGATATTATCTCTTATTTGGTTCCATGTTCTGTCTTTTGCTGTTCCTCCCAGCCTCAAGCTTCATTCTCCAAGCAGTTCTTCTTTGTGTTTAATGAGTCCATCAATCAAAATATCAATTTGTCGGCTAGTGAAGTTTTCAATGCGTGTCCTGTCTTCTTGTGTTGTATTTCCCACTTCTTTTATTGTTGTTTTGTCCATTGCTAAGATCTCAGCTTCTACTACGCACCTGAGTGCAGGTCTTATTTAAATAGGGTGGTTCATTACAAATTAGCTTCATTAATGCACGCATACATTTGGTTACACCGGCCGCAGGTTACATAAGAACATAACAAGAACATGAGAAAGTTTACAAACCATTTGGCCCATCTTGCTCGTTTGGTTGTTAGTAGCTTATTGATCCCAGAATCTCATCAAGCAGCTTCTTGAAGGATCCCAGGGTGTCAGCTTCAACATTACTTGGGAGTTGGTACAGCTGCGCTCTCCTGCGCTACCAGGCCTGGAGGACTGCGATCATTTCACGGGGCGCATATGAGGGTTGAGTATTAGAAGATAGACAGGACAGACATAACTCTCACTACTCGGAGGACCTAGAGGAGCTTTCCAGGGCCATAGATGACCCCATAGAGAGGCAGCCACGACTATGGGGTATAGTTCCAGCAAGGGTGATGAGGTGGGAGTGATTGAATCTCCTGTGGCCATGAGCCGAAGAACCATAGGGACCCGAAGAGACTGCCGAATCCTGTGATTGAAGCGTCTGTAGCCAGGCTGAGGTCAGGAGCTGCTATGAGGTCATCGTAAAATAGTGATAGACCGTTCCAGTTTCCAAACAGTGTTATCCACATCTCTATGTCCTTCCTGGCTTCTGTAGGTATATGGATGGAGGCGTTGAGATTTTGCGTGGTAGAAGAGAGGGTTAGGACATGTGATATAAATGTCCTCCCTTGGGGAATGGTGCGTATCGCTTAACTGAAGTGTCTGAGGAGAGAGAGGAGTTCTCACTTTTTTTTATTATTTTTGCTTTTTGGAAGGTTTTGATAAGCTGGCGCAGACCCTCCAATTTGTCAGGGGGGAAGCAAGCCTCGAACCTGATTGTGTTGAGGGTAATTCCAAGGAATTTGAGGCAGTTGTTGGGTCCAATGGTTTTTTCCTCTGAAAGTGGAACGCCCAGGGTGGAGAACAGCATTTTTAGTTGTGCGATAGCTTGAGCTGGAGGTTGTGATACTGGAGATATCAGGAGGAAATCATCCAGGAGGTGCAAGAGAAATGGTACATTCGTTTAACAGGATCCAGCAGAGTGCTTCTGAAAGTGAAATGAATATTTTGGGGCTGCTGCAGCAGCCAAATGTTAATTGCGTTGAAAAGTAATATGCGCCTTGCCAGGAAATTCCGAATAGGTGTCTTAGAGAGGGATGGATAGGCATCACTTTAAATGCGTCTGTAATGTCGGCTTTTGCCAGCCATGCGCCATGCCCTGCTATTTTTATGAATTTAATGGCGTCTGATAGAGTGGTGTATTGTAGTGAGAACTGTTCATGGGGAATTAGTGCATTAATGCTGCAGGTGGATTGACCGCGAGGAGCTGAGAGATCGATTATCAGGTGCATCTTCCCTGATATTTTTCATGTAGCTACGCCAATTGGGTTGATTCTGTATTCCGGGTATGGTGGGGAGGGGAAGGGTCCAGCCATAAAGCCCTTTTTGATTTCTTTTTGAATGAGGGTGGAGACGGCTTGTGGTTCCGAAGTGGCGGATCTGAGGTTTTTGCAAATGAAGAAGGAAGCTGGGAGGCTGGTGATACCTGTGTGGAAGCCGTGTTGTAGTCCGTTTATTAGGTGCTGTGTGAACTGCTGGTCGGGGTGTGAGTGGAGAGCTTCAGTGAGAGCTTCTGTGTTGATGGGTGTGGAAACTCTCAGTGCAGATTGTCATTTTTTTCTTTACAGAGGGCAGATTATCCTGGAGTGCGTGTCACTGCAGAAATTGCATACGTGCATGAATCTACAGTTGGAGTTAAAACAGGATGACCTGTTGAAGTTATTACAGATCTGTTTTTTCTCCAGCAAACATAACAGATCGTCCGTATTTATCCCTGTTGTATGAGGTGGTGTATGTTGTATGGGCTGAATGGCCTCCTCTCGTTTGTAAACTTTCTTATGTTCTTATATTTCCTATTTTTTTTCTTCATCTGATTTTGCCATTTGTGTCTCTTAGACATTTAACCTCCTCTTTGAATGTTCTCTTGCTGTTATAATATTGGAAAAACATTTTAAAAGTCCCTTTTAAACTCTCTGTAAAGTGCCTTTTTTCGCTGAATATTTTTTAAAATTGATCTATTAAACCATTTTGGCCATTTTGTTTTAGATTTAGATTTGTCTACTTTTGGGATGTAATTGTTTTGCGCATCTAGTACTACATTTTTTAAAAAACAGCCATCCTTTTTCTGTGGATGTTTTCTCTATTTTACTCCAATCTACTTCTGTTAGTCTCTGTTTCATACCTTCATAGTTTGCTTTTCTAAAATTGTAAACCTTAGCTTTAGTCATTACTTTTGGAGTTTTAAAAAATACTTCAAATGAGACCATGTTGTGGTCTGAGTTTGCCAATGGCTCTCTGACCTCTGTTTTAGTTATTCTGTCTTCGTTATTTGGAAAGACTAAATCAAGGCATGCCTCCCCTCTAGTCGGTGCCTTGACAAATTGCGTTAGGAAGCAGTCATTTGTCATTTCCACCATTTCAATTTCGTCCGTCCCCATTTTATACGGGGGAAGTTGAAATCTCCCATTATTATGGCTTCTCCTTTTCTACACGCATTTCTAATGTCATTGTATAACAGATTATTTTGCTCAGCATCTGAATTTGGCGGTCTATAGCATGCTCCTATTATTATGCCCTTTGAATTTTTGTCCATTATTCCTACCCATATTGATTCGGCGTTGTTTTCTTTGTCCAGATTTAACACCTGGGCTTCAAGACTATTTCTTATGTATAGTGCTACCCCTCCAACTCTTCTGTCCTGCCTGTCTTTCCTATACAGTGTGTACCCACTAATATTGTATTCATCTCCATCACTCTCAGACAACCAAGTTTCTGTAACACCTATCACATCTTAGTTACTTGTTAGTGCAGTAGCTTCAAGTTCTAACATTTAATACATTTAATAGTTGTCTTACCTGAGTTGTTGCCCTTGTTTTGATGTGGTCTCCCTTCTGTTTTTTTGTTTTCTCCCCCCTTCTTTTCTAGTTTAAATGCTTCTGGACCTCCTCAAGGATCCTTTCTCTGAGTAGATTGGTTCCCTTTCTGTTTAAGTGCAGTCCGTCCCACCTATATAGATAGTCCTTGTTGTAGAATGTGCTCTAATGTTCAAGAAAGGTGAAGCCTTCCTGTGTGCACCACAATTTCAGCCATGCATTTTGATGTGGTATTTCCAGCTGTCCATATGGTTCTTTGCAAGGTGTCGGCAGTATCCCAGAAAATAACACAGTTTTGGTCTTGTCTTTTAATTTCAGGTGTACG
Organism: Huso huso; assembly: GCA_036884735.1. Classification (NCBI taxonomy): domain Eukaryota; kingdom Metazoa; phylum Chordata; class Actinopteri; order Acipenseriformes; family Acipenseridae; genus Huso; species Huso huso. The sequence continues at coordinate 19,146,878 of CM072685.1, forward strand.
CCAGTTGATGGTGTTGTTGTCCGATGCAAGGAAGGCTGCTGCCTTGGCTGAAAAACTTTTATGATACTCATAAAACATTGTCCCTCCGTATCTCACTAATAGCTCTACAACATATGTTAAATATAAATCCAGCTCCTCGCGGCGATGGGGAAATACAGTGCACAAAATGTCCCGATATACTGAAATTGCTAAAACAAATTCACCCAAAGTAAGATCTTTTAGCAGGCGGGGGTCACTGGATTTTAAGGTGACTGATATGTCTCTGCAATTTACCACCCGGTGGTCAACGAATTTGGATGTTGCTATGAGGATTGATAGGAGATTAACATCCTTACCCTCAATGATTTGGTGGCAGAGTGGAGAAGATATTGTGTATCGCCTGGTAGCGAAGCTTGGCTGAATTCCTACAGTAGTAGCTGATGACAAGCTGAACACTGGTGTAATTTCTGGTACGTTAGTAGATGAGGAAGGAGTGCTGCTTGAGGGTAGGAGGGAGCTGAACTGGGCATCCATGGCATCGAGACAAGTATTTATGGTTGAGATGTTATCCGCAAATGGTTGCATAAATGCTTTAATGTTCTTGAATATTTGCTATGTTGAGTTCTGCTGCGTTGGCTGGAGCTGGAATCTGTGTCTGGAGCTTTGAATCTGAGTTGGACAGGTTGATTTGTACTTGAGTTGGTGTTGTATAAGCCTCTATTGCTGGACCTGGGGCAGAGGCGGCTGCTGAATCGTAGCTGGCCTGCTGGCCACGGCGGCGCTTGGATGGAGGGGGGTAGATGGGCTCTACCTCCATGCTTTTGAAAAACATTAGGAATAGAGCATTGTGTTCTGCATTCAAGAGGATTTGGATCCCGGAGTCAAAGAGGGCTTTTAAGATCCTGGCGACCAGCCAATCTTTATAGATGCGTTGGTTTGGTGTTGCAGCCGGTCTTTGCCTGGAACCCCGTCGTTTTGGACGGGACAGCGCCAGGTTGGGGCTTGGTATTGCAGGTGAAAGATTGTATTGAACCAACTGCGGAATTAAGTTGCCGATTGGAGATTGCTGTTCAGGCTGGATATCCTCAGACTGAGGATTGATCTGCTGAGAAGTGATCAAATAGGTTGTCCATATCAATGATTTGGATTTTTGAAATGCTATTCAATAGGAGATGTTTTTTTTTTTAAATAGCTCACTGGTCAAGTGAATTTGAATTGCTGAATGTTAAGGACGAAGGCCAAAAGACAAACGCAAGACGAAACATGGGTGTTGTGATCAAGCTTTTATAGGAGAGTATAGATTGACACGGCGGGCGTGTACCTGGAGCAGGAATAAAAGATGGGGTTCGGGCATGTGGCGGACCTTGTCTCCGAAACTACATGCATTGACTTGGCCAGAGTGATTGGGAAAGGCTGCATCGAAGCAGAATTGAGGTAAGTATAGGAATCATAGGGAAAGAGGCCCTCTGCTGTGCCCCCCGAATTCTGCCTTAAGGCTGACATTTAAAATCAACGGCAAACAGGTGCACACAAGGCGAGCGTAGAGTGGGTGCAGCATTTGAGCGCAAGTAAGGCTGGATTGCACCATATTTAAAATCAACCTTTTAGTCCGCATCAAGTGGACTAAAATGCGTTCTAGCAAATCCTGCAGATTTGTACTAAGTTAATCCCGATTGCAGTGTACTAAACAACTAATCCTGAAAATTGGTTTAGCTGATCTGAACAAGTTAGACTGATAATGAGGACTAACCCATAATAATCCATTACAAATGTAGATGGAAATTCACAATTTAAAGTGTAAAGACAAACTGAACATTGAACAGGAAAAAGTCAGAAATATGAAAAGGTATGAAAAAAGCAAATAATACATATATTAATGATAAAATGATCAGAGCGTTTTTATTACATTAGGCATGAATCGTGCAAACACATTTAAGTAAAAGTATACCTATATTCATAATATAATTGTCTTTTTCTGCACATTCCGCACACGGAGCATACTTGCATTTTAACTTGCCGGTAGCCTATTGCTGCTTGACACTGAATGTTAAGTTCTAAATTTGTTTTTTTATATTTAATACACATTACACTGACATTTCAGTAGATTAAATTGAATACATCAAGCGTGCTGCTTTTTATTATTTAAATACACTGTATCTTATTGTGTGGCACTTCATTAAAGTTTTTGCAATATTTTAATAAAAATAACAAAACCAATATCTTCAGAACACTTTGTTCCTCAAACATAATAAATTAGAAAATAGGGAAAGGGTGCCACATTGCTCTAGTAGTTTATTTAAATTACCATATACATTCTCCGTCTACCTAAGAAAATGAATAATTGCTTAATATAGTCTATCAACAATATATTAAGGTACATTATATCATTACATAGTGCAATTGTTAATTTTATTAAGGACTGTTCTATGACTCATGAGCCAACCTTACTGAACCAAATGCTTCAGAAGGTTCAGACTGAGGTTCAAAATGCTTCACTTTTCACTTCACTAGTTGTTAGACATCATTTAATAGAATAATGGAGATGTCTTCATGTTAAAATGTGCTGTACAAACGTAGGACGAGCAAGCGTACTGAGTTAGTACGGTAACCTGAAAAAAGAAACAAGGACCAGGGGTCACAAATGGAGATTAGATAAAGGGGCATTCCGAAAATAAAATAGGAGGCACTTTTTACACAGAGAATTGTGAGGGTCTGGAACCAACTCCCCAGTAATGTTGTTGAAGCTGACACCCTCGGATCCTTCAAGAAGCTGTTTGATGAGATTCTGGGATCAATAAGCTACTAACAACCAAACGAGCAAGATGGGCTGAATGGCCTCCTCTCGTTTGTAAACTTTCTTATGTTTTTATGTTCTTCTTAAGATGATGGAGGTGAAGGAGCACAACTGACAGGGAATGGCAATACATTAGGGATAAATTGTAAGCAGTCACAGATGTGCAATGGTCAACCAAATTCTAAAATAGAATATATAGGGGAGATGCCAGGATAGGTGCAAAGTGAATTGCGGCCGCAACACAGCCCTATTGCGGATTAAACTGTCGTAAAATCTGCAAAAATCTGGATTTTAGCGGCTGCAAGAAATGCGGCGTAAGCCAAAAATGGTGCTAACCTGGCATTCTGTGCCCGCTATCAAATTAGCACTCTGTCATCGCTAAAATAATTAAATTCCATTGAAATATATTCAAATGAAGAATAAAGGATGGGAATGGGGGGGATCTGGAAGAATAAGCAGCACAAACATGATAAAGGGATGTTAGGATTAATCCTTGTGCTTGGGCAAGTGCTCACCCTGCAAAGAAATTACACCTCCTCTTACAACGTGCAAACTATTGCAGAACCGAGTAATCAAGAGCTGTATAAAGCACACAGCGAGTGATCAAGATCAAAGCAGACACCGAGTGATCAAGAGCTGTATAAAGCACACACCCAGTGATCAAGAGCTGTATAAAGCACACACCGGTGATCAAGAGCTGTATAAAGCACACACCGAGTGATCAAGGGCTCTATAAAGCACACACCGAGTGATCAAGATCAAAGCAGACACCGAGTGATCAAGAGCTGTATAAAGCACACACCGAGTGATCAAGAGCTGTATAAAGCACACACCGAGTGATCAAGAGCTGTATAAAGCACACACCGAGTGATCAAGGGCTCTATAAAGCACACACCGAGTGATCAAGATCAAAGCAGACACCGAGTGATCAAGAGCTGTATAAAGCACACACCGAGTGATCAAGAGCTGTATAAAGCACACACCGAGTGATCAAGAGCTGTATGAAGCACACAGCGAGTGATCAAGATCTGTATGAAGCACACACCGAGTGATCAAGAGCTGTATACAGCACTGTGGTAAGGATGACTGGTGCAGTGCAAAAAGAGTATAATGTCCAGGCTGCCGTTTCCCAATAATAATCAATATTTATTAAATCCAACAGAAAGTTCCAGAAAGTAATCCACAAACGAAACAATAATAAGCCCGCTACCAACAATGGTATTGGGGCAAAATAACAAAGGTTCAGGGTCCAAAAAGTAAAACAAAAAAAGACACTCCGTTAACCACAATCCTCCGTGCACGCATAAACTGTGTTCTTTTCCCGGGGATCGTGGTGCGTGCGCTGTGCGGTGTTGTGCTGTGTGGTGAGGGGCGTGCTCTGGGGTTAACGCTGGCTCTCCGGCTACAGCCTCCCATCCTCCTGCTCCTCTACTAAAACACAAACAGACACGTAACAAAAAAGGTAAACAAAACACTACCTCCGGCCGTTCGTTTTCACTTTCTCAAGCGCCAAGGAGGAACTGACATAGCTGCTTCCCCTTTGTACCCAGCAAACTCCTCCCTGCAGTCAGCGTCGCCATGGTTTCTCCAATAGAGGGCTGCCCCGCAGCTGACTGCAATGGAATCATCCTGAGTACTTGCAGCTACGCGCCCCTCCTAATATGGTCACCTTCCGGTTTCCGCCTACCACCGAGGTGGCAGATCTAGGAGGCAGCATACCTTCCCCGTTACACAGCACCCTTTCTAATTGGGAGGGAGATTTACAGCATTGATCCTTTCTCTCTCTATCACACCCCTCAGAGTGATGCCGAAGGAACACTCAGCCAACTCTACATTCCCCAATAGTCCCCCCTCCCTTGAAAAAAAATCTGCATTTTGATGCTCCTTACCCGCACGATGTTTCACTGTATAGTGGAAGGGTTGCAGCGCCAGATACCACAGAGTTATCCGAGCGTTATTGTCCTTCATCGTGTGTAACCACCTTAAAGGAGTATGATCAGTGATAAGAGAGAAAGAACGCCCCAACAAGTAATAGCGGAGAGCGTGAGTAACCCATTTGATGGCTAAACACTCCTTCTCAATGACGGAGTAGTTAATCTCCCTAGCAGCCATTTTTTTGCTCAAATAAATAATAGGATGTTCTACCCAGTCAACTTTTGGGACAGGACCGCCCCCAGACCAATGTGGGAGGCATCGGCCTGCAGGATTAACTCTTTGCTGAAATCTGGTGAAATCAGAGCGGGAGCTTGACAGAGTTGCTTCTTGATCAAATCAAATGCCTCCTGACACTGCCCTGTCCATTTAACTATTTTTGAAGCAGCCTTTCGGGTGAGATCTACCAGGGGGTTAACTATGGTGGCATACTCAGGGATAAATCGGTGGTAATAGCCGGCTAACCCCAGTAGTGATTTCACCTGTGACTTGGTTCTCGGGATCACCATCTCCACCAGTGCCTGGACTTTGGAGGCAGTCGGCCTCACCCGGCCATTATCCATAATGTAGCCAAGATATTGGGTCTCCTGTTTGCCAAATGCACACTTGCCCAGCTTGGCTGTTAGCCCCGCCTCCCTCAGAGACTGGAGGACGGCTGAAACTCTAACAATATGCTCCTTCCAGGTGGAGCTAAAAATCACCACATCATCAATGTAGGCGGCGGCATACTGATGATGGGCAGCTAAGACCTGGTCCATCAGTCTCTGAAAGGTGGCGGGCGCTCCATGCAACCCGAAGGGCATGGTCCCGAAATGGAACAAGCCATCTGGGGTAGAGAAAGCAGTTTTCTCTTTCGAGCTCTGAGTCAGTGGAATTTGCCAGTATCCCTTCGTCAGGTCCAAGGTCAAAATCAACTGCGCCTTACCCAGTCGCTCGAGGAGCTCATCCACCCGGGGCATTGGATATGCATTGAACTTGGAGATGGCATTAATCTTTCGAAAGTCCACACAGAACCAAGTGGAGCCGTCCTTCTTGCCCACCATCATGATAGGACTGCACCACTCGCTCCGGGAAGGTTCAATGACTCCAAGCTCGAGCATATCCTCCACCTCCTTGCAAAGTGGAACCCTGCGACTCTCTGGGATCCGGTATGGTCTCTCCCGGACCCTGACCCCTGGTGGAGTAATAATAGAATGAGAAATAACATTAGTCCTGCCGGGCAAGTCAGAGAAAACATAACTAAACCTTTCCACTAACCGGTAGAGCTCTCGTTTCTGATCCGGAAGTAACTGTTCCCCCATCGGAATATGAGTTATAGCTGGTGGATTGACAGTGGGACCAAAATCCTCTTCCAAACTGTCACCAGCTACAAACAGGGCCTCCCTTTCATTCCAGGGTTTTAGCAAATTGATATGATAAATTTCGGTTTTATTTCGGCGATCGGGTTGTATAATATCATAATTTACTTTACCAATTTCCCGAACCACCTCATATGGCCCCTGCCACTTAGCATACAACTTAGATTCCGATGTGGGAAGTAGCAACAGTACTTTATCACCTGGCCGAAAAGTCTGAATACGTGCTTGTTTATTGTACTGTTGCTCCTGGCGATGCTGAGCTAGTTTTAGATTCTCCTGTGCCAAACGACCAACCAATGCTAGGCCGTCTCTTAACATAATTACATATTTGACTATGTTTTTAGAGGTTTTCGTTTGCTCCTCCCACCCTTCTTTCACAAGATCAAGGATACCTCGTGGTTGCCTCCCATACAGCAGCTCAAAGGGAGAAAACCCGGTCAAACTCTGAGGCACTCTCACTGCAAACATTAGGTAAGGGAGGAGTTTAGCTCAATGTTTTTGCTCTTGGTTGACAAACCGCTTCAGCATCTGTTTCAAGGTCTGATTAAAACGTTCCACCAAACCGTCCGTCTGCGGGTGATAAACGGAGGTTCGGATCGACTTAATTTGCATCAATTTGTATAATTCTTTCAAACATTGTGATATGAAGTTCGTTCCGTGATCAGTGAGGATTTCTTTTGGAATCCCTACTCTCAATATAATATTTACTAACTCTTTAGCAATGGCTGCGGCACCAGTGGATCTCAATGGTACTGCCTCTGGATATCTGGTCGCGTAGTCCACCACTACCAAAATGTGCGTATATCCAGAGTCAGACTGGCTCAATGGACCCACTATGTCCATAGCAATGCGCTCAAAGGGAACTGAGATCAGGGGCAGTGGGACCAGCGGGCCGGGCGAACCCGCTCCGGCGCTACTTGCTGGCATTCCGGGCATTCCGCTACATATCGCGCCACCTCACTAAAAACCCCCATCCAATAAAATCGAGCCAATATTCGTTCCCGAGTCTTATCGATACCTAAATGGCCCAAACAGGGGACATCATGAGCCAACCGCATGATCTCACGTCGAAAAGACTGGGGAACGAGTAGTTGTGTTACAGTATGACTTGTGCTCGTGGCTTGGGATACTCTATATAGTAAGTGCCCGACAATAATGTGGTGGGGATATGTAAGTGGCCGGCTATCCTCTACATCCTTCCCCTCGATAGACCGAACCTGCCCCCAGATGTGTGCCAGCGAAGGATCGTTTTTCTGTTCCAACGCTAGGTCAACATCTCTGTCCCAGAACTTCGAGATATCGAGCAGAGCTAAAGTAGCTTCAGCACTGGGGGCCTCAGTAACCTGCCCCCGCAGGTCACACTGGGTCCCAACCCCCTTTCCCTTACATTTAACAGATCCTGAGGCTTCCCCCACTAAACCCCAGCCTTGTTTCATTAATGTTCCTTCCCATTTTTCAACCCTTCGCTCTCTTTTTGTTTTTTTGGGGCGAAATCGAGAATGGAACAAATCGGTATGCAACGGGAAAATATTCCCAATAGTTTCCCCCGCTGCTCCCATGGTCTTACCGGAGACTGGCTTTACTGTTTTGTTAATCATGCTATCAAAATGCGGCCTGTCTCGACCTAAAATAACTTGATAGGGCAGCTTGTCTGCCACAGCCACGATTACGCGACAGACATGACATCCAACTGTCAAATCTAATTTAGTAAGGGGGTAGTCCTTGTTATCCCCATGAATACAGGAAATGACCACGACCCTCGTGACCACCAAGGTACCCCCTTTAATAGAGCTTGTCTAATTAAAGTCTGCTCACATCCTGAGTCCACTAATGCGTGGGTGCTCACCTCACCAACCCGTACATCAACAACACAAGGCCCCTCCCAATCATTACCCCCGGTACTTACCTGGTGCTATCAGGATGTAATGGGAGGTCACCCCACACTCCGTGGCCGCCAGACAATTCCGCGCCAGGTGATCGACCTCCTGGCACCGGTAACAGGTGGGGCGAAAGGGTGCCCATGGAGCCTGCATGTCCCTTTGCCGATTTGGCAGCGGGGAGGGGTACTCTGCTCTTACCCCGCTGGGGGTCGCCCTCGCTCTCTATTGTGTTGGAGGGAGGCCGCCCATGGGGTGACGCTGCAGTGCTGCTCCGTGGGTGGTGGGGGTGAAGCATGGTGGTGGTGGTGATGCCGCCACTCGCGGTCTACTGGAGGCAGAAGCAGGTAGGGTGACCACTGGAGCGGAAGGGAGGGCATCCTCGAACCCTTCGGCCAATTGAACAGCTGCATCCAGCATGGTGGGACGGTGGCGACTGACCCAGGTCTGGGTGTCCGCCCCCAGCACCTTCACAAACTGCTCAATAGCGATGAGCTCAGTTACCTTCTCCGCACTATTGGTGCTGGGGCAGAGCCACCGGGTCACGTGGTCCACCAGTTGTTGCGCCACCACGCGGGGTCGCAGTCCTGGGGGTCGCTGGTATTCCCGGAACTGGCGACGGTGGGTCTCTTCAGTGATATCCAGTCACTGAAGAATGGCCTGCCTCACACGATCATAATCGAGGGTGTCTTCGTTTGTTAAGGCTTGGTAGGCTGCCTGGGCCTCCCCGATCAGATTGGGGCCTAACTGGGTAGCCCACCAATCCCGAGGCCACTGTGCTGCCATAGCCTGCCTTTCAAAAGCTACTAAGTAGGCCTCGGGATCATCTTCCAGTGACATCTTCACCACTCTTATCCTGGGAACGAGTAGCATTGGTTCCGTCGCCGGTCCCCCCCCTCGATTGACCTCCAGGAACATGGAATGCATCCGCTCCATCATGGTCGCCATTCCCTCCTGATGTCTTCGCTCCTGCGCTTCCAGTATTGCTCCCAATGCGGCGGCGTCCATCCCGAATCCCTCTTCTGATCACCAACTATGGTAAGGATGACTGGTGCAGTGTAAAAAGAGTATAATGACCAGGCTGCCGTTTCCCAATAATAATCAATATTTATTAAATCCAACAGAAAGTTCCAGAAAGTAATCCACAAACGAAACAATAATAAGCCTCGCTACCAACGATGGTATTGGGGCAAAATAACAAAAGGTTCAGGGTCCAAAAAGTAAACAAAAAGACACTCCGTTAACCACAATCCTCCGTGCACGCAAACTGTGTTCTTTTCCTTCGGGGATCGTGGTGCGTGCGCTGTGCGGTGTTGTGCTGTGTGGTGAGGGGCGTGCTCTGGGGTTAACGCTGGCTCTCCGGCTACAGCCTCCCATCCTCCTGCTCCTCTACGAAAACACAAACAGACACGTAACAAAAAAGGTAAACAAAACACTACCTCCGGCCGTTCGTTTTCACTTTCTCAGCGCAAGGGGAGGAACTGACATAGCTGCTTCCCCTTTGTACCCAGCAAACTCCTCCCTGCAGTCAATGCGTCGCCATGGTTTCTCCAATAGAGGGCTGCCCCGCAGCTGACTGCAATGGAATCATCCTGAGTACTTGCAGCTCACAGCCCCCTCTAATATGGTCACCTTCCGGTTTCGCCTACCACCGAGGTGGCAGATCTAGGAGGCAGCATACCTTCCCACTTACACAGCACCCTTTCTAATCGGGAGGGAGATTTACAGCATTGATCCTTTCTCTCTCTATCACAAGCACACACCGAGTGATCAAGAGCAAATCACACACTGAGTGATCAAAAGCAAAGCACACACCGAGTGATCAAGAGCTGTATAAAGCACACACCGAGTGATCAAGAGCTGTATAAAGCATTGTGGCGGAGTGTCCCGCCCCTATTATTATTATTTGTATTATTGTTTGCAGCACGGATAAAAGCGCCACGTCTTTTGTTATTGTTTTTTATTATGTATATTTAAAAACCCCGTGAGGATGCATGACTGATCAGCTACTGATTATTTAACTAGCTGACAGTCATGCATCCTTACCAAACGCGTGCCGAGGGGTAATAAGATAATTAACAACTAGTTAACCCCTCGGCCAGAGTATAAGAACCTGCAGCTGTCCGTTCTGCAGGGGTGGAGTGTACAGAGGAGAGTACAGGGAGCGGAAAGAGAGCGAGGAGAAACAACGATATTAAGAAACAATTGCTAAAACGTGCTGGATTAGCCAGCACGACACTTACTTGTTTGTCTGTCTGATTCTTTTGGCCCTCGTGCCCTTTGTTTTGTTGTTTTGTTTAAATCTTTTATTTTTGTTTTGATTTATTAAACACGCTGAGTGCAGTTGCATTCAGCTTCACCCGCCCATCCATTGTTTGGTTTCTGTACTTCCTGGTCCGTGATGTCATCACACATCACCACTGCAAGCCAGCCTGTCACATATGGTGTCCTGCGTGGGACAAAACAACGCCTCCAACAGTCGGACCAGGAAGGAAGGAAAGGGCGTTTTTTTTTTTTCAAAAAGTATTTTTTTTTAAAGGAAAAAAAAAAAAAAAAAAAAAAGGTAGCGGAGGAGAAAGCAGCAGCAGCAACAACAGCAGCAGGAGGCGCAGCAACAGCAGCAGATCCTTACCACGCTGGACGTCTGCCTCATCTGCCTGAAGGGTGAGGAGTGGTGCTTCGCGGTTGGTGAGGTCGGGCACTTGGCACCGGACCAACCCCCTCCATGGCAGGAGAGGAAGGAGCCTGAGCATCCAGCAAGGTTGAGAGAGGACCCGCATCCTCCGAGGCGGAAGAATCCTGTCTCCTCTGAGGGGATCTGGGACTGGCTGGCGGAGCCTGAGAGGGATATAATGGTCGCCCTCCCTGCTGTGATCAACCTCCTGTGGACGAGAGATGGGGGCGCTGGGAGGCCTGGGAACAGAAACACCACCCAGCATCCCTCCCAGACATCGCAGCCATGGTGCTCAACTACCTGGCTGCAGATATTAGAGGGGCCCCGCTGCTGTTTCCAGCACCAGAGGGAGAGGAGCCATCACTGCCGTCTCCAGTGCCAGAGGGAGAGGAGCCATTGCTGCCGTCTCCAACGCCAAAGGGAGAGGAGCCATTGCTGTCATCTCCAACGCCCGAGGGAGAGGAGCCATTGCTGCCATCTCCAACGCCAAAGGGAGAGGAGCCATTGCTGTCATCTCCAACGCCAGAGGGAGAGGAGCCAGTGCTGTCGTCTCTAGTGCCAGAGGGAGAGGAGCCAGTGCTGCTGTCTCCAGCGCCAGAGGGAGAAGAGTCATCGCTGCCTTCTCCAGCACCAGAGGAGAGGAGCCATTGCTGCCGTCTCCAGCGCCAGAGGGAGAGGAGCCAGTGCTGCCGTCTCCAGCGCCAGAGGGAGAGGAGCCAGTGCTGCCGTCTCCAGCGCCAGAGGGAGAGGAGCCAGTGCTGCCGTCTCCAGCACCAAAGGGAGAGGAGCCATTGCTGCCGTCTCCAGCGTTAGAGAGTGAGGAGCCCTCGCCACTGTCTCCAGCACTAGGAGAAGAGCAGCAGGAGCTGCCTCTGTCTCCACCACCACCAGGAGCAGAGCAGCAGGAGCTGCCTGTCTCCACCACCACCAGGAGCAGAGCAGCAGGAGCTGCCTCTGTCTCCACCACCACCAGGAGCAGAGCAGCAGGGGCTGCTTCTGTCTCCACCACCGCCAGGAGCAGAGCAGCAAGAGCTGCCTCTGCCTCCGCCACCTCCACCAGCAGAGGGTGAATGCCTGCTGGTTCTGCCTCAACCGCCGTGAGAGGACTGCTTGCCCCTCCCACCTCCACCAGCAGAGGGTGAATGCCTGCTGGTTCCGTCTCAAGCGCCTTGGGAGGACTGCCCGCTCCCAGCTCCACCAGCAGAGGGTGAATTCCTGCTGGTTCCGCCTCAACCGCTGTGGGAGGATTGCTTGACCCTCCCACCTCCACCAGAAGAGGGTGAACACCTGCTGGTTCCGCCTCAACCGCCGTGGGAGGACTGCTTGCCCCTCCCACCTCCACCAGCAGAGGTGAATACCTGCTGGTTCCACATCCACTGTCATGGGAAGGACTGCTCCTGCCCTGCCTCGCACCGCCCAAGGATGCCTGCCGCACCGCCAAGGATGCCTGCTTCGCACCGCCCAAGGATGCCTGCCTCGCCGCCCAAGGATGCCTGCCTCACTTTGCCTGGGGCTGCCTGTTGCTCCGCATCGCCTGGGGCTGCCTGTTGCTCCGCATCGCCTGGGGCTGCCTGTTGCTCCGCATCGCCTGGGGCTGCCTGTTGCTCCGCATCACCTGGGGCTGCCTGTTGCTCCGCATCGCCTGGGCTGCCTGTTTCTCCGCATCGCCTGGGGCTGCCTGTTGCTCTGCATCGCCTGGAGAGCCACCAGTTACAGGGAACAAGGGAGAAGTGGAGCTCCCGCTGCCTCCTCCATGGCCAGGGGCTCCCCTCCCGAGTTCGCCTCCGGAGGGTCCGCTGCTGCTGCTGCTGCCGTCGCCTCCCGAGGGTCCGCTGCTGCTGCCGTCACCTCCCGAGGGTCCGCTGCGGCTGCCGTCGCCTGCCGAGGGTCCGCTGCTGCTGCCGTCGCCTGCCGAGGGTCTGCAGCTGCTGCCGTCGCCTCCCGAGGGTCCTGTTTTGCCTGGGGTCGCTACCAGTCCTGCCATGCGGCAGGAAATACTGTGGCTGGAGCCCCATGAAGGGGAGCTGCCGGCCACGGAAAAGGGGGGGGAGGTCAGAATACCAGCTCCCCCCGCAGCAATTTCGCTGCAGGAGAAAGGGTGGCCGGAGCCCCACGGAATGGAGCTGCCAGCCATGAAGAAGGGGGGGCAGGTCTGGAGACCACCCCCAAAAATTTTTCTGACCAGAGGAGCCGGCCTGTGAGCGGGCCATCGGAATGCTACGGCTGTTTGGGTGGGAGGAGGACATCCCACCATGGCCGCCACCTTTGGCCCGTTGCTGCCCCTGTTCCTGCGCCGGGACTGCTAGCGGGACTTTAGGGAATAAGGGGAGGTGGCCGAAAAGGCCATGTGTGCTGCGCACATGGGGGGGCATGTGTGGCGGAGTGTCCCGCCCCTATTATTATTATTTGTATTATTGTTTGCAGCGCGGATAAAAGCGCCTTTTGTTATTGTTTTTTATTATGTATATTTAAAAACCCCGTGAGGATGCATGACTGATCAGCTACTGATTATTTAACTAGCTGACAGTCATGAATCCTTACCAAACGCGTGCAGGCTCTGGCCGAGGGGTAATAAGATAATTAACAACTAGTTAACCCCTCAGCCAGAGTATAAGAACCTGCAGCTGTCCGTTCTGCAGGGGTGGAGTGTACAGAGGAGAGTACGGGGAGCGGAGAGAGCGAGGAGAAACAACGATATTAAGAAACAATTGCTAAAACGTGCTGGATTAGCCAGCACGACACTTACTTGTTTGTCTGTCTGATTCGTTTGGCCCTTGTGCCCTTTGTTTTGCTGTTTTGTTTAAATCTTTTATTTTTGTTTTGATTTATTAAACACACTGAGTGCAGTTGCATTCAGCTTCACCCGCCCATCCATTGTTTGGTTTCTGTACTTCCTGGTCCGTGACGTCATCACACATCACCACTGCAAGCCAGCCTGTCACAAGCACACACCGAGTGATCAAGAGCAAAGCACACACCGAGTGATCAAGAGCTGTATGAAGCACACACCTTCAGAGAGCTCGGCTGCTGTTGCTGATGCTGTCACACTTGGCTCTTGAGGACAGTCGGGATAACGTTTAGAGGAGAAGGGTACTGCAATTTATAATTCACTGTGATACATTTTTATGAGTTTCGCACTGCTATGCAAACTAAATATTTTTCAAGTAAGCAAGTCTGTTGCAGCTTTTAAAGCATTGGTAACGCTATGTACAATTATCATTAGTACTTTTATTTATGTCCAACAAATTGCACTATTGGAACTTGAACAACATGCATAATACTTTTTTTTTTTACTATATTACTATGTGGAGAGAGAATATTCTTAATTTGTGTAGACTTGGCAAAAGAGAAGCTTTTACCGTAACAGAAGTTAATAATAATAAAAAAAACTTGTGCTCTGTAACAAACATATACTTTTATTTTTCAGTAGCCTATATTTAACCATGTCTGTAAGCGTGCAGGTTTATTTTCTTTCTTTGTTAAGCACAGTGTTAACTTTAATAAAAACGAAAAGTAAAATATAGTTAAGTGTAACTGTACTATAACTAAAAGAAAATGTATAACTAACTACTACACATCCGCATTCCAATCAATCACATGTCCAATCAACCGCGCATTGCACTGTAGTTTTATTTCTATAGCATTGTCAGGATGTGCTGTGTAGAATGACATAAGAACCAGGAAGTAAATACTCAGGCAGGCAGTAGTGCGGGGGTGAGACACGATTGTGCTTAGCGTTTTTAATTAACAAAAATAAACAAAACAAACACTTTTACAAAATCAACAAAGTAAACGGTATGAGGGCCAAAAGGGCCAAAATAAAGAAACAGCAAAGAAACAAACACAAAACAAAAGGGCACAATGGCCAAAACAACCAAACACTCAACACACAAAACAAACACTGTGCGGGTAGCAGATCCTTTCAATTAGTGCCTTTGTCTCGGGTCTCTCTCCAACGGTCTCCCCATATGTGACCATCTCCAAATCGACAAATTACTTCATTTAGAGTTGACCACATATGCAAGTGTTTAATAGTTTGCGTGGCCAACAGCCAATTCAACAATTATCAGCTGCCGACCATGCATTCTCATGAGTTTAAATAAAAAAAGGGATGGGGTTTTCGCACGTGCTGCATTTACAACAATAAATCATATACAATACAAATAATAATACAAATAATATTACAAAACGCAGGGGCGGGGTGTACCCTGTCACAAGCATCCATGATTTTTTTCTAATCTTTCCACTTTAAATCAGGAAAGAATAAAGTGTACATCGTGGAGTGCAGCGAGGACAAAAGAAAATGAATTGTTCTTTCTATCGACACAAAGTTAAAACTTTATGCAGCGACTGTTATATTTTCAGCCATGTAAGCACTATCAAAAACTTTCAGATGTATTGTTAATTGCTTGTTTTCAATTGTTTTCAAATATTTTTTATTACAGTGTACTACAACAGTGCTGCACAGTATATAGTTTATATACAGTAATTGCTGTTCATTAAAATGTGTGCGTTGAATAATTAGCATTTCTTTTAAGCTGACATAGGCTGCTGTGCAAAATAATTGCCTGGCCACAAGGCAAGTTGGATTTTGCATCTACCCCATAATGAGCAACTTCAAGCTCATCCGTTTTGTTTTTTTTCTTCTGTACAGATTCATCCTTTCCAGTATTCTCTCCAAACGCTGATTACTGATGCTAATTTCATGACATTCTTTTAAAAGTCCCAGTATTTCATGGTTGCTGAAAACAGAGCTGAAATATTTCTCAATTTGGTCCCTTAAATCCATATTTTCCGGCATATGATTAAACAAAACTCCTTATTTTGCTAGAACATCTTTTGTATTGTTTTCTGAATGTTTACAACACAATTCTTCCTTGAATAATAAAACTAATAAACCTCTGCCTCCATTTTACTAAGTCACAATTCTGGGATAGTAAGTCACAATTCTGGGATAGTAAGTCACAATTCTGGGATAGTAAGTCACAATTCTGATATAGTAAGTCTGACTTAGCAAGTCACAACTCTGAGAGCTTTTGTTTGTTTGTTTTTTGTGAAAATGGGCTTCCACAGGAACCCAATAAGAGTTTTAATAGAACATTTTAATATGGCTAATCCATTCCTGTGCCTACAGAGAATATCACTCCCACATTACATCTGAATCACTGAGAAATGATCAGTGGGGCTGCATTTTTACTACCATGATGGAGACCAGGGTAGAAGAATGGATAAAGTTTCCCAGTAAAGGTATCAGTGAAAGTGTAGATATGAGACCTGGCCTCCACATTGTAAAAGGAGACTTGTCCTGCCTCATAATCCACATACACCCCCACCGTCCTGGGCTTCCGGATCAAGGCGAGAGGTTCATAGTAGTCACTAAGAGCGCTGTACTCATTCCTGTTCTGCAGACCCACAGTCCAGTAACCATTCTCAGGGCTGGCTGTAATCTGCCCCTTCCTGTTGATGGACTCTCTGGCAACTCCTAAAATCCATTCAGTCTTCTTCCCCACCTCCACCTCCCAGTAGTGTCTCCCTGAAGTGAAACCATCCTTTCCCAGGACACAGACAGCATTATCAAATCTCTCTTGATTGTCAGGGAGAGCCTGTCGTTTGTATCCCAGTCTCACCCGTTTCCTACCCTCAGACAGGATGAGACTGGGATGTGCTGTATTGGGGTCCAGAGTCACATCAACTGTGGAGTAAAAAGAGGAGAATAATGAACAATTCACAGTCAGTTTTATTTTTGACTTGTTTAAGCCCTTTGACGCAGGGTTCATTTGTTTTAGGATTTTTGGTAGTGCTGGGATAAAAAAGCAATAACAACAACAACAAAAACATTCCCAAACTCTGGTGAATGGGAAATAGAGACAGCCTCACCTGCATGCTTGCATGCCATCTCAGATTCTGGAAACAGAAAGAAAGACTTGATGTTAGACAGTGGTGTAGTGATAAAAGAAGAAGCAGGTGAAAATGGTTGGTACTAAGGGTGTGTAGAGACGCCCTAAGATTATGTACCAGAATTTTTAGGGGGCCCTAAAAAAAGGGCAGGGGGATGGGGGTGACCAATACAACGGAGCAACATTTACACTTGTGTGTCTAATGATAAACATTTTAAAATGTAATCTCAACACGTAGACGCCTTGAATGTAATTCATTTGTCAACATTTGGAATAAACCCGCCCCAGGATTCTGAACGTATCCAACAGCTATTGGTTAGAGAGCTGAGTAAACTTAACGGTAAATCAGTACAACTACTTTCACTAGTTGTAGTGGTTGTAACTGTAATGCAATGGATAAAATGGAGGAGTCAGTAAAAAAAAAAAGCTACACAACCGGGTTGAAATTGCGTGTTGTGGAATTTGCTGAAAAGAATGTCAATCACCATGCTCAAAGATTATTTGGCATTAATGAAAAAAAACGGTACAAGATTGGAGACGAAACAAAGACAAACTAGAAAAAATATTGCGAAAGAAAAGCAAGCTAACAGATGTAGTGATGTTAGGTATACAATTTATTAAAAAAAAATACATTAGTCTATAGTCACCCATTCAGGGACGACAAAATGTAAGATCTGCACAGTTCACTTACAGTAGTTGATCCCAGTGTACGTACATGTGCAGATCTGTGCAGATCACTGCGGTGACTCTGGCGCCAGCCAGGATTTCTCACATGTGTGAATGTTGATTATTGTCAAGGTGAATTCGAGTTCTACATGATGCTGAACTAAAATAAGGATTCTGATTGGGTAAAGCAGAGCAGCATGTGCAGTGTCTGCTCACTTTGATGATGACATAGTATGTTGATGCCCAACCAGAGACCATTTAGATTTTTTAAATAACCAATCAACAAGCACAACGAAACCCAACGAAGAAGAAAATACTGCTGCTTGGCTCATATTGAAGATGGCAGAGAACAGCGCAGACCATCCATGGCCTTACCTCAAAGATTTATTTGAATTAAGAGGCCAAAGGAGCCTCCGTGCGCCTCAAATGCCTTCTTTGTTTACCAAGGGCAGTGGAAGTGTCAGCGTACATCAAGTCACCGTCAAATTTAAAGAAACATGTGGAGGTATGTGCATGTATTTTTTTCTATTGCTAACGATTTGATTTAATTTAGGTATCTAGCTATATTTGGATTGATATAACGTTTTCGTATTGAAATTAATACATCATATATGGATATGTAAGCAATAACCCACGTCAGGGCATTGGTTACGCTACAATAACCGCACGCCCAGGGCGTAAGGCACGAGGCCGTAGGTGGTTATTATACCATATCCAATGGAGTGGCTTATTGCGCTTTTAAAATGAGTTACTAGTTTTTAGAAACAAAGATATAGACACACTTTTTCTTTAAAAATTAATATAGGTTTATTTTTTCCTAAATCTATTAGAACATAAGAACATAAGAAAGTTTACAACCGAGAGGAGGCCATTCGGCCCATCTTGCTCGTTTGGTTGTTAGTAGCTTATTGATCCCAGAATCTCATCAAGCAGTTCTTGAAGGGTCCCAGGGTGTCAGCTTCAACAACATTACTGGGGAGTTGGTTCCAGACTCCAATGATTCTCTGTGTAAAAAAGTGCCTCCTATTTTCTGCTCTGAATACCCCTTTATCTATTCTCCATTTCTGACCCCTGGTCCTTTTATTCACATTGAAAAAGTCCCTTGAGTCGATATTGTCATACCTTTTAGAATTTTGAATGCTTGAATCAGATCACCGCGTAGTCTTCTTTGCTCAAGACTGAATAGATTCAATTCTTTTAGCCTGTCTGCATACGACATGCCTTTTAAACCTGGGATAATTCTGGTCGCTCTTCTTTGCACTCTTTCTAGAGCAGCAATATCCTTTTTGTAACGAGGTGACCAGAACTGAACACAATATTCTAGGTGAGGTCTTACTAATGCATTGTAAAGTTTTAACATTACTTCCCTTGATTTAAATTCAACACTTCTCACAATATATCCGAGCATCTTGTTGGCCATATTTATAGCTTCCCCACATTGTCTAGATGAAGACATTTCTGAGTCAACATAAACTCCTAGGTCTTTTTCATAGATTCCTTCTTCAATTTCAGTATCTCCCATATGATATTTATAATGCACATTTTTATTGCCTGCGTGCAGTACTTTATACTTTTCTCTATTAAATGTCATTTGCCTCTAATTCTCCTCTAATCAGTACTTTCTGTTTTCTACATGTTAACCACTACCTAATCCATGTGCATGCATTTCCTTGAATCCTTAATGCGTTCAGTTTGAGAATTAATCTTTTATGTGGGACTTTGTCAAAAGCTTTCTGGAAATCTAAATAAACCATGTCGTATGCTTTGCAATTATCCATTGTCGATGTTGCATCTTCAAAAAAATCAAGCAGGTTAGTTAGACACGATCTCCCTTTCCTAAAACCATGCTGACTGTCTCCCAGGACATTGTTACCATATAGGTAATTTTCCATTTTCAATCTTATTATAGTTTCCATAAGTTTACATATAATAGAAGTCAGGCTTATTGTTCTGTACTTGCCTGGTTCGGTTTTGTCTCCCTTTTTGTGGATTGGTATTACGTTTGCAATTTTCCAGTCTGTCGGTACAACCCCTGTGTCAAGAGACTGTTGCATGATCTTGGTTAGCGGTTTGTAAATAACTTCTTTCATTTTTTTGAGTACTATTGGGAGGATCTCATCCAGCCCAGGGGATTTGTTTATTTTAAGAGCTCCTAGTCCCTTCAAAACTTCTGCCTCTGTTATGCTAAAGTTACTTAAAACTGGATAGGAACAGGTCGACATGTGGGGCATGTTGTCCATGTCCTCCTTTGTAAAAACCTGTGAAAAGTAATCATTTAATATATTTGCTATTTTTTTTTCTTCGTCTATGATTTTGCCATTTGAGTCTCTTATGTTACAATAGCAGGGTACCTTGTTCAAAAGAGTATGTATACAGCTGTGATTCTGAATAAAACTAATCAGATTTTGTACAGCTGGAAATTTAATGCAACATTAAGATTGGTTAGATGATGTGCTGTAGTGGTTTTGTTTGTTTTTTATACTTTTGTTTTCAATGTTAAATAATTCTACAGATTTGTAGCAGCTTGTTTAGAATCAAATACAGATGAGATGCAACTTGGTTTTACTTACACTGGCTTACAGTGTTGTTACTCCTGGCATTTGCAGTATTGCTATCTATATTTTGCTGTATTTGGACATTACTTAAAAAGATCATTTGTAAACACATAACTGTAAATTATTAATGGAATAAAACGTTGCAAAATTATTTCAAAACTTGACTTGTGAATGTTTCATTAATGTTAGGAATGTAGTGGAAAATCTTAAAAAAAGTATTTTAAACACAAACAAGGTGTTTCCCTAAAATTGTAGACTCAAAAAGGGAGAAGTGACGAATACACTGCTGTGACCTATACAATGATTTTTACGGTAAATGTTAGTTGGGGTGGTTGTGCAGAATTTGAGGTTAAATGTTATTCAGAGATTCTGCCCATCATTAATGTTCCAGAATTGCTTTTTATAATAAATTGGACTATGTTGTGACTTTAACCCAAGATTTGCTCATCACATGAAATTTGGACTCAGTTACCCGCGTTTACCCTCGACTGCACTACAGACATTAAGGTGGTAATGAACAGGCAGCTGGATGATACATAGAAGCCTCTATTATTAGGCTTCCAGGCCAGAATGGCCGGGAAGCCTATAGTTGTTGTAAGGATTTTTATTGTTATTATTTTTTTTCCCTTCCACCCAAATTACAAATGCCTATAACTAAAACGGATGCACCAAAACTCACGAAATTTGGCACGGATGTAGAGGACTATCGGATGTTGTGCCATGGTCAATATGGCGGCCTTTGGTCACATGGTGTGGCAGCCATCTTGGATTTAATGAAAATTTTGGACAATTTTCAAAAGTCTTCTCATGAACGGTAAATGGTACAGCTGTGAAAAAAATTGTACATAGTGCACTCATGTCCACGATTGATTCTACTTAAGAAAAATTGATCGGTCACATGGTGTGGCAGCTATGTTGGATTTTGCGTAAAACGCTTAAACGACATCTCCTCATGAACCCTTTGGCCAATTGACGTGAATCTTGGGTATACGTTATCTTTGTACTGTCCTCTAAAAAAGCTAATCAGGAAAAGTTCCTAAATGAACAAATATGTCCGCCATGAGCCAATCAATATGGGTGACATGCCAGTTTTGCCTATTTTCACCCTGAAATGACATTCCCACCACTGGTGACAGCTGTTGCCATGGAAAACTGAGCACAGTCTTGGAAAAAATATTTGTTGAAGCAGCCATTTTTTGTTGGTGTCTCGCAAGAACAGTTTCACTAACTCATGTAACTTAAAACACAGTAATTACACTGGAAAGGCTGATATTTTGCACACACACAGTACAGTATACAAAGACACATACTGTAAACAAAGAAAACATTTTTTTGAAGAACTGTTGCAGCTGCATCCACACGAAAAAAAAAACTGCACCAGGTTTTTTAAACCAGACGACAGTTGAAACAATAAAATGTATAATACATGAGCTTTAGAAGTCACACGAATACAGTTTGTTTAAAAATCGGAATATAATTATTTTTACGACTGAACTGTGGTAAAACAACAATCACAGTCCTGAATGTGTTGCAACGAAGCCGCACGTGTAACCCATTTAAAAGACGCATGAGAGGGGTGGCGCAACTTTGGTAGCATATCTTTTATTGAACTAATTATTTTAGGTAAAGCAAAATATAGACAGAACTCTTCACAGTCGCTTGCTCTATGAAATACAATTGAAATGGTGAACATCGCATGTTTATTCATGGAGAATCCCCCCAAAAAGCGGACATTTTTATATAATTGGAGCTATATGAAAAGCTTTTCTGTCGTTATCTTTGTTTACTTAAAATAACCTTGTGGACACGAAGGCATATACAGAACTGTACACATACTGACACACACACACACACTGTAAGTATTAGAAAAGATTACCGTGATCTCGGGCTGTACAGAAATGTACTGTAAACTGAGATTTTTTTGTCTGTGTGAAACGCTATTAGCTAAACAGAAGCCTCTCGAAAATAAAAAAAATAAAAACGGCACCCTATAAACCAGAAGACAATCGAAACAATAAAATGTACAATACATGAGCTTTACAAGTCACATGAATACAGTTTGTTTAAAAATCGGAATAAAATCATTTTTATGACTGAACTGTGGTAAAACCATGGAACCATATACAGAACTGTACACATACTGACACACACACGCACTGTAAGTATTAGAAAAATGACTGTCATCTTAGGCTGTACAGAAATGTTGTGTAAACAGATTTTTTTTTAACGCTGTTGCAGTTGAACAGAAGACACTCATAAAAAAAAACTGCATCATGCTTTTTACACCAGAAGACAATCGAAACAATAAAATGTGTAATACATGAGCTTTACAAGTCACACAAATAGCTTGTTTAAAAATCGGAATAAAATTATTTTTACGACTGAACTATGGTAAAACAGCAATCAGAAATCCTGAATCTTTGTGAGCGTATCTTTCATTGAACTAATTATTTTAGGTAACGTAAAGTATAGACAGAAGCTGAGCAGCTTTTCTGCACTAATCTTTGTTTACTTAAAATAACCTCGTGGACATGCAGGCATATACAGAACTGTACACATATGGACACACACACGTAGGGTCGCCACCTTTTCCACAAACCAAACCCAGACATATTTCTCAGTCAGCCTATCTCTATCAAAACTGCAGCTGTAATACAGTTTAACACAATACCATTACATCTCTGTACAAATCAATAATCATGCAGTATACACAGAATTGTGCTCTTGATATTTCTAGCAATTGAACCTGTAAGCCAGAAAAATAGTAGCTGTATCACGGTAGGTTAGGTCTTACCTGAGACAAGTAGCTGTGGTGATGAGTAACGCTGTAATAAATCAATGCCATTTCTGAAGCGACGATCTTGTATACGTGGTTTTTTTTGTTTTGTTTTTTTTAAATAATTTCTGTGCCTGAAAAGGCTGTTAAAATATTAACAAATGTTATTAATAGACGTTTAAAACTACGGCACTATTGGTTGTGTGTTGGTAAAATGAGACAAAATGTACTCAAATTTGATTTGGGTTTTTTCAAAGTTACTAATGGCTACTGCTAAATATGCAATGTTTATACATACACACACGCATATACAGTATGTGTTTTAAGTACCATTATATATCGTAGGTATGTATTTAATCACATGCTGATTAGAACATAAGAACATTTACAAACGAGAGGAGGCCATTCGGCCCATCTTGCTTGTTTGGTTGTAGTAGCTTATTGATCCCAGAATCTCATCAAGCAACTTCTTGAAGGATCCCAGGGTGTCAGCTTCAACAACATTACTGGGGAGTTGGTTCCAGACCCTCGCAATTCTCTGTGTAAAAAGTGCCTCCTATTTTCCCTCCCTCTCGGGCCGTGGACGCACCGACTCCTCCCTCTCAGGCCGTGGACGCACCGACTCCTCCCTCTCAGGCCGTGGACGCACGGGCTCCTCCCACTCGGGCTGTGGATGTTCGGGCTCCTCCCACTCGGGCTGTGGACGTTCGGGCTCCTCATAGTACCGAAAGGGACAGGCAGCAAACTGATGTTGCTGGTTACAGAGGGGGCACAACAGTGGTGACCTACAGCTCCTCTGGTACCTGGCCCTGATGTACTCCTCCTCCTCCCTGTCCCTCGCTTCCCGGTCCTTCTTCCACCTCATCCTCTCTTCCTTTTTTCCCTTTTTTTTTTTTTTAAACAAAACAAACAAAAAAATCCTGCACTCCTGCTCCAAGTCTCCAGAGGCGCTATCCCACTTCTAACACCAAATGTGACAGGATGGCAGAGGATACTGGCGTTCTCAAGACTCAGAGGCAGAGTATTTTAGAAATGGGGGTGTATTTTTAATAAACCAAAACATAAATAAAACAAAGAAATGCCACACGGCAAAATAAAGGGCACAATGGCCAAAACAAAGATTTAAACAAAACAGAAATATCTTAAACTAAATATACAAAACTCACAGTCATGAAAACCAGCAAACACACAGGCCCCAGCACTTCAGTGTTTCTCCTTTGTTCTCCTCCCCTTTCTCCCGTGCTGCAGCATGGCCAGCTTTATATTGGCCAGCTGGGCCAATTAAACAATTAATAATATAATCCCCCAATTTGGTGATTGGGATCATGTGTTTAATTGGCGGCCATTCCAGCTCTGGTCTGTAGCTCCACTCCAGAGCCAGAATGGTCGCCCATCACGTGACCCCTTCCATTAAAGGGGCAGGACAACTTTGTCCTGCCACAGATGGTATAAGATTTGCACGGTATGATAACCGTTAAAAAACAATACCATGGTAACCTTAATATCACGGTATACAGCACATCATGCAAATTATAAAATAAAGGCTTAAATAAATAAAGACTAATGTAAATCACTTAATTACTATAATTCACAAAAATTAAACCAACAAATCACACTTCCTTTCATGGAATGATTTAAACATTTGGTATTTAGTATTTTACTATGCCAAATAACTTGGTACGTTTCTTTTTCATAAAGACAATCAGTATTAAGATCTATTATTTGCTCAAAATGACGTGGTGCTGTAGTTTGTTGAAACCTTTTAACTTATAAAATAAAATAAATAAATAAATAAATACATAAATAAATACTTTGTTTAGCTGATGGTAAATAGAATTGGGAAATGATCGGTCTTGTTGTTTAAAACACAAACATGTACCGCAGGTTATTATTGAAGAGCAGAGATGAGTTGTTTATTTTTTCAACCGGATAAATAAAATAATTTAAAAAAAATTTTTAGAAAGTATACTAAAACGTGTTATTGGATTTAAAGCTACACGTTAGTTACGACATTGCACAAGTAATCTTCCAATGAATGTGGAGTTTGTAAAAAAAAAAAAAAAAAAAGATTTCTTCGCTTACCTAAGAACATTGGAATTGTGTTATAACTTGTTTAAACAAAACTACGTTGATAATAACTAGGCTGTCCTGCTGCAGCCGCGGGTCTGTGCTCATTTGAATTGAGACATTGGTCGTGTTCTTTACAGCGCAGATTTCCGCAGTTCTGCACAGTGCTGCACAGAATCGCGGAGATGCGCTGTTGACGTCCCTCAACTCCACCCACAGAAATCTGTGCATATTCTGCGTAGCCCAACGCAGCTTTGAAATGTTTCTGTGGGAGGTTGGCTGTGGCTGTGAACCAAAGGGGCGATGCAAAGATCACGAGTGACTTGCTAATCGTAATGCAAATAACCACTAAAACTACTGCTGCCATCTTGTTAGCGGAGGTGAACAACATTTTATCATTTTTTTTAACATACAAATTCACGTACCCATTTATCCGGCTTTGTTTTTTTACTGGAGCAATCTGGGTAAAGTACTGTACCTTGCTCAAGGGTGCAGCAGCAGTATAGAATAGTGTCCCTGTCTAGGATTTGAACCCACAACCTGCTGGTAAGAGAAATTGGAGTTTTCACAAATGCATGTAAACTAACTACTTACCCATCTTTTCACAACTCCAATCTGCAGGTGAAAGAAGAGACTGGTCAGTTTTAACTTCCACGACCTCAGTTATAATTCACAGCTGTGTCCTGACTAGGGCTTCTTAGCAGTTACTTAAAGTATTCATATTACATTGAACATATTTTTAAGCAAAAATTAAATAGAATTGTAAAGTAAGATGAGATCTCCTGCCTTTTCAGTTTTTTTTACACATTTTTTTCAGTACGAATAAGTGATAATAAGAATATATCTTCTGACAGTCAGAATTAGATCACATTCGCACACTTGTTTTTTTTTTTACAGATTCTAAAGGGACTTTTTAATTCACACAGTGGTGCTGGTAAAATTCCACAAACGCGTGCAGTTACTCATCAGGTCTAAGTGATAGCGTTTAATTTGATCAGAAAACAAATATGATTTTGTTTTCCTTATTATAGCCACACATTGCTTAATTCATGTCTAAACTAAATCAACAAATAAAGTATCCTAAAATGTGCAAAGATGTGATCTAATTCAGATTGTCAGAAGATGCTTTCTCATTATTTTTGATTGGGACTGAAAAAAAATGTGTGGCTTGAAAATAATTGAAAAGGCAGGAGATCTCATCTTACAATTAGCAAGATATTAACAAGTTGCTTTCTGTTTAAAGTGATACCTGTCGGCTTACAACCTGATGAAGGGGAATATTCATGAAAGGCTAATATCTGCACATCCGTAGCAGAGCCACAATTGTTTGGCTGCAAATGGTAATGAGGTCTACCTCTGTTTCAACCTGCTGTCCAGTCAGTTTGGTGCAACTTTGATGGTGAAGTCCTCTTTGTTAATACTCACTGTAAAATTCCATTCCAATGAATACAGTGAAAATCCCCAGAGAGGCCAACAGCAGTGAAGTCCAGCTACATGAAGACTCTCCGCCAGCAGAGCTCCTCTTCTTCTGGCACATGGGGGAAAAAAAGAAACTTGTAGGCCATATTCATAAAAATTTAACACCCTTTTTTTGAAAATAGTAGATTCAGACTCCTAATGTTACAAAACCAAAAAGAAACATTTCAGCTTCTAGAAACTCTTACATTTGCATCCTAAAACAATTTATGTGATTTTAGCTGTGTGCTATAACATAACACCTATCTGTGTACCTTCTCATCAGTTCTTCAGTGCAATTGGCTAAAACCCAGCTACTGTATAGAAAAGGTCCCTATATATGAATATCAGGATAACGGAATCAAGGAGTGAGTAGATATTTCTTATTTGTCCAGGTTGTACCGTAAACATAAGACAGTAGATTACAGAGTTGTTAGAAGAAGTATACATTTCCTAAATAGTTGAGTATCCTCCTTCAAAGAACCGAGAGAGAGAGAAAGACAGATAGACAGGGAGATGGCGTGTCACTTTCTAATTTCTACTTTGATTTCTAATTTGCTGTGATTAATTACAGTACCCTAGGGCGTGTGAACTCTAGGCTACATAGGAGTAGGTAATGTGGTGAATTGAGGTGATGTGATGAATTGAATGCGCTGCTGCGTGGTTTATTATCAAACAGACATAAAATAAAATGCTGAACAAAAACACAATACGGCACTTGCGGCCAAAATAAATGGACAAAGAAAACGAACAGACACTAACAAACAGGGACGAACACTAAACAAACACGTACCGTGCTGGTCCTCCAGCACCATGTACCAATTGCTTATTAATCTTTCTCTCCACTCACCGAACACACAACCCCGAGTGAGTAAAACGTGCATCTATATATACTGTTGTACCGGAATTCAATTACTAATTAATTATTCACTTGAATCCCAGCACGTGAACTAATTCTGTGCAACCCCATGCTCACATATTAAATACTTTAAATGCAAGTGAAGTGAAGTGAAAAATACACACTGGGGCGGGGCACATTGCCACAAGGGGTTAAAAAAAAACTGTACAGGGTGCTCTGGGAGCAGACACATAGCGGCAGCTGAGAAGAGGATGGCCTAACCTAGTGAAGTAAATCAGCAGCTCAGAAAGGAGTTAGCAATAAATACGAGAGAAAACTAAATGTAAAGCAAAGAAAAAGAACCCCTACAAAGAATTAAAGGACCAATTGAATGCATTCAAATTGTTAGTTGAGGGACAGGGCAATCTCACGTTTGTGCTCTGTGATTTAACTTCTGTTCCTCCCACAGCATTACGGTCAGATACTTTGTATCAAGCCCATAATGAGGGTGGGCACATGACGAAAGAAAAAAAAGTTTGCAGAGAGTTCAATTGGGATTTTGGTGGCCTGGTATGTCAAAAGATGTTGAGGAACACTGTGATGCATGCTTAACATGCGCACAAATGAACCCAGCTCCTAACAAAAAGTGAGGCCTATCACAACCCACTCAATTGGCTGAGGGTGCCTGGACAAAGTTGATTTTGTAGGGCCAGTGCCACCTGCGAAGGGAGGTTATCGCTGGATCCTGGTGGTAGTAGATACCTTTAACAGATGGCCAGAATTGTTTCCAGCCCACCATGGTAATGCCATGACAACAGCACAAATATTGTGGGAACAAATCATGTGTAGATGGGGAATTCCTAGGTCAATTGAATCAGACAGGGGGGGACATTTTTTCTGCTAAAATTGTTCAAAATCTAATGATGATGCTGGGTGTAAAACAAAGATTGCACATTGCTTACCATCCTCAGTCTTCAGACATTGTGGAGAGATTCATCAGAACAATGAAAAGCAGTCTATGACAGGGATGGCTGAGTGGTGACGTCAGGCCAGAAGCAGGAAGAATAACAGACGCGACGTGCGCAGTTTATTTAAATAAAAATAAATAAAAGATTTAAACACAAAAAAACACTTGCTCACAGAGCGAAAATAAAAGTTTAAACAAAAACAAATCCCGAACACAGAAACTCAACCCTCAGGTCCAGCTGGGCAGTAGCCTTCACGGCACCTCTAAGTTTTAGTTTCCTTTTTAATCACCTCGCTCGCTCTCGTTCCTCCTTTCCAACACCCACCCCGAGTGCAGCGAGCTGCAGGCTTATATGCAGATGACCATCCCCCGATTAGAAACAAATTAATCACCTAATTTATTCGGGAGATGGCCACCTTCTGCACAAGTTTTTTTGTAATAGTGGATGGGGCTTCCCCTCCACACTACCAAACAGTACAAAAACAAAACAAAACACTTGGCTACGCCGTCAAAACATTTTAAAATATATACAAATAAACAATAACACGGTTTCGCCGTCATATTTACACCTAATAAATCATAATAATAACAACAACAACAACAACCAAAACGTATATATACAAGCAGGGCTTTTCCCTCTCCCTTTTAATAATGTGCAGGGCTCTCTCCTGCTGCCCTGCTACACAGTCTGAAAATAATTGTTCTGGAAAAAGGTCCAAATTGAGTAGCGCATCTGCCTGCAATAGGAATGGCCTTAAGAGCGGTAGAGCACAAGGCTACGGATTTCAGCCCCCATGAACTCATGACAGGCCAACGAGTGAGATTACCTGAACACTTACTGGGTCAGGTGACTGCACCTATGCTTGCAGGCTGGACGAGACAGGAATGGCTTAAAAAAATACAAACCTCACTAAAAGACATGTTCCACATTGCAGCTGGAAATGTAGGCTTAATGCAACAGTACAACAAACTGTACTACGATAGAGGGGTCAAACCTTTAGATCTAGCAATTGGAGATCTGGTTATGATTAAGAATTACCATCATGGGGGGCCCTGGGGTGCAAATTGGAGTGGTCCTTTCACCATCATTGATAGATGTGATGTGGTGGAAATTCAGAAAAAGCCTAAGAATAAGACATTTATGAAATGGTTCCACATTGATCAATTGAAGCAATATGCAGATGTTAACAAATAATAAATACTGCACTGATCATTTGTAGGTTAGCCTGGCGGCTGTCTGACTCAAAAGGCCAACAAGATGCTTGGATATATTGTGAGAAGTGTTGAATTTAAATCAAGGGAAGTGATGTTAAAACTTTACAATGCATTAGTAAGACCTCACCTAGAATATTGTGTTCAGTTCTGGTCAACTCGTTAGAAAAGGGATATTGCTGCTCTAGAAAGAGTGCAAAGAAGAGCAACCAGAATTATCCCGGGTTTAAAAGGCATGTCGTATGCAGACAGGCTAAAAGAATTGAATCTATTCAGTCTTGAACAAAGAAGACTACGTGGCGATCTGATTCAAGCATTCAAAATCCTAAAAGGTATAGACAATGTCGACCCAGGGGACTTTTTTGACCTGAAAAAAGAAACAAGGACCAGGGGTCACAAATACTAAGACAGGAATCAGTAGACGTAGATGTCATAGATTTCTAGATTCGTTAGCAGGATGGTTTGGTGCAGGGAAGTCTGTAAAAAACACCCTAGATACGGATCTCATAAGGGAACATGATCAATGGTTACAAAATAAGCTAGCTGGTGGGGTAACTCAGTTAACTGATATAGTTATTAGTTTAATGAATGAGCAGAGAATTCTGTTAACTGATATTAAAGCAGCAGCAGCAATACTGTCCTTAATACAATTTCAAAATAAGGCAGCTGCTTGGTCCACTTTGATTCAAACAATGATTGATCACTTGCAAGACTTTAGCAATGCTTTAATAGTGGGTAGGATTCCAGATGTTTTGTCTCAAGGTGAATGGGAAAAGGCATTGGATCAACACTGTTCTGATTATTATGATCATATGAGATTAGTTTCTAACTGTGAGCAATTTGATGATGTATTATCACAGCTTCCTGAATCATCGTTACGTAATCTTGCTACTTTGAATGCCTCAATTAATGATTTGCTTCAACAGCATGTAATCTCGTATGCCTCTATTCATTGTTTACGCTTTAATGAGAGTGATTGTAATACTTTACCTACCAGTATGTCTATCTTACAAAGTGTGTCATTCGCTATTTTATTTAGAGCTACAGTACCTGTAACCAATGTATTAGGTTTTGTTTTGGCTGTCCCCTTATATGATAAAAATGATGTGTTTGGGAAGGTCTTTCAGGTGAAGGATATAGGCATACCTATGCATCACAAGATCTTGACTTCTCTTACTCTTCCTGATAAGGTTGTACAAAGTGTTAATGGTTCTTGGGTTACGTTAAAACATGCTGATTGTTATCAAAAAGGCGATATCATGGTTTGCACATATCAGATAACTGGGATTGATTGGATTGATAATAATGTGACAACAGTTTCATTGTCTAATCAAACTGACGTCTATAGTTTAGAACCATTATTGGGTAAGAGCGGTATGCCTATACTGGTAATGGAACTCAGTGTGTCACTACTGATGCTCATGTCTGTCCTTTACCTTCCAGTAAATCTTTCTATGTTATTTTAGATGCCCCTACTACATACCAAATAGGGTATCTTAAGTTATCTCCGCCTCCAACTATGATACATTTAGATCTATCTCATTTGGTCACAATGGGTAAAACCTGCCTAATGATCTGGTTACACATATTCAGAAATTGATTGTTTTTCTGACACCATGCAGCAACATTTCATAAAACTTACAGTGGGTAGAAATGCATGCTATGTTTGACGGTGGTACCGCCCTGCTTTGGCAAGGTACATTATGGGATTACATTTTTAGATTCTGCGTCATTATCTCTGTTCTTACCCTACTAATAACACTCTTTCTGTTTTGCTATCTGAAAGTGATCCTGAAACAACAAAGACAGTTCATTCTGCAACTATGAGGATCCTCTGTTACACAGTCTGCCCTGCAGTCACTAGTCACAGGTGGTCAGGGCAAGAAGGACAAGAGCTAAGAGGTCAGATCTTCAATGGCAGGTATCTGAGGAGTCAATACTCTCTCAGGAGCCTGACGTGGCACTCTGAAATATTTGTTTGATGTGAGACTGATGGGGGGATTGTAGGATCTGGTCTGTGCGTAAAAGTTATGAGGATCTGGTGATAAGATCTGTGAAAAAGTTATCCATGTGTGTGTGTTTAACCTCTGTGTGTATGTGTGAGTGAAAAGTTATCCGTGTGTGTGTGTTTAACCTCTGTATGTGTGAGTGATTGCAATGTGCAGTGCACATTGCTGACTATGGTGTATCTTCAGAGGAAGTCACTCTGTACTTTGGTTTCCTGAGCTTCTGGGTAAATAAGATATAAGGTCTGTCCTGGGTTTCAGCCTTAAATATCAGACATCATGGCACCTTTGTTTCTTTAAACAAATGTGAATTATTCTTGTAACTTTCCATGGAATAAGAGGGGTGTTCTGGTATGCTGAAGTTTCTGATCGGGGCAGATATGGGATGAAAGGGGTATTTAACCCTTAGCGGTCAGGTCCAATTTATTTTCACATGCGCTGTTTATTTTAGACGCGCTGTTTATTTTTTTTTTTAGGTTTAAAAGGCCCTGCATAGCAAAAGGACTTCAGTACTGCATCTCCAGCCCCGTCCCATCCCTTGTTCATTGTATTTTTCACATACCTCTTCATAGTCGTGCATACTGATAAATCATCTCCTGATCACCAAACTCCTCAATAATGCAATCCAAGTCAGTATTCTATTACAATAACATCTCAAAAAGCTCTGCAAATGTCTGTGAGGCGCTGGAGGCGGAAGCAGCTATCTCCTTTGTTTGTGTCTGTGTTATCTCTGTGGTACAGGGGCTATGTGTATTGCTCAGATATGCCCCTTTTTTAAGTGTAAGAGAGTATGGGGTGGGGCTTGGCTGGAGATGCAGTACTGAGTGTCCATTTCTATGCAGTGCCTAATTATACAAGTTCCTATTCACATTTTGTTTACTACTTGGCAGGTAGTTAGAAATATTCCAAAATAAAAGGGTAGCTTTTAAAATAATGTAAATAAGAACTTGATTGCTTCTGTGTGCAAAGGAAATGCATCAATTAATAGTCTTTTTTTGTTAGTATGATCACAAAATATTATTTGTAACAGAAACATATTTAAAAGAATATTTTTTTGTATGTGTTCATGACAATTATTAGCAGTGTGGAGTAGTGGTTAGGGCTCTGAATTCTTGACCGAAAGGTCGTGAGTTCAATCCCAGGTGGAAGACACTGCTGCTGTACCCTTGAGCAAGGTACTTTACCTAGATTGCTCCAGTATAAAAAAACTGGTATAAATGGGTAATTGTATGTAAAAAATAAAGTGATATCTTATAACAATTGTAGAAATAAACAAATTATAAGTATCCCCTTTTTTTCCCTAAATAAGAGGCCACAGAAATATGTATTTATATGTAATGCAGAGTGTGTATATACTGTAAACAGAGCCATTGAAAGTATGACAACTTGGCATGAGAAAAATAATTTTGTGGTTTGTTTGTTTTTTGGTGGTATTATTATGATATTAGCGTTTGAACAGACTAAATGTAGCAATGCACGCTTTGTTCCATATTTTACTGATTCCATTTTGTTCTACTTTAAGAACCCTGAGGTTCAGTCATATTTTCTTTTAGTCAGTCACAGTCATACAGTATACACACACACGCACACACACACGCACGCACGCACGCACACACACACACACACACACCAGAGGGTGCTATAAAGGGCAGCAGTGTGGAATAGTGGTTAGGGCTCTGGACTCTTGACCGGAGGGTTGTGGGTTCAATCCCCAGTGGGGGACACTGCTGTTGTACCCTTGAGCAAGGTACTTAGGGGTACCTAGATTGCTCCAGTAAAAACCCAACTGTATAAATGGGTAATTGTATGTAAAATAATGTGATATCTGTATAATGTGAAATAATGTATAATGTGATATCTTGTAACAATTGTAAGTCGCCCTGGATAAGGGCGTCTGCTAAGAAATAAATAATAATAATATATTAGCTCAATGTGATCACAGTTTGTATCCATGATGCATGGAAAGAAGTACACATAGTACACAGCTGCATGAAGCTATTCAGTGTTCAAGAGGGCAATATGATGTTGGATTGGCATCTTTGAGATCTGCCCAAGGTATCAGGCATTGTCCCATTGATACACACAATAAAGTTTTCACCTGTGAGAAAGGCATCCTATCTCTAAAATACAGTGTCGGTGAATGCCACTACCTTAGAATACAGTAGCAATAGAAAAGAGCACATACAAACCTACTACTACTCACCTGGGTGTCGTCTCGCTGGGGGAGGAACTGTAATAGAAAGAAAAAAGTTAAAAAGGTCAGTGTTTTAATAAAAATAAAGACCACAGGTGAAAAAGGCACCATGTATATGAAATGCAATTTCTTTTTTTTGTAAAGACATATCGATGTTTTCTATATATTTAAAAGCTCAGTTTCATTTTCCTTTTTCCCCTCCCTCTATCCCTCACTTTCTCTCTCCCCCTTTCTCTCCCTCCCTCTCTGTGTCCCCTCTCTTCCTCCCATCTCTCCCCCACTCCCTTCCTCTCACACCCTCTCCCTCCCTCTCTCCCCTCCCTTCCTTTCACCCCCTTTGCTCCCTCCCTAACTCTCTTCCATCCCTCTCACCCCCTCTCTCTCTTTCTCCCTCTCCCTCACAGGGTACATTGAGAGTGTCAGGTCAGGGCACAGCAGCTGCCTTACCCGATCATTTCCTGTCTTTTTCGGCTTTGTTATTCCTGCCTGCTTTGTTGACTGGCTCCTCTTCCTGTATTCCTCAGCAATGTTAGCCAGCTTGTAGTTCTTCAGTAGTAAGAGCGACACTTCTTGGTTAGCAGACTGTAGAATATGGATTTTAGGACCATATTCCTGCCTGCATTCGGGGCACCTGAATATCTCCCCACTTTCTTGTTGCTTGCAGAGCTCCTCCAAGCACAGCAGACAGAAGTTGTGTCCGCAAGGCAGCAGATGAGGCTCCATGAAGATGTCCAGACACACGGTACAGGTCAGCTCGTCTTTCAGCGAGTCATCTGGGTTTGAAAAAAGGACCATTCTTTAAACTCCAAAAATTTACAACACAGAGACTGTTTTTCAAGTGCAGGAGAATCGAAAGAATGAGGAATAAACAAGGGAAAGAATGAGGAAACAAACAACGGAATTTCTGCAGTGATTACAAAAAAGACACAACCGGTTTATGTTGTTCAGTGAGCTGAACTGGTGACTGGTATCTGTGTCTGTTTGTGTATGCATATGTGTGTGTGTGTGTGTGTGTGTGTGGAACTGAAAGTAGTTTGCTTGGCTGGTTTCTGTGTGTGTGAGAAACTGAAAGTATATTGAAAAAAATTCCCTGAAACAGCCCTCTTTACTGGCAAGACATGGAAAATACCTTCACTGTGTTTAAATTCACATTTTGCAATTTGAACCTTAACACCTGTTTATTAACTTTGTTATCTTTATTATCTTAAAAATAAACATTTGGTTGATATTTTACTGGATGGACTCTACAGATTTTAGAGCGGAAGTAAAAAAATGTAGGTGTTATATTTGATACAGACCTCTCTTTCGAAGCACACATTAAAAATGTTACAAAAATGTCCTTTTTTCATTTAAGAAATATTGCAAGACTGAGAGGTAATCTCTCCAGGCAGAGAGATGAATGCATGTTTTAATATCCTCTAGGATAGATTGTTGCAATGGTCTTTTTATTGGGAATAGTCACAACATTATTTCTTGCCTCCAACTTGTATAAAATATATATAGAACCTGACTACGCCAGAGTGGAGACCCACTCATTAAGTACGGGGGCAATTACCCACCCGCACAGGTTCTTTTATTTAGCGCTGGAAGGGGTGTGTGACAAGACAGGGAGAACAAGCAAACAGAATAACTGAGTTTTAAAAGGTTTATTTTGGGCAGTTCAATAAATACAAAGCAACTAACATAATATTAAACCAATAAAATTATGTAGTCTAAAATCGGGATCTTTGCGTATTAAAATAAAATACAATAAAACTAATCAAAACACAAAAGATAAAATATACAAAGCACTATCACGAAGCCCACACAATAAAAAGTCTGAAGCTTTGTATATGAAAACAAAATACAATAAAACAAACAAAAAACACCAATACAATACAGAATTGATTACACAATAATACACCGATGTCCATATTTAAAACTGATGCGATCTCGCTACCATGTGGAGGATTTAGTGCAGCGACGAAGTTTAAAACAAAGTCCAATCTCGGATGCAAGCGGTTTCCACAAGAAGGAGATATGGAGGACTGGAACACCAACGCAGCCTAGAAATCCTGGTACTTTTGCTGGTTTCCCTTAAAATCAAGAGAGGAGGAGGAGGAGGAGGAGCAGCAGCTGTGTATCGCTGCGGCTGTATTCACGAGTCTGTCTTTTAAAGCCATCCCAGATAATCAACAGGTGTACATCATTAGCAAGCAACTGGTTAATAATCAGGGGATGATTAGCGGTGACAAAAGTGCAACTCCACAAAATACTGCACGTGAATAATCCAAAGCAAAACAAAATACAGTGCAACCAAGCAAATAAATAACGTGTCCTCTACATAATAGAATAAATCAAAACATAAAGTGCTCAAAAGAAAACGTGATAAAATAAATAAGTGTGCAACCAATAATAAAGAAAAAACTATTACTAATAAAGTGCAGCTTTACACAGACAATCTTAGAATATATCACATTAAGTGTATTAATGGTATATAGATTAAGTATATGGCAAGTTTACTTTTAAAGAAATTCTTCATACAACAATATGAGGTTATAGTTACTTCATCAAGTTTCACTAAAAGTTATTTCACACGCAAAGTGTGCAAACTAAATAATTAACAGTTCAATTCTATGTGAATGTGTTACAATTAATTAATTTAGTTCCATGAAAGGAAAATGCAACTGGAATTATACTCAACAGTTCCTTGAAGCTTAGACTTTTGGTTTGCTGGCTTGGAAACTCAATCTGTTGAAGTGTACAAAAACTCTCCTCTTAGAAACGATGTCTTCAATCCCACGTTGGATCAAACTTGGCAACAAAGCTTTGAATTCTCAATAGAATCAACAAACATCTGCAACAAAGTCTTTAGTCCGTGGTATAGGATCCACAACAGCGCCCATCCGCTCTGTCCTCTTCGCTGAATCTTTTAGCTACACAGGTAGCAGGGCATTCTTTTGGATACTGTGGTTTTAGGTGTACAACAGACCCAGACTAGTTTGTCTGATAACAGTCTCTGTAAGTTTTACGGCAGTCCTCCAGCCGGGCCTCAGTCTCGTTGCTTGTGGTAGTGACTCGCTTGCAGCTTGCTTCCTCTTCTTGGGTCCGTTCTCAGGCAGAGTCCCGCCTTGATTCCGTTTTTAGGCAGAGTCTCGGAGTTGCAGTTTTGCTTAGCAGAGTGACAGCACCTTGTTTAGCATTTGATGTGGAGCGCAAAATGTTCAATTTCACTTAGATATTTATAGTTTCTTTCTCACTCTGCTGAGTAGCTATTTTCATGAGGTCATTTGTGTAGCTTGCCTCTTTAAACTCCCAGTCCTTTGATGTTTTAATGTCCTTTTCCACTGGGACATCGCTAGTTTATGTCTTCCTTGCGTCAAAACGATTGTTGTTGCACGTGTGAATTATCTGTACATAATTCAACTGTCCGCTCAGCCTAATCCAGTTCAGGCGCCAGTCCTCTAATCAGTAGGTCACGTAGTTCAGTCTGTCTGCAAACGAGAGACCCCCTTCTCAAGACACAGCAGTTTGCCCTGTTTCTCAAGACACACAGTTTCATTAATGAATCCAGTTACATTTCTAATACACGTTCATGCATTATCATATTCAGGGAATATGTCCTACAACCAAAAAAATCAGTATACTGAGGCAATAAAAACGCAACTCCATGTGTGAAATCATTTTATGACTTCATGAAGGTTTATATGGCAAATTCATTGCTTGGTTCAGTTAAAGAAATTGGCTTATAACCAGGAGGTCCCCTGTTCAAATCCCAGCTCAGCCACTGACTCACTGTGTGACCCAAAGCAAGTCACTTAACCTCCTTGTGCTCCGTCTTTCGGGTGAGACGTTGTTGTAAGTGACTCTTCAGCTGATGCTTAGTTCACACACTCTAGTCTCGTATCTTGTAAAGTGCTTTGTGATGGTGGTCCACTATGAAAGGTGCTATATAAAAATAAAAATAAAATAATTATTATAAGCAGAGGAAACAACCATAGTCCACACTGGTATGGATTGGCTGTGACCTAACAGATGTCATGAAAGCATGCAGGGGTCTCTGATGCCTAATAACGGGTGTGACCACCTTGTGTCTTGACACGTCTGAAGTCTACAAGGCATCGACCAACACAGACGTCTCACAAGTGCTTGTGGGAGAGCTGTCCAATGATGCTGCATGATCTGCGTCAGCACTGCAACAATCTGTGGTTGAGGATGTTGCTGTCGAACACGACGACTCAACTCGTCCCGCAAGTGTTCAATTGGGTTTATACCGGGTGATAGTGAAGGCTAATCCAACACTTGAACATTGTGTGCACGAAGGAATGAATGCCTGTGTAACTCTGGCTGTGTGGGTTAAAAAAAAAAAAAGCAAAAAAAAAAAAAAAATGAGCTGTCTGTGTCCACCAGTCTGCACTAACGGTGGAAGGAGGAATGGTTGCAAGATGTTGTCCACAGACCTTTGGGCAGTGAGATTACCCTGTACAACAACAAGTTCTGATCAGAACTGAGCATTCATTGCACCCCACACCCTCTTGCTGTGGTGACATGTAGGGTACCAGGACGAGGACGATCACTAACACTACCAGTCATCCGAACATGGTCTAACACATGAGAAATGGTTGCTGGGTGGACATTAAAACGACGTGCAACCAACTGCTGCGACATTCCAGCATTCACCATCCCAAGTGCAGTGTTCCTCTCCGCAATCTTGCAGATGAATGGTAGACCTCATTAATGCATTGTTTTTATAGGGCCGGGAGGTGCACAATGCACGTGCCTCCTGACATCCTCGCATCGAATGACATTTCACGAAATGTGTGCATTGTTGTGTGTCACCAATTCAGAAACAACACTGGCAAAATCTTTTTCCAAACACCAAAACATTCCCTAAGCATTTATTTTTAATTTAGATTGGCGACAAAAGTGACCTGAGGATTTATTGAATGATTTTCCTAAATATGTCATTGTGTTTTTATTGCCTCTCAGTATATATACTTATATCTTCCCATTTATAAATGCAGATTTATCAATTTTAAGAGACAATTTTAAATAAAATAAAATAAAATCCTCTTCCTAGATGTAATGTGTTCCCATGTTCATTGTAGCAGAGGAAATTAATAGAACGAATGTATAAAATGCAGCAGTAGACTATGCAGAGGTAGACAACCATGGCACTTCCATTCCACTCCATTGCAGGACTCTGTTCCAACGAGTACTTTAACTGCTAAAATAATCCTTAATTACTTAATTGACCCTGCTGCTGAATATCACTTTAATAATTAAGGCTAAGATGTAACAGACTTGCAATGGAATGGAAGGGAAGTGCCAGTGTTGTCAACCCCTGGACTATAGTATGTCTGCAATGAAGAGAATTGTCCCTAGTGGTAGTGCTCATGCAGTATTATAAGAGTTGTGTGGTGGCACTGGAATCATCTTACAGCCATCAATCCTGGCATCCTGTGACCGCCTTCCTAATCAACAAAAATACATTGTTAAAACTGCTTTCCTCTTGTCAAACTTTACTCCCTTGCATGCATATAATAATAATAATAATAATAATAATAATAATAATAAAAATACAGTTGAATCTCATTTATTTGTGTGTGTTGCGGGGCAAGTGTCCTCGGATGTGTGAAATCCACAGATAAATGAGATGTGGTTAAATGTGACTAGAATACGTAGAAAAAATGCAGAAAAGAGTTCACTGGGCTTTAATTATAACTGCACAAGTCATTATTTTAAAGTGTACTCACACTAAAATGTCTTTGTCCGAAAACAATAAAAAATGTGTTTCACTTTATGGAGCGTTAT
Source organism: Huso huso (assembly GCA_036884735.1). Classification (NCBI taxonomy): domain Eukaryota; kingdom Metazoa; phylum Chordata; class Actinopteri; order Acipenseriformes; family Acipenseridae; genus Huso; species Huso huso. Next base: position 19,185,918 of record CM072685.1, read on the forward strand.
ACTGTATTGTTAGTGTGTTAGAGTACCTGTGCTGCTCCGCGGATAACTGAAGTCACAGATAAATGGGGTGCAGGTAAATGAGGTTCAACTGTAATCATAATAATAATAATAATAATAAAAATGTGCATGTCAGTTATGAAGTCAAAAAATGAACCTCTGGTGTTCAGTGTTCTAGTGTGAGTCTGTTCTGCTGCAGTCCAGATGGTATAGCAGTTTATTAAGCAGGAGCGGGACACAGTTGGTGCTTAGGCATGAGCCCCAAACTAGTACAAAGCTTTTATTCACTGTTCACCCTTATCAACCGTACCTCACCCCACCAGCCCTATACATTGGCTACTCTCGAGTTACAATTTCTCACATTCCTTGTAGGAAAACTTTGTTTTAACTTTGTCTTATATGGAGTCTGAAGCTAGGTTTTGTCCAGAGTATCCTGCTGTGCAGTCTGTTGTTATCTTTTCAACCCAGCTGTGATCTGCTATCTACACCTCCTCCGAAACCCTGTAAAACTGACCCCTCCTGCTGACTGAGTCAAATGCCCTTAATACTGTGCTCCAGCCCTTGCAATGGTTTACAGAGACAGGCATGCAGGTAGAGTGAGGTGTGCCAGGTTACTGTCACCTGCCCCACTGCACCAGGCTCAAGTCACTCGTGTGTCAACAACTACTGTGAGGTCATGCTATACTGGAGCTCATCCCCTTACATTTAAAAACATTTCAAAATAGTCTAAACTTTTTATTTTCCAAATTTTTTTTATTATTTCATTTTCGAAAGTAGTACAGCACAGTTTTATTTGAAAACCTGTTGATTTTATTTAAAAAAAAACCTTTGACTGCAAGTGCAGGAGAGATTTTCCTTTCTTTGAATTTTTCTTCTTTTTTCTAAAACTTCTTTTATTTCAATTTTATTTTACAGTGAAGGTATTTTTTTTTGTTTTATTTATTTTATTTTATTTTTTTTTAATAAAAAACTGATTTTATTGTTTATTTAAAAATCTATTTGTTTTAAAATCCCCCATCTCTGCTGTGTGCAGGGTGGGGAGGGGACAAGGAGCACAGGTCATGTTTGATTTTTCTGCACTTTTTCTTTTTGATTCTTGATTTATTTGTGTGTTTTCCTTTGTAGGAAAAAAAACAACAACAACACTGTTTGTTTTGTCTTGTGTGCCCCTGCACTATTGGAGTGCAGGTGGTTTTGTGTTGTGTGAGGTTACCCCTGCTCTGGTGGTTTTGTGTTGTGTTGTGTTGTGTTACACCTGCTCTGGTGGTTTTGTGTTGTGTTGTGTTACACCTGCTCTGGTGGTTTTGTGTTGTGTTGTGTTACACCTGCTCTGGTGGTTTTGTGTTGTGTTGTGTGTACCCCTACTCGGGTGGTTTTGTGTTGTGTTGTGTTACCCCTGCTCTGGTGGTTTTGTGTTGTGTTGTGTTGTGTTACCCCTGCTCTGGTGGTTTTGTGTTGTGTTGTGTGTACCCCTGCTCTGGTGGTTTTGTGTTGTGTTGTGTTACACCTGCTCTGGTGGTTTTGTGTTGTGTTGTGTGTACCCCTGCTCTGGTGGTTTTGTGTTGTGTTACCCCTGCTCTGGTGGTTTTGTGTTGTGTTGTGTTGTGTTACCCCTGCTCTGGTGGTTTTGTGTTGTGTTGTGTTACACCTGCTCTGGTGGTTTTGTGTTGTGTTGTGTGTACCCCTGCTCTGGTGGTTTTGTGTTGTGTTGTGTTGTGTTACCCCTGCTCTGGTGGTTTTGTGTTGTGTTGTGTTACCCTGCTTTGGTGGTTTTGTGTTGTGTGTACCCCTGCTCTGGTGGTTTTGTGTTGTGTTGTGTTGTGTTATCCCTGCTCTGGTGGTTTTGTGTTGTGTTGTGTGTACCCCTGCTCTGTGAATTTTTGTCAGTGCAGGGGTGTGTCTGTGTGTTTATTTATTGAAAATAAAATAAATACAATAAATAAATAAAAATAAACACAAAATGAGTGGGCAAGCTCCATAGGCCCCACAACAATGGGCAAAGGTGGCTGCAAGCGATGCAGCCCCCTTCAAAAACATTACCAGGAGGCACGGGTTAAGGTACCTCCTGAGTGACACCCTCTTTATTGAGGCCTTCATCAAGGCCATGGCAAAGATGGTGGGACCAGCATCGTGGCGGCCTCCAAAATGTGCGTTAAGGACGGGGAAGGCCGTGTTCTGCAAGGCTATTGAGAGCGCTCTTACTATCGGGGGCATGTTTGTCCCCATCGAGCCCCTCGTGGGGCTGGGCAGTTGGGTCAACCTGGCGAACGTGCCACCCTTCATTCAGGATGCCCTGCTTAAGCCCCACTTGCAGTCCCTGGAGGAATTATTATTATTTTATTATTTGTTTATTCAGCAGACGCCTTTATCCAAGGCGACTTACAGAGACTAGGGTGTGTGAACTATGCATCAGCTGCAGAGTCACTTACAAGTACGTCTCACCCAAAAGACGGAGCACAAGGAGGTTAAGTGACTTACTCAAGGTCACACAATGAGTTAGTGGCTGAGGTGGGATTTGAACCGGGGACCTTCTTGTTACAAGCCCTTTTCTTTAACCACTGGACCACACAGTGGACCAACCAGAATTAAAGACTGCGATCCAGCCAAAACTAACTGCGCAGGCACCGCACGCCTCCGAGTCCACTCCCCCCCAGGGCCCTTAAAGAGGCCCACGGGGGAGGGCAAAACCACACCCCCCTCCCAACAGCACTAAAAGGCGGGAAACAAGGAAGTCTCCAAGGCGCCAGAACCTCTGCGCCACCTGACCGTGCATGGGGGGAGAAGGCTGCCGAGTGGGCCACTCCTCCCCACAGTAAGAAAAAGTAGGCCACCAAGTCCATGGGGGGCGACAAAGCCCACATCGCACATTCTGGTGGTGGGTCAGGGGGAGTCCCTGAAAAAGTGACTCCCTCACCGGAACCCCCTGCAATGCAGCGCCCATAAAACTAAACACCTCATCCCCAGTGGACAGGGACAACGTGACACCAGAGGTGAAATCCCTCCCGGTGTGATACGGGGGTGACAGTCTCCGGCGGCGTCAGGAGCAGGTCTTGCTTTCCACCGAGGGGCCGGAGGGAGGGGAAGAACCCGGGGGGCAGGTGACACTCTTGGGTTAGATCCCCTCCCTGACTCATAAGAGGGCCGAGAAAGCGGTCCCGAGCCTCCCGCCGAGGAGCAGAGTTCACTGAGGGGGCGCAGGAGAGGCCCCCAAAAGACCACCTGCCTTAGGCGGCAACGGGAGTCCCAGCCCTCATGCCGCCGAGGGGGGGGAGACAGTACCATTTCCTGAGGCAACACGGGCTCCGCCAAGAACCCTACCCGCTCTTGTAGACAGCTCTGAGGGAGCTGACCGCTCAGCTCTCTCTAGTCGACATTTGGCGATGGCAACATTTGGACGCCTCCATCTTCACCTTCACCAGGGTGAGGGAGTGGCGGGTGTCTCAGTCCAGGTGAACCGTGTATTCTGCCTTCTCGTTGTCTCTCCTCTAACACTAATTCAGTGCCGTTTTAAACTGTCCGCTTTTACCCAGCTGCCCATTCCTGACTGTGCTAGTCTTTCTGGGAAATGCAGTTTCTTTCCTGTCAAACCATAATACAGTTTTTAATTAACACTTGACAATACTACTGTGGCAAATAAATAATATTTTTATTAATAACATTGAAAAACATCCAGCTATTTCCCACCGTTATTAATTACACATACCCTCTATTTGCCACTATATATATATATATATATATATATATATATATTGTAACGCCGCACTCCACGGTCGTTCGTTGCCCTTTAAAAGCAGGACCCAGGACAAGAAATTGATTTTTAAGCGCCACGCTAATTTAATACACACACAACAATAAATAAACAAAACGAAACAAAACACCTAGCTCCGTTTTGAGCACTAACTAAACATTTTATGCAGGTCCCTGACTAGTCGCGAGGACGGCTAAGCCGTTTACCTGTCATAAAAAACTTTGGAACCACACACGTTTAATTCTAGTACTTAGACTGCTCGGAAGCAGAGCACACCTTCTGCCTCCTTCTACTCAGCAGCCCTGTGCAGCCAAGCTGCACGTCTCAAATACCCCGCGCCTGGCATTAATTTACAATAAATATCCGGTGCGGATGATAATTAAACAATAAAACAATTAGCAAAATAATAAAACAATTAAACAAAATGTGCATACTATTATGTTTTCTTCAGGAGGATACTAACCCCCCCTGATGTGTTACACATCCTTCCCCTCAAGTGTGCAACACTGATCGGCCATTCAAGGCCACCCTCCCTAAAAAACACAACCACCCACCCTCGAGTCCACAATGTCAATTTTCGCCTCTTAAGAAGGCGGGTTTGAGGTGGTCGGTTCCTCCGGCTTCCAGGAAGGGACCTTGAACTGACGACCTGGGACCCCACGGGATGACAGGGGTGACGAGCGGCGGCGGGGGAACAGGGCGGCTGCAGCAGCGGCCAGAGGTCTTCACCTGGGGACGGGCGCAGCGATGTCCGATCACCCAGGGGAGCTTAGCAGCGGTAACAGGGGAGCGCCCAGCGACGTCTGGCAGCAGCCCAGCGACGTCTGGGTGCTTGGGGAGAGCGAGTAGGGAACCAGGGGCAGAGCTGTGGCCGATGGTGCAGACTCCTGGGCTCCAGGCCAAGCGCAGGGAGGTCTAGGAAGACCGGCAGGGTGTCCAGGAGCAGGCAAGGGACCGCACTGACCAGCTGGATCCTCTTCAGGGTTGTGGCTTGAGCTGGTGGAGGTGCGGGGTGCTCACCTCCTCTGGCTCCGGACGTCTCTTCCTCCTGTTCTCCCTGCAGCAGCTCCTCTGGTGCAGGGCGGTTCAGGGCTTTTCTCTCCCGGCACTGCCGACAACGCTTCTGCCTGCTCCCATTTTTGGAGCAGCAGCTCCAATTCTGTTGGCTCCCTCCTTGCTTTCCAGCGGAGTCAACCCAACCTCTCTCCCATCTCGGTCTGCTCTAACTGAGCAGCGGTGTTCTAGTTGATCCCTGCGATCCAATTCCTCAATGCTTTCCATTTCTTTTTTGGGTCGGGGCCCACACGCTGCCACCCATATGTGCAGGGCCCGGCACTCACGGTCGCTCGTTGCCCCTTTAAAAGCAGGACCCAGGACACAAGAAATTGATTTTAAAGCTTACGCTAATTTTAATACACACAACAATAAATAAACAAAACGAAACAAAACACCTAGCTCCGTTTTGAGCACTAACTAAACATTTTATGCAGGTCCCTGACTAGTCTTGGGCAGGACTGCTAAGCCGTTTACCTGTCATAAAAACACTTGGAACCACACACGTTTTAATTCAGTACTTAGACTGCTCGGAAGCAGAGCACACCTTCTGCCTCCTTCTACTCAGCAGCCCTGTGCAGCCAAGCTGCATCGCTCAAATACCCCGCCAGCCTGGCATTAATTTACAATAAATATCCGGTGCGGGTGATAATTAAAACAAAAAACAATTAGCCAAAATAATAAAACAATTAAACAAAATGTGCATACGCACATGTTTTCTTCAGGGAGGATACTAACCCCTCCCTGATGTTACAATATATATATATATATATATATATATATATATATATATATATATATATATATATATAGCAGTTAGGACTACTGCTAACTGCTTAATTGTGTGTTAATTGTATCCAATTGACTTACCCATATAATAGCTGTGTTCATTGTTGCTCCTGACCACAATGCTGTTTCTGATCACGACTGCCAGCATAAGTCCATGCTTGTTAATTCCTCCAGAGAAGGTAAGCCCCACACTGTTTGCATTTCTTTCCAGCATGATCTTTTTCATTGTGTTTTTTTGTCGGTTGCGTGGTCAGCTTCGTTGTTTTAACCTCCTCAGGGTGACCTGGTGTAACTACTCCTTTGTGTGGTCACAGCAAGAACTCACTAGGGTAACGCAACCGGAAGTTTTTTTTTTTTTAACAGAATTATATCTGTTTTCTGGTGTGCCTAATATGATTTATTTTGTATTTTAGGAGTGCGCACAGCCACTGTTTCTTATATATTCTTTTTGTTCCGATTTGTTAGAAGCTTTCCTTTATTTTATTTATTTTGCTTTCTCTGCTGCTTAATTCTAGTTTTATAGTACGTTAAACATACAGTTTGCTGTATGTTTGTAGTGTTATCTAGTGTTTTGTTTATAGCGTTGCTTTGTGCTCATACTACTGGTATAGTAAATTGTAGATTCTGCCGTGTTGCAGTATTACCAACAGAGTCATACATTTTTTTTGTGTGTATAATTGTCAATATTGTAGGATATTGTAGGATATTTCCGAGGGGTGAGTTTTGTTTGGTTTGCTGTGATTATATTGAGTTTCATTTGAGAATTGATATTTGTTTTGCGTGCACTTTATGTATATTTCACCAGATTGATTTTGAGTTATTTTCTGTTAATGCACATTTGAGTTTCTTAATAATTCTTCTGATACATTAATCATTGTATTCTTTCTTTTAGTCCACCCCTCCTTCGTGAGTACATGCTGGGAAAGTTTCAGTGGTTTTCTTACAACTAAGATGTTTCTGATTGCTGCTCTACTGTATCTTCCTGTTTAAGATTTGTTAGTATTACAAGTACCATCTGTCATATCAGTAGAACCTTCAACAGTCAAGCGGTAGCCATCTTGTGGCGGTTTTCAGTATTGCATCTATCATTCATTCATTCTCTTTTTATATACAGGAAGTGGACAAAAAAATGGAAACACCAATGTAAAGTCACTTAATAGGGCGTTGGGCCACTATGGTATCCCGCTCTGTGGAGTTCTCGGCGGACCGTTTTTGATGAAACTGGCTGCTCGCGCCACAGGTTGAAATTTGCAGTCAATTGATCTGCAGTTGCTCGTCTGTTTTGGCTTGCACTTCAAATTAATGCACGGATATCACGATCCTGGAGTATGCGCTTCCATCCACTGTTGCCCTTTGCTGATGATGTCTTTCCCTTGGAGTTCCATGCCGACAACATTGCTTAAAGAGGTATAATTGATGTGTAAAGTTGAAAAATACTTATAACTCTTAATACATTCTTAATAAATTACATTGCTACAAATAGAGGGTGTAAATGCTTACGATTACAATAAATATATGCTAATTTCCATACACTGTGGTATGTAAACTTTTGACGACAACTATATCGTTCACAAGCACGATTAATTTACTCCACATATATAGTAGGGCTTTTTCTAGTTATCTGTAGTAATTACCCTTCAATCATGAATGTGCAGGCATTGTATTGAACTGTGATAAGATCAGTGAGCCACTGCCACACGTGGTGTCAGAACATGGTATTTATTATTATTATTATTATTATTATTCATTTCTTAGCAGACGCCCTTATCCAGGGCGACTTACAATTGTTACAAGATATCACATTATACATTATTTCACATTATACAGATATCACATTATTTTACATACAATTATCCATTTATACAGTTGGGTTTTTACTGGAGCAATCTAGGTAAAGTACCTTGCTCAAGGGTACAACAGCAGTGTCCCCCACTGGGGATTGAACCCACAACCCTCCGGTCAAGAGTCCAGAGCCCTAACCACTACTCCACACTGCTGCCCTAATATAGTTTTGCCATGTGGTTATTATGGATCACATGTGGTTATTATGGATCACAACGCACTGGCGGAGCTGCTGAGGGAGGATGACCCGGAAGCGTACCTGGTCGCGTTCGAGCGGATGGCCGGGAGTTCTGAGGGAGCCAGCTGGGACCCTGCCTGATCGGGGAGTCTCAGGCAGCATACCAGGTGATGACCGATGCTGAAGCCACTGATTACGACCTGGTAAAGCTGGCAATCCCCTGTCGCCTCAACATTACATCAGAGACTCACCAGGTACGGTTCAGGGAGTACCGAAGGTCCCCGGATACACGCCCCAGGGTGGTCGCGCAAAGTTTGTGTGACCATATGGTACACTGGCTGACCCCCACCAAGAAGACCAATCTGCAAATGGGGGAGGCGATAGTGGTGGAGCAGTTTTGCCGTGTGGTCAACCAAGGTTGGCCCCCAGCTGGGGTAGAGATGCTCTCCCTGCCCTGTTGCCATACCAGCAACAGGACAGACACTTAACCCATGTTCCTTCTGTCCCCCCTACTTGTTTCAGGTGCAACCAACCAGGGTACCTGGCCAGGTCATGCCCTGAGGCAATGGAGTGTGACGTGGCGGCATGCAATTGGGCAACAGAAATAGGTAAGCGATGAGAAAATGGTCGGGAGGAGCCTTGTATGGTTGATGTGGTTTTAGGGAATGTGAAAACCCATGCATTAGTGGACACAGGGTGTGAGCAGACCTTCATTCAGACAGCTCTCTTGGGCGGTGTATCATGATGGCCATGAGGTCAGGTGGGCATCTCCTGTATCCATGGAGACATGGCGGCATACCCCATGCTAAACGTGCACTTATTGGTAGGAACGATAACAAGTCACCTGGTAGTAGGGGTGGCGGAAAGGCTATCACACCCGGTTAATCTGGGCCGAGACTGGCCAAAATTAAAAGAATTAATGCAAATAATGACAGTCTCAATCACACACGTAAATGTGGCAGAAAAAATAAAAATTGAACGAATTGGTGATGTGTTCCCTTTTCAAGCTGAAATGTTTTCTGCTGTCTTCCATCCTAGAAAAACAAAGAGAAAAGGACCGAAAAATGGGAGGGAGCATCAATGAGACAAGGCTGGGGTTTGGTGGGAGAATGCTCGGATGGTAACAAACACCAGTCAAAGGGAGTCGGAACGTGGGGCTAACATAATGACCCGTCACTAGTGCACACTTGGGGGCAGGTCCGGTCTATTGAAGGTAAGGATGTTGATGGCGCTGGGGCGCTAGTATAGCCACACTTCAGTATCAAGGGGCAATTACTATATAGGGTAAACCTAGCCGCGGGCACAGGACAGCCTGAAACACAATTATTGGTTCCCCCGTCTTGTCGGACCGAGGTCATGAGGCTGGCGCATGATATCCCTTTTGCAGGGCACCTCGGAGCTGACAAGACAAGGGAGCGGATATTGGCTCGATTCTATTGGGTAGGTCTTCATACTGATGTGTCAAGATATGTAGCCACATGCATAGACTGCCAGCAAGTGGCACCGGGTTGAGTGCACCCCGCCCCTTTGGTTCCACTGCCGATTATTTTCACCCCCTTTGAACGCATTGCAATGGACATAGTGGGCCCTCTGCTACCTTCTGATTCCGGGTATATGCATATATTAGTAGTGCTAGATTATGCAACGCGATACCCGGAGGCAGGTCCATTGAGGTCCACTAGTGCAGGTGCAATTGCCAAAGAATTAGTGCAGATTATGGCTAGAGTAGGGATTCCCAAAGAGATTTTGACTGATCATGGAACCAACTTTCTGTCTAACACGTTACAGCAGGTATATAAAATATTAAAAATACGTCCCATCAGGACGTCTGTTTATCATCCGCAGACGGATGGTTTGGTGGAACGTTTCAATCAGACCCTGAAGCAGATACTGAGATGTTTTGTCAACCAAGAGCAAAAACATTGGGCATCGCCTCTTCCCTACCTCCTTTTTGCAGTGAGAGAGGTGCCTCAGAGTTCGACAGGGTCCTCCCCCTTCGAGCTCTTGTACGGCTGACAGCCTCACGGTATTCTCGATCTGTTGAGAGAGGGGTGGGAGGCTCGTCGGAAGACTAGTCCAAAAATGTAGTGAAGCATGTGCTCCTACTAAGAGATTGCCTAGATTTGATTGGTCGTTTGGCCCAGGACAACCTCAAATCAGCTCAGCACCAGCAACAGCAGCATTACAATAAAAATGCACTAATTTGAACCTTTCAACCAGGAGACAAGGTAATGCTGCTGCTTCCCTCCTCAGAATCGAAATTATGTGCTAAATGGCAGGGGCCATGTGAAGTGATTCGGGCTATAGGAAAGGTGAATTATGAAATTAGACAGCCTGATCTCCGCAATGAACATGAAATTTATCATGTAAATGTATTAAAGCCCTGGCAGGCAAGGGGGGCCTTATGTATAGCCCCAGGCAAAGTAGAGGATGATCTGGGCCCCTGTTTAGAGACTTGCCCGGTAGAACTAACCTTGTTGAATATGGCATTGTCTCTCCCTCAGGTGTTACAGTACGAGAGAGACCTTACCGGATCCCAGCAAGTCGACGAAGTGGTGTTCGCAAAGAAGTATGGGCGATGCTCGGACTTGGGGTGACTGAACCTTCCAGGAGTGAGTGGTGCAGTCCAATTGTGATAGTGGTCAAAAAGGATGGCACCCACCACTTCTGCGTTGATTTCTGTGAGGTAAACGCTATTGCCAAGTTTGATGCCTACCCCATGCCTGAATTAATTTCATCAGAAAATACATTGATTGGGAAATGAATGCAGCTTAAATTCTAACAGCTGTGTGTCTTTCTGATCACAAACTGAAACTCAGAGCAGCTGATTCAAATTCACCTCCGTTCTGAGACATGGGGGGAGGGGCGGAGCCAGAAGCAAACAGACCACAATAAAGCGAGGCAGTTCTTCCAGCGACAGCGTGTGGATGCGACAGCGTGGGAGAAGTAGAGTCGTGGGAAAAGTACAGAGCAGTTAGAGGTAGTTTGAAAGCAGGTTGACAGCTGCAGAAGCTAAACTTAATTTTCAAAAGAAAAAAAAAATAATAACATGGTGTAACAGGGCGAGGAGCCCTGTAAAATGTATTATTTATTTATTTTTAGAACGGGGTCTCCCCCTCGGCCCCCGTGTTATTTTGTATTTGTTTGTTTATGTATTTATTATTTATGACGGTGAGGCGCCGTGTGTTCTGTTATTATTTCTGTATTTAGTTATTGTATTTAAATGACGATGAGAGCCGTGCGCCGTAGGTTTAGTCATTGTTTTGTTTAATTTAAACGTGTTCTGGCAGAGGTGAGATTGGTGCTCGTCCTCTGCCAGGAATAAATTAAAAACCTCGTGCAGAAGGTGGCCATCTTCCGAATTAAGTGATTTAATTTGTTGCTAAGCAGGAGATGGTCACCTGCATAAAAGCCTGTAGCTCGCTGCACTCAAGGGTGGGTGTTAGAGTGGAGCAGCGAGGAGCGAGAGAAAACGAAACTAAACGAAAAAGAAAATCCAGGATCGGTGAAGGCTACTGCCCAGCCTGACCTGGATCATTTATTATTATTTTGTGTTCAAGATTTGTTTTGTTTACCTTTTTTATTTCGCTCTGTGAGCAAGTTTTTTTTGTGTTTAAATATTTTATTTATTTTTGTATTTAAATAAAACGGCGCTGCCGCGTCTTTTGTTTTGAACTGCAGTATTCGGTGTCAGTTTGTTTTTAGTTCCTGCTTCTGACCTGACGTCACTGCTCAGCCACCTTGTCACACGTGGTGTCATCGTGGGATAAACCACAGGCTCCGACTCAGACCAGAGCATAAGGGTACTGCAGTTTTTTTCTTTTTTTTGTATATAACTTTTTGGAGGAAGAGGAGAAGAGATGGGAGGAAGAAGAGGAATGGTGGGAGGAAAAAGGAGGAGCTGGAGGAAGCAACAGCCGGAGCAAGTCTGGCTGACATGCTTAAGGGGGGGGGGAGTGGTGTTTTAAAGTTGGCGAGGTCAGCCACGTGTCGCCCGACTGCTACCACACTCCACCTCAGAAAGAGGAGGTGGAACCAGGGCTACAGCCACAGGAGGAGGTTGGCTGGGAAGCCCTCCTCCACAGCATGGGAGTGAAATATTGCTGCTGCATCTGTGGGGAGTGGGGGCATTTCCCAGCGAACTGCCCCCTCCCACTAGAGGAACGCCTGCTGTGCCCACCCCGACTACCTCCCCAGAGGGAGGAGCCTGAATGTCCTGCACCTGAGAGGGAGGAGCCCGAACGTCCTGCACCTGAGAGGGAGGAGTCCGAACATCCTGTGCCTGAGTGGGAGGAGCCCGTATGTCCACAGCCGAAGAGGGGGGAGTCGGTGCGTCCACAGCCCAAGAGGGGGGAGTCGGTGCGTCCACAGCCCAAGAGGGGGGAGTCGGTGCATCCACAGCCCAAGAGGGGGAAGTCGGTGTGTCCACAGCCCAAGAGGGGGAAGGCCAAACGTCCACAGCCCAGGTATCCGCCAGCAGAGGGAGAATACCTGCTGGTGCCACCTCCACTGCCCCGGGAGGACTGTTTGTCGCTCCCAACTCCGCCAGCAGAGGGAGAATACCTGCTGGTTCCGCCTCCGCTGTCGTGGGAGGATGACTTGTCACTCCCAACTCCGCCAGCAGAGGGAGAATACCTGCTGGTTCCACCTTCTCCGCCGTGGGAGGACTGCGTGCCGCTCCGACCTCCACCAGCCGAGGGAGAGTACCTGCTGGTTCCGCCTCCATCACCGCCACCAGCAGAGGGAGCATGCCTGCTGGTTTCCCCGCTGCAGCCAGAAGGGGAGGAGCCCCTGCCACCTTCGCAGCCAGAAGGGGAGGAGCCCCTGCCGCCTTCGCCGCCAGAAGGGGAGGAGCCCCTGCCACCTTCACCGCCAGAATGGGAGGAGCCCCTGCTGCCTTCACCGCCAGAAGGGGAGGAGCCCCTGCCACCTTGCAGCCAGAAGGGAGGGCCCTGCCGCCTTCACCGCCAAGTGGAGGGAGCCCCTGCCACCTTTCGCAGCCCAGAGGGAGGAGCCCCTGCCGTCACTGCCTCCACCATCACCATCACCCGAGGGAGAGGAGCAGGAGCTGCCTCTCCCTTCAAGACAGGACGGACGGGACAAGATGCTGGCGGTCCGCAGCCGTCCTTGCATAGTCTGCTAAGAAGAGCAAGGGGGAAAACCACCGGGTCGCAGTGGCTGAGAAGAGGGCCAACCCCAGCACCACCGCTGTCGTGCATCACCTGGGGATGCCAGTTTGCCATTGCCTGGGGATGCCAGTTCGCCATCGCCTGGGGATGCCAGTTCGCCATCGCCTGGGGATGCCAGCCCTCACCGCCCAAGGATGCCTGCCTCGCACCACCCAAGGATGCCTGTGGCAGATCAGGGCTCTGCCCTTAAATACTGGCAGGGAAGGAGTTAAATTCTCCTCCCTGCCCAGGTTGATTGCGTCAGGTGGGAGCAATCAACCAATTCATTATTCAATTAGTCCCCAGCCACCTGACATAAAAGGAGGCCTCAGCCTCCCAAGTGGTTTTTCTGTGTGTGCGTTTCTGTGTTTTGTTTTTGCAATCCAGTGAAGGCAACGCCCAGCCTGGAAGCCTTATTTTGTAAGTTTCGTTTTGTGTTTATTTTGTGCCTTAAAAACCTTTTTGTTTGGCCCTCGTGCCGATTTATTTTGAATTTTTGTTTATTAAAAGCTTTATTTTTGAACTTTCAAACTGTCTCTGAGTCTCAGCCTCTGTCATCCTTGTCACAATGCCACATCCGCATCGCCTGGGGCTGCCTGCTGCTCTGCATTGCCTGGGGCTGCCTGCTGCTCCACACCAGTTACAGGGTACGAGGGAGAAGTGGAGCTCCCCTCCCGAGGTCGCCACCCGAGGGTCCACCGCTGCTACATTCGCCTCCCGAGGGTCCGCCGCGGCTGCCGTCGCCTCCCGAGGGTCCGCCGTGGCTGCCATCGCCTGGGGTCATCACCAGCTCTGTTTCTCCCAGGGTTGCTGCCTGTACTACTTCGCCTGGGGTCGCCGAGGGACCTACTTCGCCTGGGGTTGTCACCGGCTCTGCTTCGCCTGGGGTCGCTACCAGCCCTGCCATGCGGCAGGAAACACTGTGGCCAGAGCTCCACGGATGGGAGCTGCCGGCCACGAAGAAGGTGGGAGGTCAGGAGACCAGCTCCCCCCGCAGAACTTTCGCTGTCGGAAATTGGGTGGCCGGAGCCCCACGGAGGGGAACTGCCGGCCATGAAAAAGGGGGGGGGGGGAGGTCAGGAGACCAGCTCCCCCAGCCGCACTTTTGTGGCAGGAGAAATTGTGGTCGGAGCCCCACGGAAGGGGAGCTGCCGGCCATGAAGAAGGGGGGGGGGGGAGGTCAGGAGACCAGCTCCCCCAGCCGCACTTTCGCAGCAGGAGATAATGTGGCTGAAACCCTGGAAGAGGGAGCTGACAGCCACAAATAAGTGGGGGTTGGAGGACATTCCACCATGGCCACCCCCAGAAACACCTTGCTTCCCCCTCTTCCAGGACTTTGAGACTGAGGTGGGAGGTGGCCGCTGGGACCAAGTGTGCGTTGCACAAGGGGGGGAGATGTGTAACAGGGCGAGGAGCCCTGTAAAATGTATTATTTATTTATTTTTAGAATGGGGTCTCCCCCTCGGCCCCTGTGTTATTTTGTATTTGTCTGTTTATGTATTTATTATTTATGACGGCGAGGCGTCGTATGTTCTGTTATTATTTCTGTATTTAGTTATTGTATTTAAATGACGATGAGAGCCGTGCGCCGTATGTTTTGTTATTGTTTTGTTTTATTTAAACATGTTCTGGCAGAGGCGATATTGGTGCTCGTCCTCTGCCAGGAATAAATTAAAAACCTTGTGCAGAAGGTGGCCATCTCCCGAATTAATTAAGTGATTTAATTTGTTGCTAAGCAGGTCACCTGCATAAAAGCCTGCAGCTCGCTGCACTCAAGGGTCGGTGTTAGAGTGGATAAAATGAAAATGGCGCTGCCACGTCTTTTGTTTTGAACTGCAGTATTCGGTGTCAGTTTGTTTTTATTTCCTGCTTCTGACCTGACGTCACTGCTCAGCCACCCTGTCACACATGGTCTTCAAGCCAGTAATCTACGACAACTGCATGATGTGGGAAATCAGAGAAAACCCAGCCCAGCTCAACCAAGTGTGTGTAAAGTGCCGCACGATCCAGGACTTGCTTAAACTAGTAAGTATGCTAGAAATGGAGCTGGAGGAAATGAGACAGCAACAAGAGCTTGAGGAGCTGACACACCCACAATTCATGGAAGTCAGCACCCCTAGCAGACTGAAAGCCACCAGGGAGATGGAAGAGAGTCGAAACACCGGGTTCAGATAGGCAGAAGCAGGGAAAAAAAGAAAATTTGTCAAAGACAACCACCAGAAATCCAATCACCCAACAAATTTGAGCCACTTCAAAATTTAAACGACCAAAACCAACATCAAGAGAATGAAAGGAACAACATCCAGGACACTATAAACAGTGCTGGCTAGGCAGCAAAAAGAAGGGAGGTCATGATTGTTGGGGACTCCATATTATTATTATTATTATTTATTTCTTAGCAGACACCCTTATCCAGGGCGACTTACAATTGTTACAAGATATCACATTATACATTATTTCACATTATACAGTTATCACATTATTTTTACATATACTTACCCATTTATACAGTTGGGTTTTTACTGGAGCAATCTAGGTAAAGTACCTTGCTCAAGGGTACAACAGCATTGTCCCCCACTGGGGATTGAACCCACAACCCTCCCGTACTCTCCTCTCTACACTCCAACCTCGCAGAACGGGCAGCTGCAGGTCCTTATACTCTGGCCGAGGGGTTAACTAGTTGTTAATTATCTTATTACCCCTCGGCCAGAGTCTGCACGCGTTTGGTAAGGATGCATGACAGTCAGCTAGTTAAATAATCAGTAGCTGATCAGTCATGCATCCTCACAAGGTTTTTAAATATAAATAATAAAAGACGCAGCGCTTTTATCCGCGCCGCAAACAAAAATACAGACGTGCTCAAATTTGTTGGTACCCTTACAGCTCATTGAAATAATGCGTCATTCCTCCTGAAAAGTGATGAAATTAAAAGATATTTTATCATGTATACTTGCATGCCTTTGGTATGTCATAGAATAAAGCAAAGAAGCTGTGAAAAGAGATGAATTATTGCTTATTCTACAAAGATATTCTAAAATGGCCTGGACACATTTGTTGGTACCCCTTAGAAAAGATAATAAATAATTGGATTATAGTGATATTTCAAACTAATTAGTTTCTTTAATTAGTATCACACATGTCTCCAATCTTGTAATCAGTCATTCAGCCTATTTAAATGGAGAAAGTAGTCACTGTGCTGTTTGGTATCATTGTGTGCACCACACTGAACATGGACCAGAGAAAGAAAAGGAGAGAGTTGTCTGAGGAGATCAGAAAGAAAATAATAGACAAGCATGGTAAAGGTAAAGGCTACAAGACCATCTCCAAGCAGCTTGATGTTCCTGTGACAACAGTTGCAAATATTATGAAGAAGTTTAAGGTCCATGGAACTGTAGCCAGCCTCCCTCAGGCTGGCCAAGAAGAGGAAAATCGACCCAGATTGAACAGAAGGATAGTGC
This sequence comes from Huso huso, assembly GCA_036884735.1. Classification (NCBI taxonomy): domain Eukaryota; kingdom Metazoa; phylum Chordata; class Actinopteri; order Acipenseriformes; family Acipenseridae; genus Huso; species Huso huso. The sequence goes on from CM072685.1 coordinate 19,202,151, forward strand.
AGAGAATGGTAAAAAAAGAACCAAGGATAACTGCCAAAGAGATACAAGCTGAACTCCAAGGTGAAGGTACGTCAGTTTTGATCGCACCATCCGTCGCTTTTTTTGAGCGAAAGTGGGCTCCATGGAAGAAGACCCAGGAGGACTCTACTTTGAAAGAAAACATAAAAAGCAGACTGGAATTTGCTAAAATGCATATTGACAAGTGTGGCAAAGTGCCCGCCCCTGTGTGTATTTTGTGTGTTATGTGTGGTATGTTGCGTGTGTTAATGTTGGTGTATAGATTGGTACACGGATATAAACGGGTCTGTGTTTCACGTGTGTTTAAAAGTGTAGATTTGTATTTAGGCACGAGGAGGGCACAAATCACTTCACGTGCTGGTTAAATGTAATATGTGAGCACGGGGTTGCACAGAATTATTCACGTGCTGGGATTCAAGTGAATAATTAATTAGTAATTGAATCCCAGCACAACAGTATAAATAGGCACATTTTTAGTCACTCGGGGTTTGGGTGTTAGGTGGAGTGAGAACGGTGAGAGAGAGGAGAAAGTAAAGTAAAATAAAGTAAAGTAAATTGATAGTTGTTTTTCACTCACCGTGTTTGTTCGTTTGTCTGTTCACTGTTTAGTCCGTTTTGTTTATATATTTATTTTGGCGATAGTGTCGTGTCCTGTTTTTGTGCTGTTTCAACCCTTTTATTTGTTAAAACGCTGAGTGCAGCCATTGCACTCAGCTCATCAAACAACCTGTCTGTGTTTGAATTCCTTTCTGGTCTGACCCAACCCACTCTGGCCGTCTTTGTGACACGTGGTGTCTTAGGTGGATAGCCGCGCCTCAAGCGTCAGACCAGGAGGGTTTTTAAAAAAAAAAAAAAAAAAAAAAGTCAATGGCAGAAGACGCCATCAAACTGCAAGGGGCTGGTTCCTGAGAATGCTGGGCTGGAGGCCCAGGCTCTACCCATAGTCGTCCGGGCCCTGTGGATGATGGACAGTGAGAGATGGGAGGCCTATCAGGAGGAACACACCCCAAACACCTTGGAGGAAGGTGTGGAGTTTCTCCTCAGCTACCTGGAGGCAACGACAAAAGGAACAGCAGCCCAGGTAGCAGGCCCACCAGCAGAGGGTGAATGCCTGCTGTCCCCATCTCCACCAGCAGAGGGTGAGTACCTGCTGTCCCCATCTCCACCAGCAGAGGGTGAATGCCTGCTGGTTTGCCTCCACAGCCTGAGTGGGAGGAGCCCGAACGCCCCACGCCTGAGTGGGAGGAGCCCGAACGCCCCACGCCTGAGTGGGAGGAGCCCGAACGTCCCACGCCTGAGTGGGAGGAGCCTGAACGTCCATGCCTGAGGGAGGAGCCCGAAACGTCCCACTGAGTGGGTGGGAGCCCGAACGTCCCACGCCTGAGTGGGAGGAGCCCGAACGCCCCACGCTTGAGTGGGGGGGGGAGCCCGAACGTCCACAGCCCAAGAGGGAGGAGTCGGTGCGTCTACAGCCCAAAAGGGAGGAGTCGGTGCGTCCCACAGCCCAAGAGGGGGGAGTCGGTGGCCCACAGCCCAAAAAGGGAGGAGTCGGGCGCCCACAGCCCAAAAGGGGAGGAGTCGGTGCGCCCACAGCCCCAAGGGGGGGAGGCAAGTCGGGCTTCCACAGCCCTGGGACCCAAGCCACCAGCAGAGGGAGAATGCCTGCTGGTTCAGCCCCAAGAGCCGAAAGGGGAGGAGTTACAGGCTCAACCCCTGAAAATTTTTGGGGGGAGAGGGGCAGGAGGCTGGTGTCCCCAGCAGCCTCTATTCAGGCTGATGAGGGCAGCACGGCGCACACCAGCCCAGCCACAGCAGAGGGAGCCAGCACTGCCACAGCCTCCCTCTGAGTGGCCAGCATCAGCCCCATGGCCTCCGGGCCACCACCATCAAGGGAGCAGAGCAGCAGGAGCTGCCTCTGCCTCCGCCACCACCACCGCTTCCTCCACTAGGGAGCAGAGGAGCAGGAGCTGCCCTGCCTCCGCCACCACCACCGCTTCCTCCACTAGGAGCAGAGGAGCAGGAGCTGCCTCTGCCTCCACCACCGCCAGGAGCAGAGGAGCAGGAGCTGCCTCTGCCTCCGCCACCACCACCGCCAGGAGCAGAGGAGCAGGAGCTGCCTCTGCCTCCACCACCACCGCCCGGGCAGAGGAGCTGGAGCTGCCTCTGCCTCCACCACCGCCAGGAGCAGAGGAGCTGAGCTGCCTCTGCCTCCACCCCCGCCAGGAGCAGAGGAGCTGGAGCTGCCTCTGCCTCCACCACCGCCAGGAGCAGAGGAGCTGGAGCTGCCTCTGCTTCCGCCACCGCCCGGAGCAGAGGAGCAGGAGCTGCCCTGCTGCCCGTACCTCCACAGGGGAGTACGGTGGCCGGAGCCCCAGAAAGGGGAGCTGCCGGCCCCGAAGAAGGGGACGAGGTCTGGAGACCACTTTCCCCAGCAGCAGTTTCGCTGCAGGAGTTTTTGTGGTCGGAGCCCCACAGGGGAGCTGCCGGTTAAGAAGAAGGGGGGAGGTCGGGGACCACCTGCCCCGCAGCTTTTTTCGCTGCAGGACGGGACCAGCATGCTGTCAGCCGTGCCACTACCGGCAGGGGAGCTGACAGCATTTCCAGCCATGGGCCCACTGAAGCCTCCCTTCCCAGCCCGAGACTTTGGCCTGGACTGCTGGGTATTTATGGGGGAGGTGGCCGTTGAGGCCATGTGTTTGCACAGGGGGGGGGTATATGCGGCAAAAGTGCCCGCCCCTGTGTGTATTTTGTGTGTTATGTGGTATGTTGCGTGTGTTAATGTTGGTGTATAGATTGGTACACGGGATATAAACGGGTCTGTGTTTCACGTGTGTTTAAAAAAAGTGTAGATTTGTATTTAGGCACGAGGAGGGCACAAATCACTTCACGTGCTGGTTAAATGTAATATGTGAGCACCGGGTTGCACAGAATTAATTCACGTGCTGGGATTCAAGTGAATAATTAATTAGTAATTGAACCCCAGCACAACAGTATAAATAGGCACATTTTTAGTCACTGGGTTTGGGTGTTCGTGAGTGGAGAACGGGTGAAGAGAGAGGAGAAAGTAAAGTAAAATAAAGTAAAGTAAATTGATAGTTGTTTTTCACTCACCGTGTTTGTTCGTTTGTCTGTTCACTGTTTAGTCCGTTTTGTTTATATATTTATTTTGGCGATAGTGTCGTGTCCTGTTTTTGTGCTGTTTCAACCCTTTTATTTGTTAATAAACGCTGAGTGCAGCCATTGCACTCAGCTCATCACAACAACCTGTCTGTGTTTGAATTCCTTTCTGGTCTGACGCAACCCACTCTGGCCGTCTTTGTGACACAAGCCACAATCCTTCTGGGAGAATGTCCTTTGGACAGATGAGTCAAAACTGGAGCTTTTTGGCTAGTCACATCAGCTCTATGTTCACAGACGAAAAAAATGAAGCTTTCAAAGAAAAGAACACCATACCTACAGTGAAACATGGAGGAGGCTCGGTTATGTTTTGGGGCTGCTTTGCTGCGCCTGGCACAGGGTGCCTTGAATCTGTGCAGGGCACAATGAAATCTCAAGACTATCAAGGCATTCTGGAGCGAAACGTACTGCCCAGTGTCAGAAAGCTCTGTCTCAGTCGCAGGTCATGGGTCCTCCAACAGGATAATGACCCAAAACACACAGCTAAAAGCACCCAAGAATGGATAAGAACAAAACATTGGACTATTTTGAAGTGGCCTTCTATGAGTCCTGATCTGAATCCTATCGAACATCTATGGAAAGAGCTGAAACTTGCAGTCTGGAGAAGGCACCCATCAAACCTGAGACAGCTGGAGCAGTTTGCTCAGGAAGTGGGCCAAACTACCTGTTAACAGGTGCAGAAGTCTCATTGAGAGCTACAGAAAATGTTTGATTGCAGTGATTGCCTCTAAAGGTTGTGCAACAAAATATTAGGTTAGCGGTCCCATCATTTTTGTCCATGCCATTTTCATTTGTTTTATTATTTACAATATTATGTTGAATAAAAAATCAAAAGCAAAGTCTGATTTCTATTAAATATGGAATAAACAATGGTGGATGCCAATTACTTTTGTCAGTTTCAAGTTATTTCAGAGAAAATTGTGCATTCTTCATTTTTTGTGGAGGGGTACTGTTGTGTGAAATTAAATTACTTTAAATTTAGAAGGAAGTTGATGTGGAGGTAAATAAGACAATTACTTCACAGAGTAATTTCAAAAGGTCCTTTATTATTTCACACACAATTACATACACCGATGTTATGATGCAAATAACGATATCCCCAACAGGACACAACCCAAAACTGCTCCTTAGTTGTGTCTCATTGAAGAGACACCCATCCGCACAAACCTACAGTGTTACATACAAAGATTATATTAATCACAGATCAATACAATCCATGAGACGCAACTGAACTAATTCTTACCCTTCCAAGCAGATCGGGAGAGCCCCTCACCCTGGTAAGAGAAAGCAGCTGTCTCCAAAAATACCGAGCAGGACTCGCAAATCCTCACGGCTGACTCTCAGCAGAGTAGGGAGGAAACCCGTCCTTTTATAGCTTACCAAGTTAGGGCTTCCTGCGTGAGAGAGTAATTGGCCAGATCACTTTCTCGAGGCTCGCCCTATTTATCATTTCTGTGAGCCATCCCTTTCCCATAACATTCTGAGAAAAACAAGTTAGATATGCAGTACAAAAACAAGTTAGATAGGCAGTACAAAAACAAGTTATTACAGGGCAAGGGCACAGATGAACTCGAACGCATTTCTAGAACTTTCTAGAACATTTTTTTATTTCATTCGTCCTTCGGTCGAGATTCATCTGTGCACTGCCAAATACATTGTTTGCTGTGTAATTCTGCGAAGATAGATACATAAACATATTTGCCATACACACAGAAGAAATACAATCCCCAATAATATTAAGATGGGGTGGATTACTATATCTAATATTCCTTTAGCCTTTGGTGACCATCCCTCAAATATGGACCACCACGCATCTTGTGCATTACGTTCAATAACTTTCCCTAACCCTAAGATTGTATTTTGTGCCATTATCGTTTTAATTTTTAATACAGTAGCATTGTGTTGATGTTGTTTTGCTAAGTTAAGTATCATTTCCCCAATGCCAAAGATATATGTCTGATAAACACCCAGAATAAGGCACATAAGTAAGTTGTGGATGGGCATGCACCGTACTTATACATAATTTATGAGGGCCAACTTCGTGCAAAATTTCCCTCAACGGCTCATGTCTCCATTCACACAACCCCTGTCCGTCTGTAAAACATGGGTTAGTACGTCCTGTCCTTAATAAGCAAACCATGCCTTGGTCTGTCTTGTCACAATCTAGTAAATCATATGTCTGATTAGTACGTATATCCAACCATGTGCCTGTAACCTGGAGATACCAGTGGGCTCCCCCAGCAATTATGGGATGCACATAGTATTTACATATAGGTGTCACTCTCGTTACATTATGCATAACATATCTCCCCATACACATAGTATTGTTACACATAGTAGATTCTTTTATCATGTTCACCCATAACTCTGAAATGTTCCAAAATTTCTTATATTCATGATTATTTTGTCGTAAAATCAATGATTGTACTTTGGTGCGTTGATGATATACATATAACATTTGTAATGTACATTCTGTCCAGTTCATCCACTTGGTAATGTTCTGCCACTGTTGTAGAGTTACGTTAGTTATGTCCATGACCATCTCGGATGCTACTCGGTCCCAGTACGCTTGATACACATGCATGAGCGCACCGTCGGGCATCCACTGTACAACTTTATTCAGGGCCATCCCTGTATTATAGCCCACATTTTGCAATTTTTACAGCACCACAGTGTCCCAGTACGCTGGCGAATGAACACTTTGTATTACCATTGCAGGTGAAGTTATCTTGGTCTGGTTTTGGTGTAGTTATTCCAGCTCAGCGTGACCCGATCCAGCTTTTGTTAATTGATGTCCTGAGACCAGGCCTGCAGCATCCCCACCACTGCCAATATTGCCATCGTTCGCCATACCCAGTGCTTCATGGTGAATCTGCAAACAAACACACACACTCACAACTCATTAGTTTTCTCTTACATAACATTTAGTAGCTGGGACATGTTCCCACCCTTTTACCAGGTTTCATTACTGCTACCGTATTATCTTTTCCTACTGCAATCACATCCGCCGTGGTTGTGGCGGTCCTTCCGCCTGTTGTACCCACACTTTAGCTCCATTAACATCTGTGGACCCAAACCCTCCTGTTCCTCTAGTTGTGCTGATCAAAGGTTTATTAACTTCTGTGACATTTTTTTTTTTTTTTTTTTTTTTAATATTTGGACCGCTAAAACTAGCCGGTCCTTCCATCCTCTCAGTATGTTGCCACTACTTTAATTTCCTTCAATTGCATTTTCATCATTTATACCCTATATTCACATTAACCAACAGGCTGTCTATCATACTAGTACCACAATCCATCAAGCCTGCAATCCTACACTGTACCGTCAATCTCTTGCTCCCGCACTCCTATTTTATTCTCAATATTGCATTAACCTAGTAATCATCACCTCTTCTGTGTGTATGCCAATACCACGTTTAATCGACTGACAAAGCAAACTCATTATACTTGAGAACACCTTTTAAATTTCCTCAGAGTGTAAGGTGCACTCTCCTCCTTTGAAGAAAAGCCGTATTTATGTCACTGATAACAACGTAACTATTAGCAAAAACAGTGTGACAGTCAAAAATGCTTATAGAACCCTTTTATTTGTTTTCTTCTGTCCTTTTACTAAATCAATAATACAAACTCTACCATTCATGTGATCTTGGTTTCAAATATGCGTTCCTAGGTGATTCCTAAAATTCACCCGTGTTTTAAACATAAAATTCACACACAAACAAACATTCTAACCTTCATTCATGGAAATATTTCTAATAAAATATCTCCAGGTCAATAATTTAATTTGTTTCAGATTTATTGATTTCCAAAAACATTTGTTCTCTTCCTATTTTTTTTTATAATCTATTCTTACTCTCTTCAGTCTGCCCAAATAGGGTCACACAAGTTTTATCTCTTCCCTAATCTGTGACCAGGGAGACAAACAAATCCTGTGTACCAAAACAATACTACCACTTTCTTTTCAAGTGAACCCTCTATCAAAAAGACAAAATGTTCCTCTTGTTTACCAACATAATCCTGAACAAACTGTTAATCGTTACTTTATATATTTGTGTTATTGTTTTAGTCCAAAGGTTGGCCATTCCTTTGCATCCAAACACCAACACAACACAAATAACTCATTAATTAACCTGGGTCTCTTCCCTTATCAAACCCTCTTATGATCAAGGCAAGATAATAGACATTTATGCTGGTTCTTAGTACATAGTTTTTTCTAAGATGTTACTTTATCTCCACGCTTGAGCAAAATCAGAATTATTCAAACAATCCTTATTAAACAACTTCTTAATAACTCTTAAAGTGCCTTGCTCTTTTTCCTACTTACAAGATACACACTCCTGACCTGTTACATGAACGTATACATTACTGTTCTATATATATATATTCCCTTTTTGCCATATTTTAAAACATAGTCTATGTTCTATATTCTCCAGTCATCCATTTGATGACCCTCAATATTATCTTCTAACATATTTGGAGTTGATCAGACTCCCAACAAAACACAAAACTAACAAACAAACAACAACACTTTTTAGTTTTGTCTTGTTTTTACCAATATTCCGTGTTTAAAGCTATGCTTAACGAAGCATAAACTTTTATTTTGGTTTATTGCACATTTAATTTACACTTTTGTATGTGCTATTTGGGCTTAACTGGAACTTATTGTCTGATTGTTCCTTATCTGTATCACCTAATGTGGACAGTTAAGTAAGAGGCTTATCCTATTGCCCCCTTATCGTGACTTATAAACCAAACAGTAAAAACAAAGACAAAACAGGTGTAACAAATCCAAAAAAAAACAAACATAAAACATAAATCCGAGTATGCCCGTACATGTTAAGCACTACAAACCCGTATAACTAGTCCTTAGACATATTGTATTTTGCTCGTTTCAATAGTTTAAACCAAGATTCTGGCAGCCCTCCGCCTTTTCTCAATTCTAGTGCCCCATCACTATAAATGGTTTCATCCCATTCAGGCTGCACCTCAGGCTCAAGCTCTTTATTCTTGCGTTTAAACATTGTGATTATTTACGTCCAAACTTCCTTTTTATTACCCTGCCGACAACGCCAATAATGTTGTGTGAAATTAAATTACTTTAAATTTAGAAGGAAGTTGATGTGGAGGTAAATAAGACAATTACTTCACAGAGTAATTTCAAAAGGTCCTTTATTATTTCACACACACACAATTACATACACCGATGTTATGATGCAAATAACGATATCCCAAACAGGACACAACCCAAAACTGCTCCTTAGTTGTGTCTCATTGAAGAGACACCCATCCGCACAAACCTACAGTGTTACATACAAAGATTATATTAATCACAGATCAATACAATCCATGAGACGCAACTGAACTAATTCTTACCCTTCCAAGCAGATCGGGAGAGCCCCTCGACCCTGGTAAGAGAAAGCAGCTGTCTCCAAAAATACCGAGCAGGACTGCGTGTAAATCCTCACGGCTGACTCTCAGCAGAGTAGGGAGGAACCCGTCCTTTTATAGCTTACCAAGTTAGGCTTCTGCGTGCGAGAGAGTAATTGGCCAGATCACTTTCTCGAGGCTCGCCCTATTTATCATTTCTGTGAGCCATCCCTTTCCCATAACATTCTGAGAAAAACAAGATAGATAAGCAGTACAAAAACAAGTTAGATATGCAGTACAAAAACAAGTTAGATATGCAGTACAAAAACAAGTTAGATAGGCAGTACAAAAACAAGTTATTACAGGGCAAGGGCACAGATGAACTCGAATGCATTTCTAGAACTTTCTAGAACATTTTTTTTATTTCAGGTACCAACAAATTTGAGCACGTCTGTACAAATAATAATACATAGGGGCGGGACACTCCGCCACAGGACCAAAAACAAAGTACACAGAAAGAGTACTTGGAACTACAAACACAAGTCAAAAAGGAAGTTAGAAAGGCCAAGAGAGAGATAGAAATCAATATTGCTAAGGGGGCTAAAACCAATTCCAAAATGTTTTTCCAATATTATAACAACAAGAGAACATTCAAAGAGGAGGTTAAATGTCTAAGAGACAAAAATAGCAAAAATCATAGACGAAGAAAAAAAATAGCAAATATATTAAATGATTACTTTTCACAAGTTTTTACAAAGGAGGACACGGACAACATGCCCCACATGTTGACCTGTTCCTATCCAGTTTTAAATAACTTCAGCATAACAGAGGCAGAATTGTTAAAGGGACTAGGAGCTCTTAAAATAAACAAACCCCCTGGGCCAGATGAGATCCTCCCAATAGTACTCAAAGAAATGAAAGAAGTTATTTACAAACCGCTAACCAAGATCATGCAACAGTCTCTTGACACTGGGGTTGAACTGGAAAATTGCAAACGTAATACCGATCCACAAAAAGGGAGACAAAACCGAACCAGGTAACTATAGACCAATAAGCCTGACTTCTATTATATGTAAACTTATGGAAACTATAATAAGATCTAAAATGGAAAATTACCTACATGGTAACAATATCCTGGGAGACAGTCAACATGGTTTTAGGAAAGGGAGATCGTGTCTAACTAACCTGCTTGATTTTTTTGAGGATGCAACATCAACAATGGATAATTGCAAAACATACAACATGGTTTATTTAGATTTCCAGAAAGCTTTTGACAAAGTCTAGCATAAAAGATTAATTATCAAACTGAATGCAGTAGGGATTCAAGGAAATGCATACACATGGATTAGGGAGTGGTTAACATGTAGAAAACAGAAAGTACTCATTAGAGGAGAAACCTCAAAATGGAGCGAGGTAACCAGTGGTGTACCACAGGGATCAGTATTAGGTCCTCTGCTATTCCTAATCTACATTAATGATTTAGATTCTGGTATAGTAAGCAAACTTGTTAAATTTGCAATTGACACAAAAATAGGAGGAGTGGCAAACACTGTTGCAGCTGCAAAGGTCATTCAAAATGATCTTGACAGCATTCAGAACTGGGCAGACACATAACAAACGACATTTAATAGAGAAAAGTGTAAAGTACTGCACGCAGGCAATAAAAATGTGCATTATAAATATCATATGAGAGATACTGAAATTGAAGAAGGAATTCATGAAAAAGACCTAGGAGTTTATGTTGACTCAGAAATGTCTTCATCTAGACAATATAACAATAGAAGATATAAAAAAGGCCAACAAGATGCTCGGATATATTGTGAGAAGTGTTGAATTTAAATCAAGGGAAGTAATGTTAAAACTTTACAATGCATTAGTAAGACCTCACCTAGAATATTGTGTTCAGTTCTGGTCACCTCGTTACAAAAAGGATATTGCTGCTCTAGAAAGAGTGCAAAGAAGAGCAACCAGAATTATCCCAGGTTTAAAAGGCATGTCGTATGCAGACAGGCTAATAGAATTGAATCTATTCAGTCTTGAACAAAGAAGACTTCACGGTGATCTGATTCAAACATTCAAAATCCTAAAAGGTATAGACAATATCGATCCAGGGGACTTTTTTGACCTGAAAAAAGAAACATGGACCAGGGGTCACAAATGGAGATAAATAGGCATTCAGAACGGAAAATAGAAGGCACTTTTTTTACACAGAGAATTGTGAGGGTATGGAACCAACTCCCCAGTAATGTTGTTGAAGCTGACACTCTGTGATCCTTCAAGAAGCTGCTTGATGAGATTCTGGGATCAATAAGCTACTAACAACCAAACAAGCAAGATGGGCTGAATGGCCTCCTCTCGTTTCTAAACTTTCTTATGTTCTTATGTTCTTACTCGTGTTGCTATAACATGGCTCTCTCTACTCTAACTAGTAAGAACAGAAAATGTTGAAAATTGTAGATTCAACAATGAGTAGAATGCAAAGCCAATGTGCTTATTGTGCAATGAATGTGTGTCAGTAGGAATACAATATGAAAAGGCATTTTGAAACCAAACAAGGAGCTTTTGGAAATACATATCCAGAGGACATAGTAGTTAGAAGCTCAAAAGTAGAAGCGCTGATCTCTTCTTAACAGTTATACTATTAATATGTCACATACATTTTAAAATGTTTGCAATGATACTCCGTTAAATTATCACACTGTTCTATTATTAAAGTACTATTCATATGGTCAAATGTGTAAGTCTTGTTCAATATATGAACATTAAGTTATGTAATATTTATTAATGCTTAAAAATGAGTAAAATACTCTGGCCCGCCTACTCCTAACCTTTTTCCAATTTGGCCCCCTTAAATTAAAAAAAAAGTCAACTCAGTTTGTCCAGGGTATACGAGAAACACATGCAAGCAGTTTTATTGCTAGTACAGCATAAACCAGTCTGCGTTGTTGCAGATGAAACTACAGATTGGAGAGATGAAAGTGTCCTGAACATTGTATTTAATTAGTAATTTTATGAATTGTATATTTTTGTAACAATACCCCTCGTTTTTGACTAGTCTGTATATTGTAATGCCAGCAATAAGCTGTTTTTTCAAAACATCTTTATTTGTTGATTGGCCTACAGTACATTGTTACTAGTGGACTGCTTTAAGAAAGATTTTTCCTGAAAACTACAGCATCTAGGGACTTACATAAAAAAATGAACTCAATAGATGTATTATGTAAAAATGTTATTTATGTTCAAATTCCGTTGTGTAAACGGGAGCTTCCTCTCCGTGGTTCGTTGCCCCTTAATTCAGACCCAGGACACAAACTTGTTTTAAAAGCGCTTAGGTGCCATTTTGAATTAACAAAATTAAAAATAAACAAAACAAAATGTTATGTTATTTGTTTATTTAGCAGACGCCTTTATCCAAGGCGACTTACAGAGACTAGGGTGTGTGAACTATGCATCAGCTGCAGAGTCACTTACAATTACGTCTCACCCGAAAGACGGAGCACAAGGAGGTTAAGTGACTTGCTCAGGGTCACACAATGAGTCAGTGGCTGAGCCGGGATTTGAACCGGGGACCTTCTGGTTACAAGCCCTTTTCTTTAACCACTGGACCACACAGCCTCCTATTTTAGGGCCCCTGATTTTCCATTCTTGGGAATGGCAAATTTTGTTTTTCAAAATGACTAATGACACAGGCTGAAAAGCCCTAACTTGTTAATTATCACCCGCACCTGGTAATTGTAAATTAGTGCAGAGTTTAAAAGACGTGCAGTCAGTCTGTTCTGGGCTGATGTGTGTGTTGTGTTTAATTAGTGCTCTTTTTTGAGCACTAATTAAACACAACTGGAAATCTATAATACAGGACAGCTAAGCTGTTTGCCTATTAAAAACAAACAAAAACACAGTTTTTCACAAATACAAAAAGGCTTTTCACTTTACCTTTTTTTACTATGGTTTTACACACGCGCACAGTCGAGCTTCTTCACACACATCAGCCCAGAACAGACTGACTGCACGTCTTTTAAACCCTGCACTAATTTACAATTACCAGGTGCGGGTGATAATTAACAAGTTAGGGCTTTTCAGCCTGTGTCATTAGTCATTTTGAAAAACAAAATTTGCCATTCCCAAGAATGGAAAATCAGGGGCCCTAAAATAGGTGGTAGAATGAAGACCAACCCACCCAGATACAGACAATACCAGCACTTAATTAAAATAAGATTTATTAATTATAAAAAATGGCAAAAAAAACAGTTACAAACTTCATCAAAACAGCCACCACACACTAACTGGCTAGGGCGCAAAGTATCAAAACAACAAGAGGGAAAATACAACTGATAATGTAGAGGCCCCGCCCACTGGACTCCAGCAGAGTTGAATCCGCTGCCGAGTCCAATCCTCCTGGGTGTGTAGCGTCAGTGCAATGGTGGGGTCCAGCAGCCCCTGAGGCTCCCCCACTGCACCTATCAGGGAGGGGCAGAGAAACAAGAACGCTGGTAAAAAGCTTTAAAAATGATTAATTCCTTGCCACCTCCTCTCTTTGCCAAATCGACACTAAAAATGGCCATCTAAAACACTCAGTTAAAATGCCTCATTTAAAACCTGTGCTAAAATCCCAATAAAAGCTCTCTCTCTCTCTCTCTTTCTCTCACTAGAGACACTAAAAACTGTTAAAATACTAATAAAACTGTCAGGATAAAACAGGCTAAACCAGCATAAAAGCAAAGTACAAAAATACAGCTGGGAATAAAATGGCTGTGCATGCACACAACGGACATTTCCCCTTTATGAACCGTGGATCTTCTCTTTATCCAGGGTAGTTCCAGTGCCTCCTGCGTCTCCAGCCAAGTCCAAATCCAGAAAGAAAAAGGATTTCCCACACTGCTTCCTCCTGCACTCTGCTTCCAATCTGTACTTCATCTGTCTCCCAGTTGCTTCTCACCTACTCCAGTCTGCCCTGTTGTTGTCCCTCCTGTCTTTTGCTTTCCTGCTGCTACATACCTGCTTATAAAGGGGGTTAACTCCTCCCCTCAAACCTTCTCACCAATACACAACATGGTTCTTCAATGAGAGCTTGTACCTGACCCTATAGCAGCGCTTCACCTTGCCTGCCTAAACTACATTTCCCAGCAGCCTTTGCTTCATATTTCCCATGGCCTCCCCTCTCACAGCCCCTTGCTCCATACACAAAACGATCCTAATAAGTAATTGTAACAGAGCGAGGTGCCCTGTACATAGTTTTGTTTATTTATTTTTAGAATGGGGTCCCCCTCCGCCCCTGTGTTATTTTGTATTGTTTATTTTATTGTATTTAAATGACGGCGTATCGCCGTGTTATTGTTTTGTTTACTTTTTAAAACGTGTTCTGGCAGAGGCGAGATTGGTGCTCGTCCTCTGCCAGGAATAATTAATAAACTCGTGCAGAAGGTGGCCATCTCCCGAATTAATTAAGTGATTAATTTTGTTGCTAATCGGGAGATGGTCACCTGAATATAAAAAGCCTGCAGCTCTCCATGTTCCGGGTGGGTGCTGGAAGGAGAGAGACGGCGATTGAAGAGCGTAAACGAAACGAAACTTAACTCCAGGAACAATGAAGGCATTTGCTCAGCCTGACCTGGGTTTTGTTATTTATTTTATGTTCGTGAGTTTGTTTTGTTTAACCCTTTAATTTTGCTCGGTGAGCACAGTGTGTTTTTGGTTTAAATATTTTATTTATTTTTGTTTGCTTAATAAAAACGGCAAACGCCACCTTAACTGCAGTACTTCCCTGGTGTCAGTATTTTCTTCCTGCTTCTGCCGTGACGTCACTGCTCAGTCACCCTGTCACAGTAATCCATGTCAAAATATAAGGCGAGTTCAAACACTATAATATTTCATAAAAAGCAGAGAGGAGAGCAGGGGAAACAATGAGGCTCAGGTCAGGAATGAAGAAGAAAGCTTGGAGGGGTACTCTTCCTCATCGGGTGAGAACTTGAGTGAGTTGGAGTACGAGGAGGAGGGGGTAGCCGCTTCAAGAGAAATATGAAACAATATGCAATGCAAACCTGAACAGGATAATGAAGTGGATATAATGAAAAAGAAAGTCGGGTAGGTATCTGTTTTTTGTGAGGGCGGAAAGTATGTCGACAGCCCTGCCTCTTCCAGCAGGGGAGAGGATGTGGTCAGAGCTGATTTTGAAGGGGCAGCCTTTCTGAAAGATAAAGACATGGCGTCTTTTTCGATTGTGTCAGCTATCCTGAAGTCGGTGAAGGACAAGCAGTGGATTTGGACAAAACAGCAGTTACAGAGGCGGTGCAGATGCCAAGTGTAAAAAGGATAATAAAAGGAGAAAGAAATATATAAAAGTGCAAACAAAGTAACACACACATACTTATTTATAATGTTCACACATAACAGTGCTCAACTGGGGCTTTACAAGGAGGCCAGTGTCACCTCGTGACAAATGCAACTTGTGTGGGACAGAAATTCACGTTTTCAAAACCTGCACGGACCTGACATAGTTATGTTAATAAATAATGCTTCTGTGAATGTGAGAGGGCTTCAGGGTTTGATCAAATGTAAAAGTATACTTGGGTATTTGAAAACAATTGAAGCAGATATTCTTTGTTTGCAAGAGTGTGGTATTCCATACTGTGATAATTATTTTAATTTGAAACAAGAATGGGATGTGGGAGATTCAGTATGGTCGGGGTCAAATACAGAGAGAGCTGCAGGGTTGGGGGTTATGTTTAAAAATCCAAACATTATGATAAGTGAGGTACATGATGTATTCCCTGGGCGTTTATTAATTGTAGATGTTAAACAAAGACAGAACTTTGTGTAATAAATTATTATTATTATTATTATTATTATTATTATTATTATTATTATTTATTTCTTAGCAGACGCCCTTATCCAGGGCGACTTACAATTGTTACAAGATATCACATTATACATTATTTCACATTATTTATTTACATACAACTACCCATTTATACAATTGGGTCTCAATAAGGGTAGAGAGAGTTAAATTATTTGAACAATTAAGAGTATTTCTAGTTACTAATAAAGTATTGCCTATAGTAGAGTCCTGCATTGAGTCAGGTACCCACAGGTGACCCACAAAAGCCGGTCTGAATATGAACTTTTTCACGGTTCGGGTCAAAAATAATTTTCGGGTCTGAATTTGAATCACCTAAAACGTTTTCTGTCCTTTCAGCGTACTTGTCTGTAACCCATTCCCAAGTAATTTATTAGAAAGTAAATGTACCAGTATTTCCTGCACTAAAGCAGGAGGCGATTAGGGAGGAGTCAGCTGACTAAGCAGTGTTGTTCTCGCTTGTTTGATACGTTGCAAGATCTTTTTATCATGTCTGCTTGATGATATTAAAAATGCCTGTGGACGAGGTGAAACAAAAAGACAGCACAGGGTTTATATCATCTAGTGGAAAATAGTTTGAGAGATAAATCACAAGTGTGCAATTATTTTGGAATCATAGCGAATGAAAATTATAAATATGTGACTGGATTTGTTGCTTGTAAAACCTGTTATGTCTTTGTAAACGACATCCACACAACTCTCTGCGAAAGCACAGGTGTAGCTCCCTTTCAACTGGTGGAATGAAAGGAATAGACAGGTATTTTATAGTAAAATAAGTAGAGATAGTTAATGTTACAATGTTAAAATATAGTCAGACCACTAGAAAAAGCTACAACGCTGTATAGCCTATTGTATAAACTCAATCCGTGGAGAATGGTAGAGATATCTGTGTGTGAATGAGAGCGGGAGAGAGTCAGTCAGCACAGGCAGTAGGTGAAGGACAAACACTTGTGGGTTCGGGTCGGGTTGCAGGTCTTATTAAAGCGGGTTGGGTCGGGTCCTGTAGTATCGGGTCCGGGTCGGAAGCGGGTCGAACAAATAGGACCCGCGCAGGACTCTAGCTTCTAGTGGAGGATTTTAATTGTGGTATATTACTGAAGACCAGAAAAAAGGAAAAGTAGATAAATCGGGAAATCTTTTGAAATTGATGATAAATGATGCAGGACTTATCTGTTCATTTTTTTATAGCACACTTTTTTTTATTTCAAGCCTTTCTTTGTTTGTAGACTGACTATGAGACAAAGATTGCTATGATTGTGGATTGGTCAAGATGCAAACCCAGTGAAAGCCTAGTTGCTTATTTTTCAAATTACCTGGGAGACAACAAACCTTCGTTTTGTTCCACAAATGCAACTGGGAATATATCTTTAGCAAATATTTAATATTTAAAGTAATCATTTTGATTGGAATACGGCAAGCTGCACTCAGATGCATACAGCAAACTGAAATGACAGGTAGGATAACAACTTATGTGCCTAATATGAAATGTATGTTATATATTATTTTTTATATTACTATTAGAAAACACAGCTCCTGGATGCAGGCAGTCAGCTGGCAGACGCGTACGCTCCTCCATAGAGTACAATGCAGCCGTCAAACCGGAAGTAGTGTTATATTTTCTTTTTATGTAGTATTAGAAACAATGATTTCATAAGAACATAAGAAAGTTTACAAACGAGAGGAGGCCATTCAGCCCATCTTGCTCATTTGGTTGTTAGTAGCTTATTGATCCCAGAATCTCATCAAGCAGCTTCTTGAAGGATCCCAGGGTGTCAGCTTCAACAACATTACTGGGGAGTTGGTTCCAGACCCTCACAATTCTCTGAGTAAAAAAGTGCCTCCTATTTTCTGTTCTGAATGCCCTTTTATCTAATCTCTCCATTTGACCCTGGTCCTTGTTTATTTTTTTTTCAGGTCAAAAAAGTCCCCTGGGTCGACATTGTCTATACCTTTTAGGATTTTGAATGCTTGAATCAGATCACAGCGTAATCTTCTTTGTTCAAGACTGAATAGATTCAATTCTTTTTGCCTGTCTGCATACGACATTATTATTATTATTTATTTCTTAGCAGACGCCCTTATCCAGGGCGACTTACAATTGTTACAAGATATCACATTATACATTATTTCACATTATTTTACATACAATTACCCATTTATACAATTGGGTTTTTACTGGAGCAATCTAGGTAAAGTACCTTGCTCAAGGGTACAACAGCAGTGTCCCCCACTGGGGATTGAACCCACAACCCTCCGGTCAAGAGTCCAGAGCCCTAACCACTACTCCACACTGCTGCCCTAAACATGCCTTTTAAACCCAGGATAATTCTGGTTGCTCTTCTTTGCACTCTTTCTAGAGCAGCAATATCCTTATTGGTTTTATAGTTTTGCATGTACATATACCCGTTTACACCTGTACACAGATATATGTACATACCTGTTTCTATTGAAATTTGTATTATATTTTTTCACTGTTTGTAGTCGTGCTGTATATATGCTCATTTTAAAAATAAAGCCTTTTATGTTTAATTGTCCATTTAAATAGTGTTTCTGCGATGCAAATGTTAGATATGATGTTCGTGAATAAACCTTTTCAGTTGTATCCGATAGCATGTCTTTCATTTTCATAAAGAAGCAGGTTAAAAATGTATCTGTTAAAGTGACCCACAAGGCGGTTCTAGGTAGTTCAAAAATCCGGCGGTTCTAGTGTTAAGACAATGCAAAATGCTTTTGTCCTTCAGACCCAGACCCAGGGTACACGTGGTCTAATAGTACACAGTCTACTGTTTCATGGATAGATTTTTGTTTTGTACCCCGCTCTATAGATATTACAGTTTAGAGTCTGTATTTCTCAGATCATAGAATGTTAAAGACATCAGTAGAATTAACTGACAAAATTGATTACGGGAGGGGAGTGTGGAAATTAAATTTCAATTTGTTAGAAGATAAAAAATTAATGAAAGCTTATAAGAAAAGGTATTTGGAATGGAGAGAGTTAAAGGTGTGTTTTGATTCTATAAGGGAGTGGTGGGAGATGATAAAGAGCCGAACTAAGGGTTATTTTATAACACTGGGGAGGAAAAGAGCACAACAGACTAAAATTAAACATTTGAGATTGCAACAGAGATTACAAGATTTAGTAAGATTACAGAGCAAAGGTTTTGATTTTAGCAAGGAAATTAAAGAGGTTAAACACAGACTTTTTGATTTATTTGGAGAAATGGAAAAGAAAATGTGTTTGAGAAAGAGTGAAACATCTAGAGAAAGACTAAATGTGTAGTCGTTTCTTCTTTCGAGAACTGGTGAAAAAAGTTTTGTGCAAGGTTTAAAAGATGGTGAGGGTGAGATGGTAACAGAAAGTAAAGATTCTAAAAGGTATTGACAATGTCAACCCGAGGGACTTTTTCGACAAGAAAAAAAGAAACAAGGACCAGGGGTCATAAGTGGAGATTAGATAAAGGGGCATTCAGAACAGAATAGGAGGCACTTTTTTTATTTTTTACACAGAGAATCATGGAAATCTGGAACCAACTCCCCAGTAATGTTGTTGAAGCTGACACCCTGGGATCCTTCAAGAAGCAGCTTGATGAGATTCTGGGATCAATAAGCTACTAACAACCAAATGACCAAGATGGGCCAAATGGCCTCCTCTCATTTGTAAACTTTATGTTCTAATATTGCAAAAAGGTTTTATGAAGAGCTATATAAAAAAAGAGAAACAGAAAGAGATGTGCAGGATTTGTTCTTGAGGGAACTTGAGTGTGAAATAAATGAGGAAGATAATATAGATTTAATACATGAACTGGGGACTGAAGAAGTGAAACAAGTGTTTTTTTTTTAATTTGGAAAAAGGAAAGGCTCCAGGTTTAGAAGGACTTCCCATTGAATTTTATCAATCCTTCTGGGAAGAAATTAAAGATGATTTAATGGAAATGCTCAATGAATGTTTTGAAATGAAATGCTCAAGTAAATGTTTTGTTTGTTTATAGGCTATGTGGTCCAGTGGTTAAAGAAAAGGGCTTGTAACCAGGAGGTCCCCGGTTCAAATCCCACCTCAGCCACTGACTCATTGTGTGACCCTGAGCAAGTCACTTAACTTCCTTGTGTTCCGTCTTTTGGGTGAGACGTAATTGTAAGTGACTCTGCAGCTGATGCAAAGTTCACACACCCTAGTCTCTGTAAGTCGCCTTGGATAAAGGCGTCTGCTAAATAAAACAAATAATAATAATGAAAAGGTTAGGGAAATCTATGGAGAGAAGGCGTGATAACAATTCTATTTAAAAATAAAGGGGACAGAAACTATTTGAAAAATTGGAGGCCAATTACCCTGTGTAACAGGGAAGGTCTGTGCTGACTGTCTGGCACATGCGGAATACTGCAGGAAGGGGCCAGCAGCCTCATACATCCGCCTGCCAGTAATGGCAGTGACACGGAGAGGTGGGGAAGAGGATGTGTTGGCTTTCCCTCTCTCTGAGTGGCTGAGAGGCGGGCCTTGGGGGATTGCTCACCCTATAAGATAACGCTATGTTGTTCCCTCGGCCTGCCCCTCTAAGACGAAACGAGCCAGCTGGTGAGAGCTCTGCTGCCGGACTGAGCACAACAACAAATTAATGAGAAAAAGAAAAGGAATTTTAGTAGCATGGAAAAACTTGGGAAGAACCCTGAACAGTACAAACAGGTTGAGGGGATGGGTGAGTGTAGGACAGAGACCCAGGCCGTGCGGATAGCGACAGTTGGGGTAACACTGCAGAGTGCAGCACCTTTATTTTGTAGTTTTATTACTGTGTTTTATTTTCCCTTTATTTATTTTACCTTTTGTTTTCATTATTCTTTTGAGCACCTGTGAGTGCGAAACATCGGACTGAACCTGGATTTGGTATTACTGTGGACCTGACTACCACTGTCGATAGTCAGGCCATAGACAACAGCGCCCTCTGCAGGCTAAAGAGAAAATAAAGCCAAAAAGAAAATAATAAAACTGGGCACCAGTGCAGTGTTGCAAATAAACCTTCCATCTCTCCACACCCTCTAAATTGTGATTATAACATTTTACCCAAAATAGTAATGGGCAGACTGCAACAGGTAACAGGAGAATTAATTAATCCGGATCAAGTGTGTGGTGTCCCAGGAAGAACGGTAGTAGATCATTTGAATTTGATAAGAGATACGTGTTTATACTCAAAAGAGAGAGGGCATCCTTTGTTTTTAATTAATATTGATCAAGAGAAAGCATATGGCAGGGTAGATCATGAGTATTTATATAAAGTTTTTGAACGTATGGGCTTTAATCCAATTTTTATAGACTGGATTAAAATTCTTTTTCAAGAGGTCAAAGGAAGGGTGGTGGTTAATGGGATGTTGTCACAGTCATTCCAGGTGAACTCAGGCGTAAGACAGGGGTGTCCTTTGTCGCCTCTGTTATACATTTTTGCATTAGAACCTGTGCTAACAAAGATAAGGAGATCAAAGCAAATAACAGGGGTAAAAATCCCAGGTTCAGGGCAGCAGGAAGTAAAGGTACTAGCTTATATGGATGATGTATCTCTGATTTGCAGAGATGATTACTCGGTTAATAAAGCCTTAGATATAATGAGGTTATTAGAGAGAGCTTCTGGTTCAAAAATTAATATAGAAAAGAGCCAAGCCATGTGTATAGGGGATTGGAAAGAGAAAGAAAAAATTTAAAATTAACGGTGGAAGAGGAGGGGGTAAAGGTTTTGGGTGTTGTGTTTGACAAATACATTAATGCTTTAAGGAACTGGGTGGAAGTTTCAGGGAAACTAAGAAAAATTTGACTACTAGAAGGGAGATTAATTGTAAAAATGATATTGATGCCAACTTTGTTGTATATAGCAAGGGTGTTTCCACCTGACTTTGCGTCAGGTAGAACAATAACTAGACACCTGTTTAAGTTTTTTTGGGGAGGGGGATTTGATAAAGTGAAAAGAGAAACGGTAATGTTACGAAGAAATCAGGGAGAGGTTTTCCAAATGTAATTTATTATTTATGGGCTCACTTTGTTTGTTATACAATTAAAGCAGTTCTTGAAATGAACAAGAAATATAGTTTCTTTGCTAGGTTTTATTTTGGACAGTTAAGCCCTATTTCCGCCTGTTTTTCATTTATGTATGTTTAACTGCTGGATAGTTTGTACTGAATGCATGTAACATATCAAATGAAAGGCCACAAAATTTCCTTTCATATTATGTAAGTTGCAAAAGGATCAGGCATACTCTGTGGTAGAGATGAGAATATGTAAAAAAAAAAAAAAAAGGTTTTTCCAAAATAATCATGTTTGGTCACTGATCTATCTATATATTAGTAATCATAGATGGCTAAAAAAAACACAAAACACACAAAAACAAACAATGCACCATTGAACCTCAATATGAAATGAACATGGGGGGAAGCTGAGCTTCTAAGCTTTCCAACGATACCGCCCCTTTCAGTCTAGCTGCTACAATGACGGAGCAATAGACTCAAAATGAAACCTAAGCTGTTAACTCTGTCACAAGATGAGAGGCTTAACTTCAGGCGATCGTAATTCCGGCTAGGAAAGCATACACACACCGAATACGTCTTTGGAAAGCCCCGAGTCTGTACATTTTAAACCAGGTAGGTGGCTTTTATGGTGCCTGAGTAATATGTGCGTAACCTTCGGTGCGCTGACGCCCCAAAATGAATGGGGCTGAGTTTTAAGAGTTAAAGCGAAATTCACCGCTTGCAAAACACCTAGATAGACTTAATATTGTCTTTTTTCAAAACTGTTTACTTACTGCAGTGTACTGAGTTTCTATAATCCTTAAAGATAGCGCCGAGAATCACATATGAGAAAAAAAGTCTTGCGGCACTTAAACTATCCAGTGCTACTTTTATTTACTTATTTTAACCAGAACTACTCATAATGTGGATCACAGTGCTTTCGTCACTAACACCCACTTCCTTAGAGATTGTTGTAGCGTTTCAGGCATTCTAAATTGGGTGAAAAATACAGTAGCTTGGTGTCTTAATATGTCAGATATGCGGGAGCAACTTGGAAAATGCGTGATTCCCGCAATCCCACGCTGAAATTCATGCCCTAGGGCCCTATGGTGAGAAGATGCCTTTTGTGTATTTTATTATACAATTTTATTATACAAAATAATTTGTCTTAAGAGGCGAAAGCCAAGTGGACGGCAAAAGAATTAACCCTTTGCGGTCCTATGTCGGACCCTGTCCGACATCATCAAAAATACGTAAAACACAGTTCTCTAGTCGTTTTTTCTCCGGAAAAAGCCGAGACAACCATTCAGCAATACTGAGCAATACAGATAGCCCCGGCACCACAGAGATAATACGGACATAAACAAACAAAATAGCTGCTTCTGCATCCAGCGCTCAAAGAATATCACAGACATTTGCAGAGCTTTTTGAGATGTTATAGTTATAAAATAATGACTTGGATCGCATTATTGAGGAGTTTGGTGATGAAACGAGTGATCAGGAGATGATTTATTGGTATGCACGACTATGAAGAGGTATTTGAAAAATACAGCGAACAAGGGATGGGGTGGGGCTGGAGATGCAGTACTGGGTGTCCTGTTGATATCCATTGCTTTTTAAACCTGTTTTACTGTGAAAAAATACTTTTAAACAGCACGTCTAAAATAAACTGCGTGTGTGAAAATAAATTGGACCTGACGCGCCTGAGACGCGCTGAATAAATGGACCGCAAAGGGTTAATGGAGAAGAAGGAGACCAGTGGAAAACTGTAGAATAGGCCTTTGAGGGAAGATCAGAAACAACATGGAAAAATGTAAACTATCCACGATTAAATAGACAAAAAGATATTGCATGGTTATCAGCACAGGGAAGGTTGCCTTTTAAAGAATTGCTATACAGAAGACAAATGTCAAAGAGTGCATGGCTATAAAAACAATTCAGCACGTGTTTTATGAATGTGCTTATGCAAAACAATGTGGGAAAGAGTAAATAAATGGTCACGAAAATTTATTAGAGATCAAGACATATATGTTAATTTGATATTTTATGGACCAAAAAAGGGATTAAACAAATGACAGCAAAAAAGGATGGATAATTATCAACTGTGTAAAAGAGGCATTGTGGATTGTGAAAACTCAAGAAATGTACAAATAAAAAAAATAAAAAGAAAATATGTGAAATGAATTCTGAAAAATTGTAATTGTAAAGAGATTATGTATGGCTAGACATTAATGCTGTTGGGAAATCTGCAGCCTTAAAAAAATGGAAAATGAATTCATTCAGTGATTAATTTTTGTAAGTAGTGAGATATAGTGAAGATATTTGAAGAGAATATTGTTAAATACTATTATTTCTTTGTTGTCATGACTATTTTGTGATGAATGTGTTTCATCTTGTTTTGTTATTGACTTCAATTTTTATAATAAACTTTAATAACCAAGGCGTGATTATTGCTAGTTGAAAACTTTAACCAATACCCCGCCGTGGTGACTTGAAATATAGTCGCCGCTGGCAATTTTTGACAGTCTCACAGAGTCTGCTATCATGTAGTTGAAAGCACAGAACAAATTTTGATGCTTTGACTTTCTGGGTTTGTTTTTGTATTCAACTTCTAACGGTCACTCTACACAACTGAGAAGCAGTTGTACTGTCCTCCCTAAGGATATACTACTGGCCCTATTTCCTATAACTAAACAAGTCAGCAAGAGTGACAGAGGAGCAAACACAGCGACGTCATGAATATCAGTTTCATGTTGTGAATGATAATGTCAACACATGGAGAAAATGAACACATCGAAATACAGATGGGATAAAGAAATAACAAAAATAAGAGATGATAAGAAAGGAAAACAAATAATTCCAGGGAACAGACAAGAAAAGCTGGTACAGACAAGTAGGAAAGGTGGACAAAGCAGGTAAGTATAAAGATGGTACTGATGAGTAGGAAAGGTGGACAAAGCAGGTAAGTATAAAGATGGTACTGATGAGTAGGAAAGGTGGACAAAGCAGGTAAGTATAAAGATGGTACAGACAAGTAGGAAAGGTGGACAAAGCAGGTAAGTATAAAGATGGTACAGACAAGTAGGAAAGGTGGACAAAGCAGGTAAGTATAAAGATGGTACAGACAAGTAGGAAAGGTGGACAAAGCAGGTAAGTATAAAGATGGTACAGACAAGTAGGAAAGGTGGACAAAGCAGGTAAGTATAAAGATGGTACAGGAAAGCTGGTAAATGGAAAACAGAAGGTCAAAAAGTAACGCAAAGTAGAAAAGATGTGGAGTGTCCATGGGCCTCAAATAAATCACTCACTCACCAACACAACACAGAGACAGACAGAGAAAGATGAAGGTAAATGAAGTTAACACAGATGATAACAATAAAAACAACAGTCTAGATGTCAACAGATGGTGAATGAAAGTTAGGCCTAACGGGTCAATTGCAAGGAACTGAAAGCAGCGTACTAACTGGGGATGATCCCGTGGTTAGTACGCAGCTCCGTACTAAACTAGTGCGCAAGTTAAATACCAATTGCAACGAAGTTGGTGGCTGAAGTTAGTCCCCAGCTGCGTACTAAAAAAAGTCTCAATTGCAACGAACCCAAAAATAACTGCTGCTGCCCTCTAGAGGATACTAAGTACAGGACTAGCTTAGTCTAAGTCTTGCTATGGACTAAGAATTTTAGTATCATACGAAGTGGAATAGTGGAAGACATGTGAAAGTCCCAGAATGTACTGCCAGGTTATTTTTGCTGAAATAATGTGTGCATATAATATACACATATATATGTCATCACTATATTTGAAGCATCTGCTGCCTGTACGGATATTGTAATATTAAAATAAAATTACATTACGACTACAATACTGTTAACTACTAATAATGAAGGAAGGTGTCGGCAGCATTACAGTCATGCATTTAGAGCCTGTAGCATGCGATAGTAGGTTTCACATTTGAGAGACATATTTATTTCTTTTTTTTGGGGGGGGGGGAGCAGCAAGTCTTTTCATTCCCTTTAATTTGAGGGGACTCGACACTGGTGGTTCTTAGGGGCGAGCAGGGATATTGAGGAGTAGGGACACAGTGGGTAGAATGTGAGTTAAGTGTTATTTTACGTAGTAGGACCTGGGGGCACATTGAAAAATAAAATAAACGGTGCTCTTCTCAGGGTGTTTTTAGAAATGATTATCTATGATACTCCTTCAGAATACCACCCCTTCCCTGTCGTGGTCCAATGAGAACGGTGTTGAAACAGCCTGTGTGTGTTGAGTGTCTTGGATGTGGAAGAGGTGGTTCATCCCAGTCCATAGCAAGGTTGTGGAGGACTGCACAGGCCACAATAATGCTGCTGGCTCTTACTGCACTGGTACGCAGACCAAATGAGAGACAAGAAAAACGTTGTTTTAAGATTCCGAAGGCTCTTTCAATGTGGGTTCTTGCTTTTTTATGACTCCTGTTATATCGCAGCTCTGCTGGTGTTGAGGGATTGTGCACAGGCGTCAGAAGATACCTTTGTAAAGGATAACCGTGGTCACCCAAGAGGACTCCACAATACAAGTCTTCCTCCAAACATGATTTCAAACAACTGTTGTTAAAAATTCTAGCATCATATGTGCTGCCAGCCCATCTTGCTACCACGATGCAGAATCGTAGGTCATGGTCACACACCATCTGACAGTTGATGGAACTATACCTACGTCTATTGATGTACACTGGATCCTTTCTTTGCTCATGAAGGCGAATGGGGATGTGTGTACAGTCAATGGCACCAACAACTCCTGGGACTCCTGCTTTGATAAAAAAGGCTGTGCAGATGTCCCGCTGCTCCTCTTCATTTGGCATAGTTATATATGAAGTGTGTAGGGATGCAATGATTGCAGTGACTTTATAAACAGTACGGCAAATGGTGCTCTCGTGTACTTGTATGATATCGCCACCACAACAATAAAAAGATCCAGTGGCAAAAAAAACGGAGCATTAACAAAACCTGGATTGTGGGGTGCAAGGGGTGCCCCCCTCGTCCCTTGGATCGCAGTCGAGGTTTCAGGATCTCAATTACTCTTCTGAACCTCATTTTAAACTCCTGTTCATTGTAAACTGTGAAAGGATCATGCAAGGAATGATAACGCCTGGATATCATTCGGGCTGATTGTACTCTTCGTACATATGTTACTCGTTCGCAGTGGCTCAACATCATCACAGATTTTGAGTAACTGTCAATGTGGTGCATTAAAGAGCCTTTATAAAAGAAAACAATGAGAACACCTGTTTTAAATCACTGTTGTCTGCCTCAATTCCCCTTTTTTGTTGCTTTGTTTATATTAAGGGTGGGATGGCTGGGAACACTGTGGAAGGGAAGGGTTCGGATTTTGTTACTTGGGTCACTGTTTAGAGAAGGCAGGGGGGTTGTATTATTCACACCAGTAATTTCAGAAGCTATAAATAAAGTTTAGAAAAATATTACATTGTACTGGATTTATTAATATAATGTTGTGTTAGAGAATAACCAAACTCTTTATTGGTTCTTATTGATCAATTCACACTTCAAAATTCATTGTAAGCATTGCAGGTGATATAAATTATGTGTGCACAGCTGATGATAATGCATTTTTACATGTATAGCCTTTAAAAGCATCATTTCTCAGTACATCCATATGACTGTAACCATGGCCTGTCGTGTTCAAAATTATACACTGGAGCAAAAACTCTACTTCATAGAGTGCATAAAAGATGTTGTGGCAACAGTGGAGGATGGGATGAAGGACTTCACAACAATACTGAGGCGCACCACTGCCTGGGAGTCGCTATTACTCAGGTTTAACGCTAGGTACCCAGATAGACGGCCAAGTACTTTGGCCAATATAAAGAATTTATGGAAGAGACTAAAAGTAGACGCACGCGGCTTTCAGCGGGTATGCCTGTACCAACTCTGCCCCAAATTCACACACAAATACGGTCAATAGTACCAAATCTCCTCGCAGTGAAAGGTACTGTTGACAGTGACAGTGTTGGAGTGAATACACAAGGTAAAATTTAATGCAATTCTGTATTACATGAAATATTGCAAGGGCAGCCTAGGCTGGTGCTTGAGAAGCACATTGTCTTCTGTTTTTCCTCTTATCATAAGTCTAAATTACTTGACTAAATTACTAGGCTTACTTTCCCTAGTAGGGTTCAAGATGTCCAGTGATTTATGATTTAAAGAGACCTAGAAAACCTGCATGACTGCATCTCTGCAGGACCAGACTTGGCCACCCCATTAGGGCTACAGTTCAAATATAACATTACTAAAGTATATTGGTACTTAAAATAGGTGCTGCAGAAGACATGTGGAGTGAGGAAGAAGGAACACACTCCAATCAAATGAATGCAATTGTGTCAATACAGTTATCAGTCTTTTTAATATAATCACTCTTTCTACATATCTACCATATTACCAACTGTGACATTTTGTTCTAGGAAGTAAAAAGGAGAGGGGAATCCAGTGCTAGTGCCCTCCATTGTTCCCCTGGATTCTCTCACTCACTCTCCTACACTGTGACAGCAAAACCATCACAAGGACAACAGGCCCATGTGATGGGGTGCAGCCTATTTTGTGGTGGTTTTGTGTTTTTTGTATTGTTTAGAGTGAGTTTGGGGTGTGGTTCAGTGAGTTTGTGTGAGGAATGTGTGGAATGTGCCTGGGCTAATGAGGTGTTGCACTGCCCAATTAGCCCAGGCACCTGTATAAAGGGAGTGGTTGGGTATGTGAGTTGGTGAGTGTTTGTGACTGTGAGAAGACGTGTGTGAGAGTGAGTGGTTTTCTTGATATAGTTTGTTTAAAGCCTGTTTTGTGTTTGTCTTTTTGGTTGGCCATCGTGCCTTTTGTTTTGTGATATTTTGTTTAATTAAAAGTCTTTTATTTTCCCTGCACATCCTGACTCTGAGTCTCCTTACCCCGGTCAGCCTGTCACAGCCCATCTTTTATTATTATTATTTATTTATTAATACATTAATTATTTTTTTACATACAATTAGCCATTCATACAGTTGGGTTTTTACTGGAGTGTAACAGGGGAGATCTGGACTGACTGTCTGGCACATTCGTATTACTGCAGGTAGAGGGCAGCAGTCTCGTGGGATCCGCCTGTCGGTCATGGCGATGACACGGAGAGGTGGGGAAGAGGATGTGTGTGCTTTCCCTCTCTCCGAGTGGCTGAGGGCGGCCTTGGGAGACTGCTCGGCCCATAAGAACTGGCTTGGTTATCTTTCGGGTGGCTGTGTTGGGGGAAATACAGTGTTGCTGGCAGAAAAGGCCAGCGTGAAACAAGGAGCAGGCGAGCCCGGCTGAGGGGCAGCCGTTCATAAAAACCCAAAACTAATTTGCACAGAGCAATATAAATAGACACGTACCCAGGGGACGTGTGTAGAAAACGGGGAACCTGGCCAAACCCCGGCGTATAGGCATAGCCGAGTGTAGGATTTGACCCGTGCTGACCGCTTAGCGGACAGTGGGGCACTGCATAAGCAGCACTTTTTTGTTTGTAGTTTTATTACTGTGTTTTATTTTCCCTTTTTCTTTCGCCTTCTGTTTTCATTATTATTTTTGAGCACTTGAAGGTGCACGGACTGGGATACCTGTGTTGGTAACCCCGTGGTCCTGGTTTACTGTTGGCAGTATCCAGACCACGGACAACAGCGCCCTCTGCGGGCTAAACTAAATAAAATAATAAATAAGGAAAATGAATAAATCTGGGCATCTGTGCGGTGGTTACAAATAAAACCTTCTGTCTCCTGTGTCAGTGAATACCCCCACCCTTCCACATGGAGCAATCTAGGTAAAGTACCTTGCTCAAGGGTACAGCAGCAGTGTCCCCCACCTGGGATTGAACCCACGACCCTCTGGTCAAGAGTCCAGAGCCCTAACCACTACTCCACACTGCTGCCCTATAACCCCCACACAAAGTAACATGCCTTTCAGGAAAAGATTGCATATGTGGAATGATACCATTCTACAACCACATACCCACAACACAGGTTCACAACACACAGTTTCACAACATACTGTAGCATCATCCACTGTCTCAAACATTGAACACATTTCTGAAGCAGCAGAAGTAACACCTACACTTCACGGCAACAGACTGGACATGCTCCTCCTTCGCAGCCACCAGGATAGATAATAGAGTCCGAGAGTGAAGATCCATCTGGCTCATTTTGTCTTAGAGGGACAGGCTGAGGGAACACCAGAGCGTTATCTTATAGGGTGAGCAGTTCCTCAGGCCCGCCTCTCAGTCACTCAGAGAGAGGGAAAGCCAACACACCCTCTTCCCCACCTCTCCGAGTCATTGCCATGATTGACAGACGGATCTTACAAGGCTGCTGCTCTCTTCCTGCAGAACCATGCATGCGCCAGACAGTCAGCACCAAGATTTATTCTTTCTCCATCACCATGTGGCAGCAATGTGTCCTTCATATAACTAGAATGGCCTCTAAGCTATTGCACTGAAACAACCTTGTGTTTTTTATTCTTTGTCTTATTTCAAGTGGTGCAAACTTGCTGTATGTCCAATTATTATGACAGCCCCACAATAGTAGAGCTGTATAAATGTACTGTAAAACATGAAAGGTTTGCAAGCAAACAATTCTCACTCATTTTGCATTTGTTAAAAATCTGCAAAACATACATGCTGCAACATTACCATTATTACTACATTCATAGTTTACACAGTTTATGAATAACTGATATAAACAATCTGCAGAATGAAGTTGCCTCAGACTGTTTGACAGTAACAGAGCTGGTGCTTTTGTGGAATCACCATTAGCTGTGTATTCCTTTTGGGAATAAACAGCAATGTTATTGTTTCTTTATTTGGCAGACCCTTTATCCAAGGCGACTTACAGACTAGGGTGTGTGAACTATGCATCAGCTGCAGAGTCACTTACAATTATGTCTCACCCGAAAGACGGAGCACAAGGAGGTTAAGTGACTTACTCAGGGTCACACAATGAGTCAGTGGCTGCGGTGGGATCTGAACCAGGGAACTCCTTTTCTTTAACCACTGGACCACACAGCCTCCTGTTGTGTGTATGTTTTCACAATAAAATTGAAAATGTGTGTTTTAGTTATGTTTAAACTGTAAATCTTAAATTATTTTATTTTAATTATTGTATAATGTGTTTAACATGCTTGTAATGGTAATTTAGTTAGGATAATGAAAGTGAAATGTGTATCCTTCTATTATCAATATAACTAAATTTAGAACAAAATTAAGTTTTGTTCTATAAATGTTATGAAAGGAGAGGGAGCTACTTGTGTTAATGACGCACATTGCTTGTGTAAAAGTAAATGTCATTCAAACTCTGTAAGCCAATGAAAGGACTAATTTCAGTCCGGGATTCGCTTCCTCTTTTACGCAGAAGGGATTGGATCACCAAAGTAAACTCCTCTTTGGTCGCTTGTGACAGAGAACGAATGAATCCTCATCAACAATCTCCCTCCCGACTTGTGATAGAGTGGAGGAGACGTGATTGGCTGTGCCATCAAAAGAGGGCGTGATGGAGGGTATTTAGCGGAAGTGGCCCCAGTGATCTCTTCCTTGGTTTATGGTTAAACTACAAGAACCAGAGAGAGGATTTAAAAGTACTGTGAGTGTTTCGTGTTTTGCTTGTTTGTCAGCTAATCGTCATTGTTTGTATTGCTAGACAGCTAATATGAACTGGGAGCTGTCGCTGCACGCCTGCACCAAACCCCGGACT
This sequence comes from Huso huso, assembly GCA_036884735.1. Classification (NCBI taxonomy): domain Eukaryota; kingdom Metazoa; phylum Chordata; class Actinopteri; order Acipenseriformes; family Acipenseridae; genus Huso; species Huso huso. The sequence goes on from CM072685.1 coordinate 19,233,281, forward strand.
ATACTGCACCACTGTTACATCTCTGTTTTTCTTTTCACTGCGCACCTGCACTAGTGCATCCACTATCAGGAGACGTGTCTGTGTTTGTGTTGTGTATAAATTAAGGGTCTTATTCTTTGGGACTGTAACCCTGCTTATTATTTAAAGTGTTGTTGACACGCAACCCAGCAGGAAATAAAGAGCTGTTGATTGTGAATTGTCTTGTGTTTGTCTGTTCCGGAGCACTGCACCATCACTACACCTGCGCACAAGCCACTCGTTCACAGCGCTATATTTAAATAAAAACAAGCATGAACTCATTCTCTTTATCTTGGATTCAGACTCCTCTCACAATGAAGTAACCATTGAGCTGTCACTTGAATGGGGCTCCATTCGAAGCACTGTAATGCCGATATCCTCCCAAGATATCGACTTCACATCTAACTGCAACTCTCTGTGTTACAGAGAAGACCAACTGCAACTGTCTGTGTTACAGAGAAAACCAACTGCAGCTCTCTGTGTTACAGAGAAAACCAACTGCAGCTATCTGTGTTACAGAGAAAACCAACTGCAGCTCTCTGTGTTACAGAGAAAACCAACTGCAGCTCTCTGTGTTACAGAGAAAACCAACTGCATTCCAACTGTGTTTTTCAACAACGACCACATCTCCACAATAAGTATTACCTTTCAAAGACTTGAAGATTCAAATAAAATGCGATGTTTGTGTAGTTAATATCTACATGCAAATCAGAAGGAAAACCGTTTAATACAATGTGACACTTATTTAAATGAATAATTGAAACAAGATAAGACTTTAGCCGAACTGATGCTATTGTGTACATTTGAAAACAACAACTACGAACACCAGAACCATTTAAATATTCATGGAATGTGTCTACAAGTTGTGTAGTAACTCTAGATGACAACTTAATACTAAAAGCAATTGAAACTGCTTCCAAACTGAACTTAAGAACAAAAGAACATAAAGTTCTTTTTTTTCAGAGGGCAAATCAGGGAGGAGAGTAACCAGGACACAGTTGTTGTCAATTAAAATAATGTTTTATTGCACAGAATTAAGAATTAGCAGTAGATCATTACCATAGCACGTAGGTGCTTTGTACAAAAAAAAACTATTAAACAGGTGTTTCGTTTTAAAATCACAGTAAAAATCTGGAAACAAAAACAACCGGTTTAAAAACAAACACAAAACACAAAACGCCAGTGCGTGCAGAGGAGGGAACATTGATAAACACTATTCCTAACGACATCATCAACGACTGCACCCAGCTACCTCCAGACCCTCATCTCTCCCTACACCCCCACTCGACCTCTCCGCTCCGCCTGCACTAGAAGACTGGCTCTACATCCTCTACGCTCCCCTGCCTCCAGAGCCCGCTCCTTCTCCACCCTCGCTCCGCTGTGGTGGAACGACCTTCCTACAGATGTCAGGACTGCCCAGTCCCTGACCACATTCCGGCGCCTCCTTAAGACTTACCTCTTCAGACAGCACCTGTAGAACTCCTCTGTTCTTCCCCTGGGACACTTATCACCCTTCCTTAAATGCGCTTTATTTGCTCTTATCTGCCCCCTATTTTACTGCATTTAATCCTGTACTTCAGAATACTGTAATCTGCCAAGTGTTTAATCTGTAGTATTTTGTATTTAATCATATCCTGATGTAACTATCACTGACACTGTTATCTGCTGTATTACTGGATTGTATTTTGTCACACTTGTACTTGCTTGAACCAGTCATTGTATTTATCTTGCTCTTAATTGTATTATTACTTGTACTGTGATACTTGAAATGTATTTGCTTACGATTGTAAGTCGCCCTGGATAAGGGCGTCTGCTAAGAAATAAATAATAATAATAATAATAATAATAATAATCATCATCATCATCATCACAGCAGCAGCAACAAGTACTAGGTTTACCATTTATTTTCGTTCCGTCTCAGGTCCCCTCTCCTACACAGACAGACAGACAAGACAAATGGTGGATGGCCATCCTGGAAAACTAAAATCAATGGGTATTTATAGTCAGGTGTGTATTTTCCATTGCTGGGTCATTAATTAGCTGAGTGGGGAAGGAACAATAAAAGTGCTACAAAATCAATGAAAGAAAACGTGCGCAAATCAAAATATACAAATAATAAATAAAAAGTGCAAAATAAAAATGTGAAATAACGGGTCATTTCGACCCCCTTACAGTAATCAAACTCCAGCAGTGTGCTTCTAAATGTGTTTCCAAAGGCTGTCCACATGAAGCACCCTGTAGTGGTATTTACCTCAACACCAATTAAAACAGCAACACAAGAGCAGCTCTGTTTTTATTTAGGATTGAGAAATCATAAAAAAAGATCAAGATCTAATCAAATAAACCACAAAATGATATTGCAAAAGTAGACCGGAACCCATAATACTAGTACAATTATTTTCATGTTAGATTTCGAAATGCACATTTCTTAAATGTCAGTTTTTCATTAAATATATGGAAAAGTATGAAGCAGTATGTCATTCAATATGTAACATTATCAAGCAGATTTCATTCGACTTTATGAAGCAAAGTTAGTTAATTCTATAAAGTGAGGCAAAATTGTTGGCCATATTTGTAATCTATTTCTAACAGACTTAGCTGTGCTTTATGGAAGAATAATTTGTTATGCATTAAAATAACATTGTCATATGCATTAAAATAACATGTGTATCAAGCTTCTAAGGTTTGTGGAACCTGAGATATATCATTTATGTAGTTTGTAGTTTATGAAGTATTTAGTTTCATATTAGAGATAAAATTGTTGTTGTGCATGTTGTCCTCATTTCCCTTAGCAGGTGCAGAGGCAACAAAACCCATATAAGGAACGGAAAGTTTTTAATTGCTAGCCAGAAAGAGGAAGCTCTCTTTACTTTGTAACCGCAAGCTGCATCCACTTCTTAAGAAATGTTACCGATTTTAGTCAGAATATTAAGACAGACAGTCTGCTTGCATGTAGGACGAAGTTGTTTTTGTTGTATATGATTGGTCTCCTCTTGATCTTCCAAGCTGTTGCTACCTGACGTATATTGAGTTAAGCTTCTGTGATTGGCTCGCAATAACTGTAGGTTGCAAGGTATATATTATGTTTACTGGCTCTCGTGAGTCAGAACTCTACTCGATGTTTTTCTAACACCATGTGTGTTGAGAGTGTTCTGAAGTATGCAAACTATTAAAATCATTTACTCAACTTGTCTCTACTCTACTGTGTCTCTATTCCGGGGTCAATAAAATGTAAAACTTCCACGACAGCTTTAACACGTAAACTGAAAATGTCTCAATTGCAACACAATGCACCAAAAGAGATTCTAAGTCTTTAATACTTTTTTTTTTTTTAAATTATCAATTAAAACAGAGTCATGCGTATAAGTTTTCTCATCTTGTTATTTCAGCTTTAAAAAATCCCTGAGTCGTGGGTCTGGTTTGTTCTCAGCTGTGTCCCCAGTGGGTTCAAAGCCCAGCTCAGGACACTGGAAATGCAGCTGAACTCACACACTGAGAACAAGCAGGCAGAAGAGAAAAGTGACCCCACACTCCAGGGCTTACAGAGGGAAATTCATTCTCATTTCATGAAGCCAATATTATCAAACCTGCAGCAGCCTCTCCCCCTTTGACAGGCTTGTGTTTTTCATTGTCTCCCTTGGGTTTGTTCAGTTCCACTGCTGATATTTCTCTCAGGAATCATTGACAGTTTAAACAATGACAAACCTTTTACATACAGAGGTAATGGAAACATAATAATGTGCCCTTGTAGTGCATATTTATGAAGATATCATATTTAAACATACTTTCAATGAAGTGAATCTTTGTTGCCTTTACTAGTTTTATTCTGCTGGCATCATTTAAAACACAGAGGGAGACCTCAATTCCAAACTCGTGCTGTGGAACGTCACACAGTGTTTTTAATATTGCTACGTGAAAGAAACATTCATTGTTTGATACAGGATATCTGGCACTACATGAGGTTAAAATAAAAGAAACATTCATTGTTTGATACAGGATATCTGGCACTACATGAGATTAAAATATATCTGGGTTTACAAGCCTTGCTTTCAGATAGTGTTGCAGTTTCACTCAAACAAGATGTTGTAATGCAAAAATTAAGCTGACAAATGGTTTTTGATTCAAAAACACTATATACAAGAAAGGTATACCTCCAATACAATCATATAAGCACAAGATTTAAACTGACTTTGAACAAGGCCTCAGTACAGCTCAGTGCATATGTTTGTATTAGAAAGCACGGATATCCATGCAGTCAATTCGAAAGAGATGAAAAGTCTTACAAAATGTTATAATATTTGACATTTATACCTTTGTAAACAATTGTTGAATGCAGTCCCATTTGTCTTACTTCTGTCCAATGATAGGGCTTTCCACTCTATCATTGCACACTCCTTCTGCAGTGGAAAAAGGGGGGGGGTTGCATACCATGTTGTAACTAGCAGTTCCCTTCCCCTCTCTAACACACTATCTCCTGCCTTTTGGCATTTAGTCCAGACACCTATACTGCATGTAGCTGGCTTTGCCGATGGGAAATGTAAGAACTCGAAACATACACAATACTGTATAGAAACTGTATAGATTTGAGAGTTTGAGAGTGAGATGAGTTTGAGAGGGATGGAGTTTGGGAATGGTGCTTAGTAACACTTAGGTTAGATACTGATAGCAGGACGAGATAGAGTAGACGAAGAGTTCTCCCTTTTTGTCGGGTCAGGGCTCCTCTGGCTGCTGGGCGACACAGAGAGGGAGACACGAGAACATAAGAAAGTTTACTAACGAGAGGAGGCCATTTAGCTTGTTTGGTTGTTAGTAGCTTATTGATCCCAGAATCTCATCAAGCAGCTTCTTGAAGGATTCCAGGGTGTCAGCTTCAACAACATTACTGGGGGTTGGTTCCAGACCCTCACAATTCTCTGTGTAAAAAGTGCCTCCTATTTGCTGTTCTGAATGCCCCTTTATCTAATCTCCATTTGTGACCCCTGGTTCTTGTTTCTTTTTTCAGGTCAAAAAAGTCTCCTGGGTCGACATTGTCTATACCTTTTAGGATTTTGAATGTTTGAATCAGATCGCCGCGTGGTCTTCTTTGTTCAAGACTGAATAGATTAAATTCTTTTAGCCTGTCTGCATACGACATGCCTTTTAAACCCGGGATAATTCTGGTTGCTCTTCTTTGCACTCTTTCTAGAGCAGCAATATCCTTTTTGTAACGAGGTGACCAGAACTGAACACAATATTCTAGGTGAGGTCTTACTAATGCATTGTAAAGTTTTAACATTATTTCCCTTGATTTAAATTCAACACTTCTCACAATATATCTAAGCATCTTGCTGGCCTTTTATATAGCTTCCCCACATTGTCTAGATGAAGACATTTCTGAGTCAACATAAACTCCTAGGTCTTTTGCATAGTTCCCTTCTTCAATTTCAGTATCTCCCATATGATATTTATAATCCACATTTGTATTGCCTGCATGCAATACTTTACACTTTTCTCTATTATTTGCCATGTGTCTGCCCAGTTCTGAATGCTGTCAGGATCATTTTGAATGACCTTTGCTGCTGCAACAGTGTTTGCCACTCCTCCTATTTTTGTGTCATCTGCAAATTTAACAAGTTTGCTTACTATACCAGAATCTAAATCATTAATGTAGATTAGGAATAGCAGAGGACCTAATACTGATCCCTGTGGTACACCACTGGTTACCTCGCTCCATTTTTAGGTTTCTCCTCTAATCAGTACTTTCTGTTTTCTACATGTTAACCACTCCCTAATCCATGTGCATGTATTTCCTTGAATTCCTACAGCGTTCAGTTTGAGAATTAATCTTTTATGCGGGACTTTGTCAAAAGAGAAGAGCAAAGGGTTAGATATAAACACTTTCCACTGGATCAGGCAGCATCCTCTGACTGCTGGGCGACATAAAAGTGAGAGAAAAGGAGCAAAGTTTAGACACGTAACATACAACAAATCTGATTCTCGCTCTCGACGGGTCAGGCAGCATCCTATGGCTGCTGGGCGTTTAGTGGAGCAAGAGACAGAGACAGGAAGGGGACGTACAAGGACAGATCCTTCACAACTCCGTGCAGCATCCTCAGGCAGCTAAGCGACATGGAGAGCTTAGGAAAAGTGTCTCGGGTCTGTTTAGTAGAGACGAAAACAGAGAACCCCCCCTCTCTCAGTCGGGGCCTGCTCGGCAGGTGGAGGCTTGGCCTACTGCATGAGGGGGCTGAAATGGTCCTGGACCTGAAATGGAAGAGAGGAGATGGGACAGCAAGGTTGAGGCCTGGAAGGCTTAGCGCATAAGCAGCAGAAGAATAGGATGTGGCCGGGGGTCCCCTCAGGCGGTGAGGAACAGCTGGGCGGCAGTGGTTGAGGCGAGGCCGACCCGGACAGCTGGGGGAGTGAGACTCACTTCCCCCCCGAGGGTGCCCTTGTGTAGACAGTGCGATATAGAAAGGAGCAGAGGTGGGGAGGAGGAGGAACAAAAAAGCAACTGAATTAGTAAGCACATCAAAATGACTATAAAAACACACATACAATTTAAACATAATGATTAAAAACAACTTAACTATAAAACACATACATAATGTAAAACTTATAATTAATAACAATTAATACCTCATGCAGAAAGCCATCACTACAATGTCACCTGACAACCATGGATTTCCAGGCAAGATTCTCTTGTGTACCTGTTCTCTGTGCCTGGAAGCCACATTTCCTTAACCCCCCCCACTGAACACACAAAACAACAAACACTAAACAGACCTTGAAAAACAACTAAACTTAAACAAGTAACAGTGAAAACAAAAAAGCGAGTTTAGACAAAGTGCAGGATACAATAAAAACCAATGACTGCACTGGAATTATCGAAAGATGCCAAAGCATTCACTGAGATTGGTGTGGTTTTCAGTGAAAGCTGGTCAGGCATGGATGTAAGCTTAAAAAATGAATGCATTTCAGCAACAGCGCAGTGGTGCAGCTGGCTAAGCCCATGTGCTCTTCAAGGACCTCAAGTTCAAACAACGGTAATTTGTTTTGAGCGACATGTGCTGTTTTAAAATATAAATAAATTGCTTAATATAAATGGTGTCGATATCAAACTGTTTATGTTCCCTGGTTTATTTTGATGTTGACCAACATGTGAAATCACATGATTGGTAGATGTCCAGGTATTTAGCTTTTCTGTTTGAAAATTTGCTACACACTATTACAGTTTTTCTCAATTGCTTAAACACATTTCCTGAAACACTATTCACAAACCCCACAACAGTAACATATTTTGCAAAACACTATATCATTTATGATTGCTTTGACACATAATTCAAATGTCAGGCACATTTTTTGCAAAACTCTAAATACAAATCTCAGCACTTGACACAAAAGTCTATCAAGTATGTCTTGCTAAACAAAACAAATTAATTTGTTCACAGTTGAAAGCAACCACTCCCAAATCTGTTTATCTTTCTCTCATTGGTAGAAATCCTAATTTCTAAATTGTTCAATCAATTATCACTGCTGAAAAACACTTGATGAGGCTACCAGGGAGTTGATGATGAAAAATGGATCAGCAAATTAGACAGGAGCCACAACCTGGAGGTGCCAGAGGAAGAGGGGTCTGTATGCGAGGTGGGAGAGCTGGGGGAAGGGGAAGGGGAAGGGGACGCTGTCCACACATTTTGAATTACATAAGCGCTACAATTGTAGACCATGTCATCAATCATGGCCTGTCAATGGCAGAGGCTGGGCAAAGGGTTCAGCCAAATCTCAGCCGATCCTCTGTGGCTTCAATTATCAGGACTTTCACGAATGAGAATAGGTATGTATGAATATAGTATGTGATCATGCAAAAGAGCCACATGAACACATTTCTTCACAGTTTTACTGTACAGTACAATATATGTTAGAGCAGTTTTGCCATTTGTGTAATGACTTTGTATATCCATGTGTTTTCGTTTACAGGATTGAAAGACTACCCCACTCTGGTGGCAGAGGAAAAGTTTTTACTGATTAGACAGAGACAGCAATAGTCAATATGGTTATTGCCAATAATGGTATCCGCCTCAGAGAAATTCAGAGTGCCATGCTGCAGAATCAAGACATGTTTGCAAATGTGCATGCAGTAAGCCTGTCTATGATAGATAGGGTTTTGAAGAGAAATCAGCTGCGTATGAAGCAAATGTACAAGGTCCCTTTTGAGAGGAACAGCAACAGAGTGAAGGAGATAAGGTACCAATATATACAGGTAAGGCTGCTTGAAAGCACAGTAATTTCTTTACTTGCAATATTGCCTTGCTAACACTTACTTTTTGGAATACAATAACACACAATGTTGCTTTACTATTGTATTGAATCTTTTGCAGAGAATAATGGAGCTGGAGGCCAATAAATCCCCTCATGTGTTTGTGTATGTGGACGAGGTGGGGTTCAACTTGGCCAAAGTGCGGAGACGTGGGAGAAATATCATTGGTCACAGAGCCACAGTGAATGTGCCAGGACACCGTGGGGGAAACTTCACAGTGTGTGCGGCAATAGCTGAAAATGGTGTAATTGCACACATCCCCACCCTTGGACCATACAACACTGTTTGCCTTTTGGCATTTTTGGATGCTCTCTATAACAACCTTATACCTGTTGAGGAGAAGGAGCAAGTGAGGGCTGACTTGCCAACCTATGTGGTGGTGTGGGACAATGTCAGTTTCCACCACCCTGCTCTGGGGAGGCAGTGGTTTGCAGCACACCGTCGCATGATGATGGAATTCCTCCCACCCTACTCCCCCTTCCTGAACCCTATTGAGGAGTTCTTCTCAACATGGAGATGGAAGGTGTATGATAACCATCCTCACGACCAAATGTCACTGCTGGATGCAATGAATGCAGGCTGTGAAGCCATCACAGCAGAAGATTGAAGGGGATGGATGCGTCATGCCAGACGATTTTATCCTCGCTGCATTGCAAGGGAGGACATTATTATTATTATTATTACTATTATTATTATTTATTTCGTAGCAGACACCCTTATCCAGGGCGACTTACAATTGTTACAAGATATTATTTTTACATACAATTACCCATTTATACAGTTGGGTTTTTACTGGAGCAATCTAGGTAAAGTACCTTGCTCAAGGGTACAGCAGCGGTGTCCCCCATCTGGGATTGAACCCACAACCCTCCGGTCAAGAGTCCAGAGCTCTAACCACTATTCCACACTGCACATTAGATGTGATGTCAACGAAAACTTGTGGCCAAACAGAGAGAAGACAATGGCTGGTCCCTGAAGTCGTCTCTTGTTTTGTTTTTCTATACTTCAGTGCTTTTTTTGCCTTATTGGATATGAACAGAATTTTCAGAATTTACAGAATGCAATATTGTTTTTTTTTCATTTACATACTGCACAATATGTAAATTGACATTGCTGGATGTAAAATATATGGAGCCTGGTTCCAAAATAAAACTTTTTGTTGATATAACATTGTGTGTGTGGTAACATGCTTACAGTATTTACAGTAACAAAGTTTCAAGTTGACTACAGCATGAGGGAGCTTGTATTTAAGATATCATGTCATATTGAAGCTTATACTTACAGTTTTTCACAATTTCTAAGACACTTTTAATGAAACTGGGGTCCACTTGATCTCCATCATAACCTAACGAGCAAAACAGTATTCTTTTTTGCAAAACAGTAAGTCATTTCTCATTGCTTTCACACACAATGCAAATGCTAAGCACATTTTTGCAAAACAGTAAACATAACTCTCTACAAAAGACGTAAAACTCAGTTGAGTAAATCATATCAAACAAAATTAACACACTTGGTCACAGCTGATACAAATTACTCCCATGAATGTGAACCTATTCTGCACGTGTGCAAAACTTTGCACAATTGTTCAATCAGCAATCAGTCCTTATTCATGCATAAAAGAGGTCATCTCTGAGTTGCTGTTTGCAAGAATGGACCAAGTAAGAGGCCGAGGGCGAGGGCAAGGGCAAAGGAGAGGTAGAGGGGCCCATAGAGGAAGAGGGGTTCAGATGCGTGGTGGTGGAGTAGCTCAAAGGGGAATACAAAGAGCTCATGTTTCAGATGAGATTCGTGCCACAATTATTGACCATGTTGTCAATCATGGCCTTTCTATGAGAGAGGCTGGGCAGTGGGTCCAGCCCAATCTCAGTAGATCAACTGTGGCATCAATAGTAAGAATATTCAAGAATGAGAATAGGTAAGTTACCATGCTATACCACACTGTATTTCAATACTACTGTACTGTATACAGTACAATATATGTAAAACAGTTGTTCTGTCAATGCCCTTCATGTGATCAAAATGTCACAGTTTGTACATAACAAGACAACCACACGCTGGTGGCAGAGGTAAAGTCTTCACTGCGCACAGGAGGCTGCCATAGTGGATATGGTTGTTACCAACAATTTCATAAGATTGCGAGAGATCCAGACAGCAGTCATTCAAAATCACAACATGTTCAGAAATGTCAACAGTGTGAGTTTGGCCACTATTGATCGGGTCCTTAAAAAGACACAAAGTGGGAATGAAACAACTTTACAAGGTCTGTATGTACAGGTAAGGGGGGTTGTCACTGTAATATAGCTGGAATATTTTACAATGTATTTACTTTATGTATACATAAATACTGTGTTTCTATTGTATTTTTATCTTAGAGAATAATGGAGCTTGAAGCAAACACAACACCCCATACATTCATTTATGTGGATGAAGCCGGTTTTCAACCTTTCAAAAGTAAGGAGACGAGGGAGGAACCTCATTGGTAAGAGGGCCAGCGTAAATGTGCCAGGGCAAAGGGGTGCAAACATCACCATGTGTGCCGCTATCTCCAGCGATGGTGTTCTTTGCCACATCCCTACAACTGGCCCATACAATACAGAACGTCTCCTCCCATTTCTTGATGCATTGCACCAGAGAGTGGTACCACCAGAAGAGAGAGGGCTGGTGAGGCCTGACATGTCCCGCTTCATCATCATATGGGACAATGTTGCTTTCCAGCACTCCCGTCTGGTTACTGAATGGTTTGCAGCCCACCCACGAATAATGATGCAATTTCTCCCTCCGTACTCTCCTTTTCTCAATCCAATCGAGGAATTCTTCTCTGCATGGAGGTGGAAAGTTTATGATTACACATGACCAGATGTCCCAATGAATGGCAATGAATGCGGTTCTCTGGCAATCACTGCAGAGGACTGCCAAGCGTGGATGCGCCATGCAAGGAGATTTTCCTCGCTGCATTGCGGGAAAACATCCAGCGTGATGTTGATGAAAACATGTGGCCTGATCGACAAGAACGAATGGACTGAATGTGGTGTATACTGTATTTGTGTTGCCTTTTTTGACATTGCTTTGTTTTTGCAGTGATTTGTTAGCTTGGTGTATTTTATTTTTATTCTCTGTATATACAGCATCATTGAATTTATAAAGGACACAATGGAAAAAGGTAAAATAAAGCCTTTTGTTTCTGGATATTCATGCTCTTGAGTGACATTCTTTCTGCATTGGTCATCTTTGGTAAAATCATTTTAGGAAAAAAGAATACAGCTCATGCTGTGATACTATGTTTACTTGCCTTTTATGGTGCATACTATAATTATAGTATCAACAAATGGCACAGACACATAAAAGAGGGTTAACCATGTCAGGGTATATTGATAGTTGTAGTTAGTATTTATTGGGCTATTGTGTAACGATTGATTGAAATAACTTTTCATTAAATAACAAGTTGTATGTTTTGATGGAGGTAGTTGATTTTGTGTCATGTATTTAATGTTTTGAGAGTCTTAGTGCTTTTTGCAAATGAAATGTGTCATTTTGGCCAACGTGTTTCAGTTTGGGGCTGCGTGTTAATTGTTTTGAAAAAGTGAATTCTGTTTGGACAGATGTGCTCAAGCAATTGAGAAAAACTGTAGTATTTTTTTAGCCTTTGTTTAAATACTGATAAGGTGAGCTTTTCATTTAATGACATTGTTGTACTGTTTGATGTACTTATTTGATGTTGAAACATGTGTACTATATTTTGCAGTGTGTCGTTTGCAAAATGCGATACTGTTGTGGGGTTTGTGTTAACTGTTTTGAAAATGTGAATAGCGTTTCAGGAAATGTGATTAAGCAATTGAGAAAAACTGTAAAAAGTAAGAAATGGAAAATGAAGAAGCAGAAGGAGGAGAAGAAGAATTTTACGTTTGTTTGACGACTTCTATCTCATTGTGCAGAAGAGGTATTTATGTTTTTTTTTCATATTTGATGTAAAAAAATTTTCAGACTTTTGGTACTGGTACAGATGGTAATTCTAAGTGATTTAGTTTTGCTGCTTCAACATGGTGAAAAAAGCAAAACTCTTGGAGCTTTATCGAGAGCACTTTCCGACAAGTTTTTCTAACTTGAATGCGGAACTACCGTTCATCTCAATCAATGAGGGAACCTAATTAACCACGACTGAACGTTAGGTGATAGAAAATATTGTGCAGGACCACAATTTAAAAACATGTGGCGAGAATTAGTTGAAAAAAGAGTGCCCAACTTTAATGAAATATTCAGTTATTTATCAAACGGAAGATACCCAGAAAAACTAAAAGGGAACAGTGGAGGAAAGGCTATTTTGAAAATGATTCTTCAAATGTAATACCATTACTGTGAAAAGCAACACAAATGCGTTGAACTTAATGTAGTCCACTGTAGAGTGTTGGGAGCGTAAGAGTGTTTTGAAAGTACAAGCAGAGTGTTATGAAGGTTACCTGAGTGTGCTGAAAACACTCCCCACAGGGTTGTTTTGTGGAAGTGTTTTGAGAGTACCACACCTGGTCAAACTCCACTTTCTGATTGAATTTACTGTAAATGCACCCTCTATCAGAAATCACATGGGAGAAACCGGCCAATCACAGCTGTCAGGAGTCCCGTACTTTTTAAACCCCGCCCCGTCATAGAACTTGGAGCTGCTGTAAAACTGAACAAAACAACTCAATAAAATAATTAAGTGGTTTTAAAAGTAAATCAGCTGAATTCTTGTTCATATTAAAACTGCTCAGCGTTTATAACCCACAATCAGTGTGACTTCACTGTAAAGGAGGATTCTGTGTAATCCTGATAGACAGAGGATTCTGTGTAATCCTGATAGACAGGAGGATTCTGTGTAATCCTGATAGACAAAGAGATTCTGTGTAATCCTGATAGACAGGAGGATTCTGTGTAATCCTGATAAATAGGAGGATTCTGTGTAATCCTGATTACTGAGTTGGACCGTGTTCCTCAAAAAAATAAGTAAGGATATGATTTAATATGATATGTTAAACTGTTAATTTGTTTGACTAAAACGTATTTCTGTTTTCTCATTGTTTGTGTGTTTGTCCACTCTGCTTATGTCTAATATTCATGTCAAAATGTATCGAAATTTGGCTTGAGAAAAATGGCTATAGTCGACTTGTAAAATACACATAGAAGTAATATTACTAAACTTGGCTGAATAATAACGAATTAGAAAAAGCATGTTTAAAGGAAGTTAGAAGGCTAAGTGACATAATGGGTGCGGCAAAAAGTAGTACTGTTGATTGCACTAGTTTGACAGGATGTCAGAGAAAAATGAGTCAAAACGATTTACAGACGTGCTCAAATTTGTTGGTACCCCTCCACAAAAAACGAAGAATGCACAATTTTCTCTGAAATAACTTGAAACTGACAAAAGTAATTGGCATCCACCATTGTCTATTCCATATTTAATAGAAATCAGACTTTGCTTTTGATTTTTTATTCAACATAATATTGTAAATAATAAAACAAATGAAAATGGCATGGACAAAAATGATGGGACCGCTAACCTAATATTTTGTTGCACAACCTTTAGAGGTAATCACTGCAATCAAACGTTTTCTGTAGCTCTCAATGAGACTTCTGCACCTGTTAACAGGTAGTTTGGCCCACTCTTCCTGAGCAAACTGCTCCAGCTGTCTCAGGTTTGAAGGGTGCCTTCTCCAGACTGCAAGTTTCAGCTCTTTCCATAGATGTTCGATAGGGATTCAGATCAGGACTCATAGAAGGCCACTTCAGAATAGTCCAATGTTTTGTTTTTATCCATTCTTGGGTGCTTTTAGCTGTGTGTTTTGGGTCATTATCCTGTTGGAGGACCCATGACCTGCGACTGAGACAGAGCTTTCTGACACTGGGCAGTACGTTTCGCTCCAGAATGCCTTGATAGTCTTGAGATTTCATTGTGCCCTGCACAGATTCAAGGCACCCTGTGCCAGGCGCAGCAAAGCAGCCCCAAAACATAACCGAGCCTCCTCCATGTTTCACTGTAGGTATGGTGTTCTTTTCTTTGAAAGCTTCATTTTTTCATCTGTGAACATAGAGCTGATGTGACTTGCCAAAAAGCTCCAGTTTTGACTCATCTGTCCAAAGGACATTCTCCCAGAAGGATTGTGGCTTGTCAATATGCATTTTAGCAAATTCCAGTCTGGCTTTTTTATGTTTTTCTTCAAAAGTGGAGTCCTCCTGGGTCTTCTTCCATGGAGCCCACTTTTAAAAAAAGCGACGGATGGTGCGATCAGAAACTGACGTACCTTCACCTTGGAGTTCAGCTTGTATCTCTTTGGCAGTTATCCTTGGTTCTTTTCTACCATTCGCACTATCCTTCTGTTCAATCTAGGGGCGATTTTTCTTCTTGCGGCCCGGCCCAGGGAGGTTGGCTACAGTTCCATGGACCTTAAACTTCTTAATAATATTTGCAGCTGTTGTCACAGGAACATCAAGCTGCTTGGAGATGGTCTTGTAGCCTTTACCTTTACCATGCTTGTCTATCATTTTCTTTCTGATCTCCTCAGACAACTCTCTCCTTTGCTTTCTCTGGTCCATGTTCAGTGTGGTGCACACAATGATACCAAACAGCACAGTGACTACTTTTCTCCATTTAAATAGGCTAAATGACTGATTACAAGATTGGAGACATGTGTGATACTAATTAAAGAAACTAATTAGTTTGAAATATTACTATAATCCAATTATTTATTATCTTTTCTAAGGGGTACCAACAAATGTGTCCAGGCCATTTTAGAATATCTTTGTAGAATAAGCAATAATTCATCTCTTTTCACAGCTTCTTTGCTTTATTCTATGACATACCAAAGGCATGCAAGTATACATGATAAAATAGCTTTTAATTTCATCACTTTTCAGGAGGAATGAAGCATTATTTCAATGAGCTGTAAGGGTACCAACAAATTTGAGCACGTCTGTATGGTATGCGAAATCAAGTTTCCCCTTAAGTGGAACATTAAGTACAAGTAAATTAGCCCATTGTAAAAGAAACGGACGGGAGTTCCGTTTAAGGTAACTAGTTATCGAGATCCTAGGATAATTATCGTTCATGCGCAGAAGTTAATTGAATCAATAGTTTGTTCTTTTTCTATCATGTTCATTAGCAAAAGTTAATTCAACTAATAGTTTGTCTTTTGTGTTTGTTTCTCTCTGTTTGTTTGTCTATCCATGTGCACATTTTGTTCATATTGAATGTGAATGTCAGAATTGTATTTTGAATACATTTCCTGACTTCCTTTGCGCTGCGTATTAAAGTTTATAAGATCAGTAGAACAGGCTGTCATGTCGAGTCTTTAATAAAAAAAAAAAAAAAAAAAAAAAAACAAAAAAAAAAAAAAAAAAAAAAAAGTTTTGACGTCACGACCAGTTTGCAATTAGTTGTCGCGTTGACTTGTCTGTTATCGACTGTCCAAGGAGGGTGAGTATGTTTTAATTACCATCCCCAATATTTAGTGGATCCAGTCGCTAACAGTTGAGTTTGTAGTTTGACTGAGCATTTAAAGAATCTTTGTTGGTGTTTGTTGGACCGGAATTTGAGACTTGACAGAGGGCAAATTAAGTCCCAGTAGACGGGCATGTGAGGTCTAGTGTTTGCCGTTGTGGACCTGTTGTATCGTATTTAGTGTGGATTAGTAATAGGAATTCCTTGCAAGGTGTGATTGGGTGACCCAGGTCATGTTGTGTTAGTTGTTTGTGTATTGTTGTGTAATCGAAACATAGTAAATCATAGAAATCATAGAAAACATAGAAATCGAACATAGTAGATGGCAGAAGGGAATACTGGATGAACAATGGGATCCAGCATGGAGTCCAGTTCAACAGCGTGAGTGGTGGATTAAACAGAGAGCAGTGATATTGATAGGGACAGTTTTAGCGAGAAGCTGTACGATACAGAGAAGAATAGATTTAGGATACATGTATATTGTCGATCATTTTTATGTATGTAACCTGCTGAAGGGACAATATTAGGCAATAATACAGACGTGCTCAAATTTGTTGGTACCCCTCCACAAAAAACGAAGAATGCACAATTTTCTCTGAAGTAACTTGAAACTGACAAAAGTAATTGGCATCCACCATTGTTTATTCCATATTTAATAGAAATCAGACTTTGCTTTTGATTTTTTATTTAACATATTATTGTAAATAATAAAACAAATGAAAATGGCATGGACAAAAATGATGGGACCGCTAACCTAATATTTTGTTGCACAACCTTTAGAGGCAATCACTGCAATCAAACGTTTTCTGTAGCTCTCAATGAGACTTCTGCACCTGTTAACAGGTAGTTTGGCCCACTCTTCCTGAGCAAACTGCTCCAGCTGTCTCAGGTTTGATGGGTGCCTTCTCCAGACTGCAAGTTTCAGCTCTTTCCATAGATGTTCGATAGGATTCAGATCAGGACTCATAGAAGGCCACTTCAGAATAGTCCAATGTTTTGTTCTTATCCATTCTTGGGTGCTTTTAGCTGTGTGTTTTGGGTCATTATCCTGTTGGAGGACCCATGACCTGCGACTGAGACAGAGCTTTCTGACACTGGGCAGTACGTTTCGCTCCAGAATGCCTTGATAGTCTTGAGATTTCATTGTGCCCTGCACAGATTCAAGGCACCCTGTGCCAAGCGCAGCAAAGCAGCCCCAGAACATAACCGAGCCTCCTCCATGTTTCACTGTAGGTATGGTGTTCTTTTCTTTGAAAGCTTCATTTTTTCGTCTGTGAACATAGAGCTGATGTGACTTGCCAAAAAGCTTCAGTTTTGACTCATCTGTCCAAAGGACATTCTCCCAGAAGGATTGTGGCTTGTCAATATGCATTTTAGCAAATTCCAGTCTGGCTTTTTTATGTTTTTCTTTCAAAAGTGGAGTCCTCCTGGGTCTTCTTCCATGGAGCCCACTTTCGCTTAAAAAGCGACGGATGGTGCGATCAGAAACTGACGTACCTTCACCTTGGAGTTCAGCTTGTATCTCTTTGGCAGTTATCCTTGGTTCTTTTTCTACCATTCGCACTATCCTTCTGTTCAATCTGGGGTCGATTTTTCCCTTGCGGCCGCACCCAGGGGAGGTTGGCTACAGTTCCATGGACCTTAAACTTCTTAATAATATTTGCAACTGTTGTCACAGGAACATCAAGCTGCTTGGAGATGGTCTTGTAGCCTTTACCTTTACCATGCTTGTCTATTATTTTCTTTCTGATCTCCTCAGACAACTCTCTCCTTTGCTTTCTCTGGTCCATGTTCAGTGTGGTGCACACAATGATACCAAACAGCACAGTGACTACTTTTCTCCATTTAAATAGGCTGCATGACTGATTACAAGATTGGAGACATGTGTGATACTAATTAAAGAAACTAATTAGTTTGAAATATCACTATAATCCAATTATTTATTATCTTTTCTAAGGGGTACCAACAAATGTGTCCAGGCCATTTTAGAATATCTTTGTAGAATAAGCAATAATTCATCTCTTTTCACAGCTTCTTTGCTTTATTCTATGACATACCAAAGGCATGCAAGTATACATGATAAAATAGCTTTTAATTTCATCACTTTTCAGGAGGAATGAAGCATTATTTCAATGAGCTGTAAGGGTACCAACAAATTTGAGCACGTCTGTATATTACAGCAGGTCGGATGCATAAATACTATATCAAGTTGCAAGTCAAACAGCAAATGTTAGTGCAGTAAAAGCATATGTTAAGGAACAGTTTGTGCAGTTTACCCAGATGAATGGGCGTCACATAAACAAGATTGTGGTTTAATGCAGCAGGAACCGATTGAAATTATACTGTAAAAAATAAATAAATAAATAAATAAATAAATAAATAAATAAAGTTGCATTACCAGTAAGAGTGTGTGAGAAGCACAATGGGGAAAAGGAAATGACAGTTTATGCATTAACGCTGTTAGAAAAACAGTCATTAGGAGCATGCCTGCCAAAGATTGAATGCAAATGTGTAACTAAAGATTATCGAACTAAGGTAGAGCAACAGGCTTCGTCACACGGATTAACTGAAACTGAGGTGTGGACATTGACCATGGGAGCATGCGAAGCAGGGATTCTAGTCAAATTACGGGGAGAGATCAGGGACAGTACCTACTCAAAAGATGATACAATACGAGACCAAAGACAATACTTGAAAGCAACAAATGAACAAGCTATTGAGGGGACACGTATTGACTGGCCCGTAATAATGGGAGTCAAGCAGAAAGAGAATGAGTCAGTGCAGGATTATGGAGTACGCAAGTGGGAAGCATATCCTGATTATTAAGGAAGTGTTGACCAAAAGAGTCAGATCAAGTGTTTGTACAGGTATTAATTAGTGGACTGGGTCCACATTTGCAGAAGGCAATTGAGCTGGGAATAAACTAAACCCAGGGAACGCACACAAAAGAGTAATGAATTGGGCAGTAACAGTTGTAAACAGACAGAAGGAATATAAAAAAGAAAATAAGTGCTGTACAATTTGATGGAGTATGTCAGAACTGTGGTAAAATGGGACATAGAAGGTCAGATTGCAAACAGGGGCAGAAGCCTAAATGTGACAATTGTGGTAATCTCGGGCATAGGTGATTGTTTCGTTATAGGACCAAGTAAAAGAACTGGACAACCCACACAGTCAGCTAAAGTGAAAGCACACAGTCTCTAAGCAACGAAAAGGCTGACAAACTGGCTAAGGAAGCAGTGCGGTTTCCTGTTAACCACAAAACAGCAGCTGTGTCAGTAGATATATTTTGTCATACTTTCACAGATAGAAACAGAATGCATTGATGTAAAAAAGGACAGATGAAGAAACAGGCTGAGTGCCGACGGTTCTATTAAGGATCCGGGCAAGAAACAGCAGTCTGTTATAGACACACAAAATAGACACAAGGAGGGAAAAGAGATGTCAATGGTTTGGTTAATACATAGTGCTGATGGTGACACAAACTAGTGTAGCAGTGAAGCTCCCACATGGGGTTAAGTGAGTACATTGAACACAGGCCAAACGGTACCACCGCGTGGATACATCTCAATTTGAATTTGCTGACACTGAATACCCCGAAACTAATGGCATATCTCTTTCCACAGACAGTAGGAGCAGCAACGGACAGTAACATGATTTGTGTTCCAGGTATTATGTCATTCCAGAGTCGAAGAGGATTCCACACCTCTGGGCGTGGAACGAGGCGTGTACAGAGAGACAAGCTTTGGGGGCCCCCTGGAAGAACTGCACGTGAATCCTTAGACAACGACAGGGTAATGGATGGAAACAAAGACCACTTCCCTTCGAGAGTGACATAGAGGGAACGTGGCAACCTGTGCGTTTGATAAGCCAGAATAATACAATGACTCCAGCACAGTTTGAACAATGTCCTACTTGTCCTACTTGTGATAACAGTGGGAGGGGTCCAGTATGAGTCAATATGCAACCGAACTGTAAGCAGTAACAAGTCATTGGAGGTGGACTGTCTCTGGACGACAAAAACTATACCAAACAGTGACAACAGGAGCAAACTATTGCAACAAGTCAAGAGTAAAAACAGCAGAATGTGGGGGTGCACCCACGATAATTATAATTGGACATGTGTTAATGTGACAGGGCAAAGGATAGCGCACAGTGTGTGTAACGGTACTTGGGAAAATACAGGGTATATGAGAGGTATGAAGCTACAGTTCCACTCCACTCAATGTCCCCCGTTAATGCCCTTTCCCCAGACAGGTTGGTAGCTGTGGGGAAGGCAAAACCATTTGTGATGGGAGTAACCTGGTTGCAAACGTGGTAAGAATAAACATTGAAGATATCAAACGCCAATACACCAAAAGGTGTGGTGAGTTTAGACTATTAACTAAAATATTGAATAAAACCTTTAATCGTGAATTGGATACTTACCAACATAACGCAGGTGGCCATCAGAGGAGTGGTCTGATTGATGACATTGCTGGGTGGTTCAGGGCTGTGAATTCAGGCCTCAATTCCATAGATAATATACAGCAGGACAATGAAAACCATGGCCAGTTTCTGAAAACAGGTGATGCTATTCAGAGATTGGCCATGGCTGAACAAATGACTGGTGAAAGACGGTTGACACAATAATTGAAGATGTAAATTTGACAGCTTGGAGAGAACAGACGTTACGTGGGATAGCCAAGACCGGATACTGATATGTACTGAACGATGTGATTAAGATATTGTTTTATTTAATAGTGCCACATACCACCAGTCGGGTCCACCACAGTACCGGGATAACGGTCAGTAGCCTAGGGGTAGTAATTGGAACACGGGTTATAGTCCCACAAATAGCATGGGTTGGTCAGCGTGCCCAAAACGCCACCCTGTACTTCAAGGCCACTGAGTGTATTGAATTTGGTGATGCTGTTCTGTGTGACCATGCTGGCAGCACTGGCCTGTCAATGTAAATGATGGAAGCAACGGTACACCCAAAGCTAGGGTACGAAAGATGAACTCAGATGAGGAGTGGAACATGGTGCGTAATCACCTCAAGCATGGGGGTGGGAAGTAGCGGCCAGGTATGCCTCATGTCGCCGGCTGTGTGTTTTCACCCGCAGGGTGTTGTGACTGGGACACCTGAGCATGCACCCACTCCACCTATTAACATCACAGGCATTATCAAGGATGCTGAAGAATGGATGAAGACAATTAATCATACAGGTATGCTGATGGCATTGGCACACATTAACAAGCAGCTTATGGACGTTCACTCAAGAGTAGTGATAGCTAGAGTGCAGGCGTCGCTGGTGGGCAACACTGGTCAACTGATATTAGCAGATGCCCGATCATGCGGGTGGGGTATCCTATGTGGATTAGCTGGAGAAAGTGCTGGAGTGGACTGGGCTGACTAGTGGAATGTGGTGGGACATGCTGTCCTCGCTTATTTCATTATTGGTATTGCTTATTGCTATGTTATTATTCTGTTATTTGAAATATGTGCTTAAGAAACAAAAGAGATTACTTACAAGGCTAGCCAATGAAGTATTGTGTTCCCGCATACGGGGCTATCAACCACTGAAACAGGATGATACAACTCAAGTTTAGTGGTGTTAATTGTATTAATGCTTTTAATTGCTTGTATTAAAAAACTCTGTACTAAGGTCCTGGATAATGCACTAACCATGCCCTTACTCACTGTTGAAGGAGAATGCAACGATGAGAATCCCCTCTCAAACATAGAGGACGATGCTCTGTAAGGATTGTGATATAAATCACAAAAGGAGGGAATATGGAAGAATAATTTGTTATGCATTAAAATAACATTGTCATATGCATTAAAATAACATGTGTATCAAGCTTCTAAGGTTTGTGGAACCTGAGATATATCATTTATGTAGTTTGTAGTTTATGAAGTATTTAGTTTCATATTAGAGATAAAATTGTTGTTGTGCATGTTGTCCTCATTTCCCTTAGCAGGTGCAGAGGCAACAAAACCCATATAAGGAACGGAAAGTTTTTAATTGCTAGCCAAAGAGGAAGCTCTCTTTACTTTGTAACCTAAGCTGCATCCACTTCTTAAGAAATGTTACCGATTTTAGTCAGAATATTAAGACAGACAGTCTGCTTGCATGTAGGACGAAGTTGTTTTTGTTGTATATGATTGGTCTCCTCTTGATCTTCCAAGCTGTTGCTACCTGACGTATATTGAGTTAAGCTTCTGTGATTGGCTCGCAATAACTGTAGGTTGCAAGGTATATATTATGTTTACTGGCTCTGCGTAGTCAGAACTCTACTCGATGTTTTTCTAACACCATGTGTGTTGAGAGTGTTCTCTAGTTTGCAAACTATTAAACTCATTTACTCAACTTGTCTCTACTCTACTGAGTCTCTGTTCCGGGGTCAATAAAAATGTAAAACTTCCACGACAGCTTCTTAACACGTAAACTGAAAATGTCTCAATTGCAACACAATGCACGCAAAGAGATTCTAAGTCTTTAATACTTTTTTTTTTTAAATTATCAATTAAAACAGAGTCATGCGTATAAGTTTTCTCATCTTGTTATTTCAGCTTTAAAAAATCCCTGAGTCGTGGGTCTGGTTTGTTCTCAGCTGTGTCCCCAGTGGGTTCAAAGCCCAGCTCAGGACACTGGAAATGCAGCTGAACTCACACACTGAGAACAAGCAGGCAGAAGAGAAAAGTGACCCCACACTCCAGGGCTTACAGAGGGAAATTCATTCTCATTTCATGAAGCCAATATTATCAAACCTGCAGCAGCCTCTCCCCCTTTGACAGGCTTGTGTTTTTCATTGTCTCCCTTGGGTTTGTTCAGTTCCACTGCTGATATTTCTCTCAGGAATCATTGACAGTTTAAACAATGACAAACCTTTACATACAGAGGTAATGGAAACATAATAATGTGCCCTTGTAGTGCATATTTATGAAGATATCATATTTAAACATACTTTCAATTAAGTGAATCTTTTGTTGCCTTTACTAGTTTTATTCTGCTGGCATCATTTAAAACACAGAGGAGACCTCAATTCCAAACTCGTGCTGTGGAACGTCACAGTGTTTTTAATATTGCTACGTGAAAGAAACATTCATTGTTTGATACAGGATATCTGGCACTACATGAGGTTAAAATAAAAGAAACATTCATTGTTTGATACAGGATATCTGGCACTACATGAGATTAAAATATATCTGGGTTTACAAGCCTTGCTTTCAGATAGTGTTGCAGTTTCACTCAAACAAGATGTTGTAATGCAAAAATTAAGCTGACAAATGGTTTTTGATTCAAAAACACTATATACAAGAAAGGTATACCTCCAATACAATCATATAAGCACAAGATTTAAACTGACTTTGAACAAGGCCTCAGTACAGCTCAGTGCATATGTTTGTATTAGAAAGCACGGATATCCATGCAGTCAATTCGAAAGAGATGAAAAGTCTTACAAAATGTTATAATATTTGACATTTATACCTTTGTAAACAATTGTTGAATGCAGTCCCATTTGTCTTACTTCTGTCCAATGATAGGGCTTTCCACTCTATCATTGCACACACCCTTCTGCAGTGGAAAAAGGGGGGGGGGGGGTTGCATACCATGTTGTAACTAGCAGTTCCCTTCCCCCTCTAACACACTATCTCCTGCCTTTTTTGGCATTTAGCCCAGACACCCATACTGCATGTAGCTGGCTTTGCCGATGGGAAATGTAAGAACTCAAAACATACACAATACTGTATAGAAACTGTATAGATTTGAGAGTTTGAGAGTGAGATGAGTTTGAGAGGGATGGAGTTTGGGAATGGTGCTTAGTAACACTTAGGTTAGATACTGATAGCAGGACGAGATAGAGTAGACGAAGAGTTCTCCCTTTTTGTCGGGTCAGGGCTCCTCTGGCTGCTGGGCGACACAGAGAGGGAGACACGAGAACATAAGAAAGTTTACTAACGAGGAGGCCATTTAGTTTGTTTGGTTGTTAGTAGCTTATTGATCCCAGAATCTCATCAAGCAGCTTCTTGAAGGATTCCAGGGTGTCAGCTTCAACAACATTACTGGGGGTTGGTTCCAGACCCTCACAATTCTCTGTGTAAAAGTGCCTCCCTATTTGCTGTTCTGAATGCCCCTTTATCTAATCTCCATTTGTGACCCCTGGTTCTTGTTTTTTTCAGGTCAAAAAAAAAAGTCTCCTGGGTCGACATTGTCTATACCTTTTAGGATTTTGAATGTTTGAATCAGATCGCCGCTGTAGTCTTCTTTGTTCAAGACTGAATAGATTAAATTCTTTTAGCCTGTCTGCATACGACATGCCTTTTAAACCCGGGATAATTCTGGTTGCTCTTCTTTGCACTCTTTCTAGAGCAGCAATATCCTTTTTGTAACGAGGTGACCAGAACTGAACACAATATTCTAGGTGAGGTCTTACTAATGCATTGTAAAGTTTTAACATTATTTCCCTTGATTTAAATTCAACACTTCTCACAATATATCTAAGCATCTTGCTGGCCTTTTATATAGCTTCCCCACATTGTCTAGATGAAGACATTTCTGAGTCAACATAAACTCCTAGGTCTTTTGCATAGTTCCCTTCTTCAATTTCAGTATCTCCCATATGATATTTATAATCCACATTTGTATTGCCTGCATGCAATACTTTACACTTTTTCTATTATTTCCCATGTGTCTGCCCAGTTCTGAATGCTGTCAGGATCATTTTGAATGACCTTTGCTGCTGCAACAGTGTTTGCCACTCCTCCTATTTTTGTGTCATCTGCAAATTTAACAAGTTTGCTTACTATACCAGAATCTAAATCATTAATGTAGATTAGGAATAGCAGAGGACCTAATACTGATCCCTGTGGTACACCACTGGTTACCTCGCTCCATTTTTTAGGTTTCTCCTCTAATCAGTACTTTCTGTTTTCTACATGTTAACCACTCCCTAATCCATGTGCATGTATTTCCTTGAATTCCTACAGCGTTCAGTTTGAGAATTAATCTTTTATGCGGGACTTTGTCAAAAGAGAAGAGCAAAGGGTTAGATATAAACACTTTCCACTGGATCAGGCAGCATCCTCTGACTGCTGGGCGACATAAAAGTGAGAGAAAAGGAGCAAAGTTTAGACACGTAACATACAACAAATCTGATTCTCGCCGAGCGGGTCAGGCAGCATCCTATGGCTGCTGGGCGTTTAGTGGAGCAAGAGACAGAGACAGGAAGGGGACGCACAAGGACAGATCCTTCACAACCTGCAGCATCCTCAGGCAGCTAAGCGACATGGAGAGCTTAGGAAAAGTGTCTCGGGTCTGTTTAGTAGAGACGAAAAAGAGAGAACCCCCCTCTCAGTCGGGGCCTGCTCGGCAGGTGGAGGCTTGGCCTACTGCATGAGGGGGGGGCTGAAATGGTCCTGGACCTGAAATGGAAGAGAGGAGATGGGACAGCAAGGTTGAGGCCTGGAAGGCTTAGCGCATAAGCAGCAGAAGAATAGGATGTGGCCGGGGGTCCCCTCAGGCCGGTGAGGAACAGCTGGGCGGCAGTGGTTGAGACGAGAGGCCGACCCGGACAGCTGGGGGAGTGAGACTCACTTCCCCCCCGAGGGTGCCCTTGTGTAGACAGTGCGATATAGAAAGGAGCAGAGGTGGGGAGGAGGAGGAACAAAAAAGCAACTGAATTAGTAAGCACATCAAAATGACTATAAAAACACACATACAATTTAAACATAATGATTAAAAACAACTTAACTATAAAACACATACATAATGTAAAACTTATAATTAATAACAATTAATACCTCATGCAGAAAGCCATCACTACAATGTCACCTGACAACCATGGATTTCCAGGCAAGATTCTCTTGTGTACCTGTTCTCTGTGCCTGGAAGCCACATTTCTTAACCCCCACTGAACACACAAAACAACAAACACTAAACAGACCTTGAAAACAACTAAACTTAAACAAGTAACAGTGAAAACAAAAAAGCGAGTTTAGACAAAGTGCAGGATACAATAAAAACCAATGACTGCACTGGAATTATCGAAAGATGCCAAAGCATTCACTGAGATTGGTGTGGTTTTCAGTGAAAGCTGGTCAGGCATGGATGTAAGCTTAAAAAATGAATGCATTTCAGCAACAGCGCAGTGGTGCAGCTGGCTAAGCCCATGTGCTCTTCAAGGACCTCAAGTTCAAACAACGGTAATTTGTTTTGAGCGACATGTGCTGTTTTAAAATATAAATAAATTGCTTAATATAAATGGTGTCGATATCAAACTGCTTGCGTTCCCTGGTTTATTTTGATGTTGACCAACATGTGAAATCACATGATTGGTAGATGTCCAGGTATTTAGCTTTTCTGTTTGAAAATTTGCTACACACTATTACAGTTTTTCTCAATTGCTTAAACACATTTCCTGAAACACTATTCACAAACCCCACAACAGTAACATATTTTGCAAAACACTATATCATTTATGATTGCTTTGACACATAATTCAAATGTCAGGCACATTTTTTTGCAAAACTCTAAATACAAATCTCAGCACTTGACACAAAAGTCTATCAAGTATGTCTTGCTAAACAAAAACAAATTAATTTGTTCACAGTTGAAAGCAACCACTCCCAAATCTGTTTATCTTTCTCTCATTGGTAGAAATCCTAATTTCTAAATTGTTCAATCAATTATCACTGCTGAAAACACTTGATGAGGCTACCAGGAGTTGATGATGAAAAATGGATCAGCAAATTAGACAGGAGCCACAACCTGGAGGTGCCAGAGGAAGAGGGGTCTGTATGCGAGGTGGGAGAGCTGGGGGGAAGGGGAAGGGAAGGGGACGCTGTCCACACATTTGAATTACATACGCTTACAATTGTAGACCATGTCATCAATCATGGCCTGTCAATGGCAGAGGCTGGGCAAAGGTTCAGCCAAATCTCAGCCGATCCTCTGTGGCTTCAATTATCAGGACTTTCAATGAATGAGAATAGGTATGTATGAATATAGTATGTGATCATGCAAAAGAGCCACATGAACACATTTCTTCACAGTTTTACTGTACAGTACAATATATGTTAGAGCAGTTTTGCCATTTGTGTAATGACTTTGTATATCCATGTGTTTTCGTTTACAGGATTGAAAGACTACCCCACTCTGGTGGCAGAGGAAAAGTTTTTACTGATTAGACAGAGACAGCAATAGTCAATATGGTTATTGCCAATAATGGTATCCGCCTCAGAGAAATTCAGAGTGCCATGCTGCAGAATCAAGACATGTTTGCAAATGTGCATGCAGTAAGCCTGTCTATGATAGATAGGGTTTTGAAGAGAAATCAGCTGCGTATGAAGCAAATGTACAAGGTCCCTTTTGAGAGGAACAGCAACAGAGTGAAGGAGATAAGGTACCAATATATACAGGTAAGGCTGCTTGAAAGCACAGTAATTTCTTTACTTGCAATATTGCCTTGCTAACACTTACTTTTTGGAATACAATAACACACAATGTTGCTTTACTATTGTATTGAATCTTTTGCAGAGAATAATGGAGCTGGAGGCCAATGAATCCCCTCATGTGTTTGTGTATGTGGACGAGGTGGGGTTCAACTTGGCCAAAGTGCGGAGACGTGGGAGAAATATCATTGGTCACAGAGCCACAGTGAATGTGCCAGGACACCGTGGGGGACACTTCACAGTGTGTGCGGCAATAGCTGAAAATGGTGTAATTGCACACATCCCCACCCTTGGACCATACAACACTGTTTGCCTTTTGGCATTTTTGGATGCTCTCTATAACAACATTATACCTGTTGAGGAGAAGGAGCAAGTGAGGGCTGACTTGCCAACCTATGTGGTGGTGTGGGACAATGTCAGTTTCCACCACCCTGCTCTGGGGAGGCAGTGGTTTGCAGCACACCGTCGCATGATGATGGAATTCCTCCCACCCCTACTCCCCTTCCTGAACCCTATTGAGGAGTTCTTCTCAACATGGAGATGGAAGGTGTATGATAACCATCCTCACGACCAAATGTCACTGCTGGATGCAATGAATGCAGGCTGTGAAGCCATCACAGCAGAAGATTGAAGGGGATGGATGCGTCATGCCAGACGATTTTATCCTCGCTGCATTGCAAGGGAGGACATTATTATTATTATTATTACTATTATTATTATTTATTTCGTAGCAGACACCCTTATCCAGGGCGACTTACAATTGTTACAAGATATTATTTTTACATACAATTACCCATTTATACAGTTGGGTTTTTACTGGAGCAATCTAGGTAAAGTACCTTGCTCAAGGGTACAGCAGCGGTGTCCCCCATCTGGGATTGAACCCACAACCCTCCGGTCAAGAGTCCAGAGCTCTAACCACTATTCCACACTGCACATTAGATGTGATGTCAACGAAAACTTGTGGCCAAACAGAGAGAAGACAATGGCTGGTCCCTGAAGTCGTCTCTTGTTTTGTTTTTCTATACTTCAGTATACTTTTTTGCCTTATTGGATATGAACAGAATTTTCAGAATTTACAGAATGCAATATTGTTTTTTTCATTTACATACTGCACAATATGTAAATTGACATTGCTGGATGTAAAATATATGGAGCCTGGTTCCAAAATAAAACTTTTTTGTTGATATAACATTGTGTGTGTGGTAACATGCTTACAGTATTTACAGTAACAAAGTTTCAAGTTGACTACAGCATGAGGGAGCTTGTATTTAAGATATCATGTCATATTGAAGCTTATACTTACAGTTTTTCACAATTTCTAAGACACTTTTAATGAAACTGGGGTCCACTTGATCTCCATCATAACCTAACGAGCAAAACAGTATTCTTTTTTGCAAAACAGTAAGTCATTTCTCATTGCTTTCACACACAATGCAAATGCTAAGCACATTTTTGCAAAACAGTAAACATAACTCTCTACAAAAGACGTAAAACTCAGTTGAGTAAATCATATCAAACAAAATTAACACACTTGGTCACAGCTGATACAAATTACTCCCATGAATGTGAACCTCTTCTGCACGTGTGCAAAACTTTGCACAATTGTTCAATCAGCAATCAGTCCTTATTCATGCATAAAAGAGGTCATCTCTGAGTTGCTGTTTGCAACAATGGACCAAGTAAGAGGCCGAGGGTGAGGGCAAGGGCAAAGGAGAGGTAGAGGGGCCCATAGAGGAAGAGGGGTTCAGATGCGTGGTGGTGGAGTAGCTCAAAGGGGAATACAAAGAGCTCATGTTTCAGATGAGATTCGTGCCACAATTATTGACCATGTTGTCAATCATGGCCTTTCTATGAGAGAGGCTGGGCAGTGGGTCCAGCCCAATCTCAGTAGATCAACTGTGGCATCAATAGTAAGAATATTCAAGAATGAGAATAGGTAAGTTACCATGCTATACCACACTGTATTTCAATACTACTGTACTGTATACAGTACAATATATGTGTAAAACAGTTGTTCTGTCAATGCCCTTCATGTGATCAAAATGTCACAGTTTGTACATAACAAGACAACCACACGCTGGTGGCAGAGGTAAAGTCTTCACTGCGGCACAGGAGGCTGCCATAGTGGATATGGTTGTTACCAACAATTTCATAAGATTGCGAGAGATCCAGACAGCAGTCATTCAAAATCACAACATGTTCAGAAATGTCAACAGTGTGAGTTTGGCCACTATTGATCGGGTCCTTAAAAGACACAAAGTGGGAATGAAACAACTTTACAAGGTCTGTATGTACAGGTAAGGGGTTGTCACTGTAATGTAGCTGGAATATTTTACAATGTATTTACTTTATGTATACATAAATACTGTGTTTCTATTGTATTTTTATCTTAGAGAATAATGGAGCTTGAAGCAAACACAACACCCCATACATTCATTTATGTGGATGAAGCCGGTTTTCAACCTTTCAAAAGTAAGGAGACGAGGGAGGAAACCTCATTGGTAAGAGGGCCAGCGTAAATGTGCCAGGGCAAGGGGTGCAAAACATCACCATGTGTGCCGCTATCTCCAGCGATGGTGTTCTTTGCCACATCCCTACAACTGGTCCATACAATACAGAACGTCTCCTCCCATTTCTTGATGCATTGCACCAGAGAGTGGTACCACCAGAAGAGAGAGGGCTGGTGAGGCCTGACATGTCCCGCTTCATCATCATATGGGACAATGTTGCTTTCCAGCACTCCCGTCTGGTTACTGAATGGTTTGCAGCCCACCCACGAATAATGATGCAATTTCTCCCTCCGTACTCTCCTTTTCTCAATCCAATCGAGGAATTCTTCTCTGCATGGAGGTGGAAAGTTTATGATTACACATGACCAGATGTCCCAATGAATGGCAATGAATGCCGGTTCTCTGGCAATCACTGCAGAGGACTGCCAAGCGTGGATGCGCCATGCAAGGAGATTTTTTCCTCGCTGCATTGCGAGGGAAAACATCCAGCGTGATGTTGATGAAAACATGTGGCCTGATCGACAAGAACGAATGGACTGAATGTGGTGTATACTGTATTTGTGTTGCCTTTTTTGACATTGCTTTGTTTTTGCAGTGATTTGTTAGCTTGGTGTATTTTATTTTTATTCTCTGTATATACAGCATCATTGAATTTATAAAGGACACAATGGAAAAAGGTAAAATAAAGCCTTTTGTTTCTGGATATTCATGCTCTTGAGTGACATTCTTTCTGCATTGGTCATCTTTGGTAAAATCATTTTAGAAAAAAGAATACAGCTCATGCTGTGATACTATGTTTACTTGCCTTTTATGGTGCATACTATAATTATAGTATCAACAAATGGCACAGACACATAAAAGAGGGTTAACCATGTCAGGGTATATTGATAGTTGTAGTTAGTATTTATTGGGCTATTGTGTAACGATTGATTGAAATAACTTTTCATTAAATAACAAGTTGTATGTTTTGATGGAGGTAGTTGATTTTGTGTCATGTATTTAATGTTTTGAGAGTCTTAGTGCTTTTTGCAAATGAAATGTGTCATTTTGGCCAACGTGTTTCAGTTTGGGGCTGCGTGTTAATTGTTTTGAAAAAGTGAATTCTGTTTGGACAGATGTGCTCAAGCAATTGAGAAAAACTGTAGTATTTTTTTAGCCTTTGTTTAAATACTGATAAGGTGAGCTTTTCATTTAATGACATTGTTGTACTGTTTGATGTACTTATTTGATGTTGAAAACATGTGTACTATATTTGCAGTGTGTCGTTTGCAAAATGCGATACTGTTGTGGGGTTTGTGTTAACTGTTTTGAAAATGTGAATAGCGTTTCAGGAAATGTGATTAAGCAATTGAGAAAAAACTGTAAAAAAGTAAGAAATGGAAAATGAAGAAGCAGAAGGAGGAGAAGAAGAATTTTACGCTTGTTTGACGACTTCTATCTCATTGTGCAGAAGAGGTATTTATGTTTTTTTTCATATTTGATGTAAAAAATTTTCAGACTTTTGGTACTGGTACAGATGGTAATTCTAAGTGATTTAGTTTTGCTGCTTCAACATGGTGAAAAAAGCAAAACTCTTGAGCTTTATCGAGAGCACTTTCCGACAAGTTTTTCTAACTTGAATGCGGAACTACCGTTCATCTCAATCAATGAGGGAACCTAATTAACCACGACTGAACGTTAGGTGATAGAAAATATTGTGCAGGACCACAATTTAAAAACATGTGGCGAGAATTAGTTGAAAAAAGAGTGCCCAACTTTAATGAAATATTCAGTTATTTATCAAACGGAAGATACCCAGAAAAACTAAAAGGGAACAGTGGAGGAAAGGCTATTTTGAAAATGATTCTTCAAATGTAATACCATTACTGTGAAAAGCAACACAAATGCGTTGAACTTAATGTAGTCCACTGTAGAGTGTTGGGAGCGTAAGAGTGTTTTGAAAGTACAAGCAGAGTGTTATGAAGGTTACCTGAGTGTGCTGAAAACACTCCCCACAGGGTTGTTTTGTGGAAGTGTTTTGAGAGTACCACACCTGGTCAAACTCACTTTCTGATTGAATTTACTGTAAATGCACCCTCTATCAGAAATCACATGGGAGAAACCGGCCAATCACAGCTGTCAGGAGTCCCGTACTTTTTAAACCCCGCCCCGTCATAGAACTTG
Source organism: Huso huso (assembly GCA_036884735.1). Classification (NCBI taxonomy): domain Eukaryota; kingdom Metazoa; phylum Chordata; class Actinopteri; order Acipenseriformes; family Acipenseridae; genus Huso; species Huso huso. Next base: position 19,265,179 of record CM072685.1, read on the forward strand.
GAGCTGCTGTAAAACTGAACAAAACAACTCAATAAAATAATTAAGTGGTTTTAAAAGTAAATCAGCTGAATTCTTGTTCATATTAAAACTGCTCAGCGTTTATAACCCACAGTCAGTGTGACTTCACTGTAAACAAAATTGTGGTGAAAACTTCAACGTGAGATAACTTTTGAGAACTTGGTGTTCTTTCAGATTTCCAATGTGTTTTTGTTACACATATCACTTCTTTTTTCACTTAATGGATGTGTGTGTGTGTGTGTCTGTTTTTCAACACTGTGTGTGTGTGTTTCTGAACCCTGTGTGTGAGTCTGCGAGTCTGTGTGTGTGTGTGTCTGTGTGTGTGAGTCTGTGTGTGTCTGAATCTGGGTGTGAGTCTGTGTGCGAGTCTGTGTGTGTGAGTCTGAGTCTGTGTGTCTGTGTGTGAGTCTGTGTGAATCTGTGTGTGTGTGAGTCTGTGTGTGTGAATCTGTGTGAGTGTGTGTAAGTCTGTGCCTGAGTCTGTGTGTCTGTGTATGTGAGTCTGTGTGTGTGTCTGTGTGTGTCTGTGTGTGTCTGTTTTTGCACACTGTGTGTGTGTGTTTCTGAACCCTGTGTCTGTGTGTGTTTGTCTGTGTGAGAGTCTGTGTGTATGTGTGTCTGTGTGCATGTGTCTATGTGTGTGTGTGTCTCTGTGTGTGCATGTCTGAGTCTGTGTGTTTGTGTGGGTGAGTCTCTGTGTGTGGGTCTGTGTGTGTGAGTCTGTGTCTGAGTCTGTGTGTGTGTGAGTCTGTGTGTAAGTCTGTTTGTGAGTCTGTGTGTGTGAATCTGTGTGAGTGTGTGAGTCTGTGTCTGTCTGTGTGAGTCTGTGTGTGTGTGAATCTGTGTGAGTGTGTGTGAATCTGTGTCAGAGTCTGTTTGTCTGTGTGAGTCTGTGTGTGTGTGAGTCTGTGTGAGTCTGTGCGTGTCTGTGTGTGTATGTGTGTCTGTTTTCGAACACTGTGTGTGTGTGTTTCTGAACCCTGTGTCTGCGTGTGTATGTGTGTCTGTGTGTGTGTGTGTGTGTGTGTGTGTGTGTATATATATATATATATATTGTTACAGCAGCGAGGATGGGTAACAGCAGGGAGGGGGTTAATAGCCTCCCTGCAGGAAAAACACGTGCGTATGCACAATTGTGTAATTGTTTTATTGTTTGTTATCCCCTGCACCCGGTGGTGATTAAAAATTAGAACCGGGTGCAGGGTATTTAAGACGTGCAGCCTGTCTGTACGGGGCTGCTGAGTAGAAGGAGGTGGAAAGGTGCTCTGTCTCCGAGTAGCCATAAGTAAGTGCTGTGTTAAGCCCGTGTGGTTGTGTGTTGTGGTGCCAGGTAAACGGCTTAGCCGTCCTGCAAGTTAGTCAGGGACTTACCTGTGTAGTCAGCACTCCAAAAACTGAGTTAGGTGTTTGTTTCTGTTTTGTTTGTTTTGTTGTTGTTAATTAAAAATAGCGCAATCGAGCAGAGAAAATCCATTCCTGTGCGTGTTGGGTCGTGTTTTTAAAGGGGCAACGAACCCGAGGGGGTGCAAATCTATTACAATATATATATATATATATGTATATATATATATATATATATATACACATACAGTGCCTATAGAAAGTCTACACCCTCTTTCAAAATGTACATCTTTTGTTTCCCTCACAACTTCCAAGTGAAAAAAAATATTCTAGAAATGTGTAGAAAATGTATTAAAAATTAAAACTGAAATAGCTTGGTTGGATAAGTGTCCACCCCCCTTGTAATAACAATCCTAAATTAGCTCAGGTGTAACCAATCGCCTTCAAAATCACACAACAAGTTAAGTGGCCTCCACCTGTGTTAAGTTGTAGTGATTCACATGATTTGAGGATAAATTCAGCAGTTCCTGTAGGGTCCCCTCTGCTGGGTAGTGCATTTCAAAGCAAAGATTCAACCATGAGCACCAAGGTGCTTTCAAAAGAACTCCAGGACAAAGTTGTTGAAAGGCACAGATCAGGGGATAGGTATAAAAAAAATCAAAGGCCTTGAATATCCCTTGGAGCACGATCAAGACGATTATTAAGAAGTGGAAGATGTATGGCACCACCAAGACCCTGCCTAGATCAGGCCATCCCCCCAAACTGGATGACCGAGCAATAAGGAGACTAATCAGAGAGGCTACCAAGAGGCCAATGTCAACTTTGCAAGAGTTACAGGCTTTTATAGCCAAGACTGGTCAAAGTGTGCATGTGACAACAATATCCCAAGCACTCCACAAATCTGGCCTGTATGGTAGGGTGGCAAGAAGGAAGCCATTACTCAAGAAAGTCCACCTTGAATCCCGTTTGAAGTATGCAAAAAAACAGTTTTTGGTCTGACGAAACAAAAATGGAACTTTTTGGCCTAAATGCAAAGCATTATGTTTGGCGCAAACCCAACACAGCGCATCACCCAAAGAACATCATCCCTACTGTGAAGCATGGTGGAGGCAGCATCATGTTATGGGGATGTTTCTCATCGGCAGGGACTGGTGCACTTGTCAGGATAGAAGGGAAAAAGGTAAATGTCCTTGATTGGCCCAGTCAGAACCCCGACCTAAATCCAATCGACGCTAAATCCATCAACGCTCCCCAAAGAACTTGACAGATCTTGAACAGTTTTGTAAAGAAGAAAGGTCAAATATTGCCAAATCTAGGTGTGCAAAGTTGGTAGAGACCTATCCCAACAGACTCACAGTTGTAATTGCTGCCAAAGTTGCTTCCACCAGGTATTAACTCAGGGGGATGGAGACTTATCCAATTATGATCTTTCAGTTTTGTATTTTTAATATATAACTTTTTTCCCCCCTTAACAGTGTGGAGTATGGTGTGTAGATAAGTGGATGAAATGCATGAAACTCTGAGGCACTGACACAACAAAATGTGAGAAAAGTTCAAGGGGGTGTAGACTTTCTATAGGCACTGTATTATTATTATTATTATTATTATTATTATTTATTTCTTAGCAGACGCCCTTATCCAGGGCGACTTACAATCGTAAGCAAATACATTTCAAGTATCACAGTACAAGTAATAATACAATTAAGAGCAAGATAAATACAGTGACTTTGGTTCAAGCAAGTACAAGTGTGACAAAATACAATTCAATAATACAGCAGATAACAGTGTCAGTGATAGTTACATCAAGATATGATTAAATACAAAATACTACAGATTAAACACTTGGCAGATTACAGTACTCTGAAGTACAGGATTAAATGTAGTAAAATAGGGGGCAGATATGAGCAAGTAAAGCACATTTAAAGAAGGGTGATAAGTGTCCCAGGGGAAAAACAGAGGAGTTCTACAGGTGCTGTCTGAAGAGGTGAGTCTTAAGGAGGCGCCGGAATGTGGTCAGGGACTGGGCAGTCCTGACATCTGTAGGAAGGTCATTCCACCACTGCGGAGCGAGGGTGGAGAAGGAGCGGGCTCTGGCTCTTCTAGTGCAGGCGGAGCAGAGAGGTCGAGTGGGGGTGTAGGGAGAGATGAGGGTCTGGAGGTAGCTGGGTGCAGTCTGGTCAAGGCATCTGTAGGCTAGTACAAGAGTCTTGACCTGGATGCGAGCGGTGATCGGGAGCCAGTGGAGTGAGCCGAGTAGTGGAGTTGCGTGGGAGAAGCGAGGCAGAGAGAACACCAGGCGGGCAGCGGAGTTCTGGATGAGCTGGAGTGGACGGGTGGCGGACACAGGGATGCCAGCCAGGAGGGAGTTGCAGTAGTCTAGGCGGGAGAGTACCAAGGCCTGGACCAGGAGCTGGGTGGCGTAGTTGGTGAGGAAGGGTCGGATTCTTCGGATGTTGCTCAGGAAGAATCGGCAAGTGCGTGCCAGAGTGGAGATGTGCTGGGAATAAGAGAGGCAGGGGTCCAGGGTGACTCCAAGGTTCTTAGCGGAGGAAGAGGGAGAGTGTGGTAGATTCCAGAGGAACAGAGAGAGAGATCAGAGGAGGGGGAGGAGGAGGGAAAGAAAAGGAGGTCAGATTTAGAGAGGTTGAGTTTGAGGTGATGCGAGTGCATCCAGGAGGAAATAGCAGACAGACAGGTAGAGATACAGGAGGAGATGGTGGAGTCAGAGGTGGGGAAGGAGAGGAAAATCTGAGCATTATCAGTATAGAAATGGTATGAGAAACCATAGGATGCGATGAGGGGGCCCAGGGAGAGGGTGTAGAGAGAGAAGAGGAGAGGACCCAAGACTGACCCTTGGGGGACTCCTGTTAAGAGAGGGCGAGGTGTGGAGGTTGCTCCACGCCAGGTTACCTGGTAAGTGCGGTTGGAGAGGTAGGAGGAGAACCAGGCCAGAGCAGTGCCAGAGATCCCCAGGTCAGCGAGAGATGATAGTAGAATAGAGTGATCAACAGTGTCAAAGGCAGCAGAGAGGTCGAGGAGAATTAGGACAGAGGAGAGAGAGGCAGCTCGGGCAGACTTTAGTGAGTTGGTGACAGACAGGAGGGCGGTTTCAGTGGAGTGAGCAGAGTGGAAGCCAGATTGGAGAGGGTCGAGCAGAGAGTGGTTGGACAGGAAAGCAGAGAGCTGGCGGTGTACAGTCCGCTCGAGGGTTTTGGAGAGGAAGGGTAGGAGGAGACAGGACGGTAGCTCTGGAGGGAGGTGGGGTCAAGGGTAGGTTTTTTGAGGAGGGGAGTGATAGAGGCTTTTTTGAAAGCAGAGGGAAAGAGACCAGAAAGGAGAGAGGTGTTGAGAAGGGGAGGAGATGAAGGGAAGTAGAGCAGGAGCAGCAGCTTGAAAGAGGTGAGTGGGGAGGGGTCCAGGGCACACGTGGTGGGTTTGTGACCCTGGAGCAGGGAGGAGAGGTCAGAGTCTGAGAGGGGCGAGAAGGTGGAGAAGGAGGGTGAGTTAGTAGGGGATGCAGTGGGTGTAGGGGTTGGAGCAGGAGGGGGTGCGGGGGAGGGAGAGGTGTTAAAGAGTTTGCGGATATATATACAGTGCCATGAAAAAGTATTTGCCCCCTGTCTGATTTTCTGCATTTTTTCACATTTTTCACATTGTATTTGGTCAAAAAAATTTTTGTGGGTTGTATTAGTATACAGAGGGAGTCTGAGAGAAAAAATGACACCAAAGTTTGGTGCTTCTTTCGTTTGTTTGGTGAGCAAGGTAATCAGACATGCAATCTTCAGGTGTGAAAAAGTTATTGCCCCCCCCTAGTTAACTCAACCCAATTAAAGGGATAATTAGGGTCAGCTGTTTGAGTGCTTTGGTTAACAAACAGGCCTGATTTGGGCCAACCCTGCCCAATATAAATCTGACTAACTTTGGCCCTTACCATCAGAGTGAAGTTGTTAGCACACAGGTTCTAGAGGCACATCATGCCACGAACAAAAGAAATTCCTGAAGACCTCCGGAAAAAAGTTTTTGATGTCTATCAGCCTGGAAAGGGTTACAAAGCCATTTCTAAGGCTCTGGGGCTCCACCGAACCACAGTCAGAGCCATATTGTCCAAATGGAGAAGGTTTGGGACAGTAGTGAACCTTCCCAGTTCGAAAACCAAACACTGCATTCCACAGTAAGAACCTCATACCAACGGTCAAGCATGGTGGTGGTAGTGTCATGGTTTGGGGATGCTTTGCTGCATCAGGACCTGGATGCCTTGCCATCATTGAAGGAACCATGAATTTTGCTCTGTATCAAAGAATTCTACAGGAGAATGTCAGACCATCCGTCCGTGAGCTGAAGCTGAAGCGCAGCTGGGTCATGCAGCAAGACAATGATCCGAAATGATGTGGCAGGACCTGAAACGAGCAGTTCATGCTCGAAAACCCACAAATGTCACTGAGTTGAAGCAGTTCTGCATGGAGGAGTGGGCCAAAATTCCTCCATGGCACTGTAAGAGACTAATCAATAACTACAGAAAGCGTTTGGTTGCAGTTATTGCTGCTTAAGGTGGCGTAACCAGTTATTGAGTCTAAGGGGGTGATTACTTTTTCACACGGGGGCATTGGGTGTTGCATAACTTTCTTTAATAAATAAATGAAATATGTATCAAATTTTATTTGTTCACTCAGGATCCCTTTTATCTAATATTAGGTTTTGGTTGAAGATCTGATAACATTCAGTGTCAAATATGCAAAAATGCAGAAAATCAGACACGGGGCAAATACTTTTTCACGGCACTGTATATTTGTTTCACGCCTCCACCCGCTTTTTTAATTGCATTTGGATCATTCCAGACACCACCTGATATGCGAGCACAACAAACTCAGCAATGCATTGAACATTAATATATTTTAAAAACAAAACATCAAAGTCACAGCATGCATTATATTCGGGCCGGGACATTTCAATTTGATGAGAATAAGCAGTGTGTGACATTAACAGAAGTGACATTAAATTTGACTGCATTATGGCTACGTCTTTTTTTCATACATTTACACTGTAAAACCACAGAGGTGTGAAACATTTGCATGTAAATGGCATGTGTGTATAGTAAAAAAAAATAGAAGTGCTGTACAGTGGAGGAAAGGCTATTTTTAAAATGATTCTTCAAATGTAATACCGTTACTGTGAAAAGCAACACAAATGCGTTGAACTTAATGTAGTCTACTGTAGAGTGTTGGGAGCGTAAGAGTGTTTTGAAAGTACAAGCAGAGTGTTATGAAGGTTACCTGAGTGTGCTGAAAACACTCCCCAGAGGGTTGTTTTGTGGAAGTGTTTTGAGAGTACCACACCTGGTCAAACTTCACTTTCTGATTGAATTTACTGTAAGTGCACCCTCTATCAGAAATCACATGGGAGAAACCGGCCAATCACAGCTGTCAGGAGTCCCGTACTTTTTAAACCCCGCCCCGTCATAGAACTTGGAGCTGTTGTAAATCTGAACAAAATTTTGATTATTATTTATTTCTTAGCAGACGCCCTTATCCAGGGCGACTTACAATTGTTACAAGATATCAAATTTTTACATTCAATTATTATTATTTTTTTTACACATTATTTTTACATACAGTTACCCATTTATACAGTTGGGTTTTTACTGGAGCAATCTAGGTGAAGAACCTTTCTTAAGAGTACAGCAGTATCCCCTACCAGGGATTGAACCCACAACCCTCCGGTCAAGAGTCCAAAGCCCTAACCACTACTCCACACTGCTGCCCAAAACAATTCAATAAAATAATGAAGTGGTTTTAAAAGTAAATCAGCTGAATTCTTGTTCATATTAAAACTGCTCAGCGTTTGTAACCTGCAGTCAACAAATTCTGTTTAATCATTACTTATAACAGCTGGAAAGAGCTGAAAAAGAAATTCATGCAAATTTGCTCTGCACTTAAGTATTTAATAAAAATGGAAATTTAATTGTCCTTGTAAATTCTGTTGTTTTTGTAAAACTTTTCTTCATACATCGGCTGTTAACACAGAAAGATGAGGTGGAACTTTTAGTGAGATCGTCTCAGTGTGACTTCCCTGTAAAACGAAATTGTGGTGAAAACTTCAACGTGACATAATAAATGTGAGATTTGCTATTTTATTGTGAAAAACACAAGCCAAGTTAGAAGAAACAATTGGTGCAACCTTGGTCCCCATGGGTTTTACAGTTGTGTCTATTTGCTTTGTGCTGGTCAAGGTTTCCCCAATGATTTCTTGAAACTTGGCTTGTGTTTTTGATATCTCCACTTTAAATGGCTGGCACTTTTGAGAACTTGGTGTTTTTTCACATTTCCAATGTGTTTTTGTTACAGATATCACTTATTTTTTCACTTAATGGATACGTGTGTGTGTGTCTCTGTCTGTGTGTGTGTGTCTGTGTGTGTGACTCTGTGTATGTGTCTGTTTGTGTGTGTGTGCGTGTCTCTTTTTGAACACTGTGTGTGTGTGTGTGTGTTTCTGAACCCTGTGTGTCTGTGTCTGTCTGTGTGCGTGTGTGTGTATGTGAGAGAGTCTGTGTATGTGTCTGTGTGTCTGTGTATGTGTGTCTGTGTCTGCGTGTGTGCATGTCTGAGCCTGTGTGTTTGTGTCTGTGTGAGTTTGTGTGTTTGAGTCTCTGTCTGATTCTGTGTCTGTGAGTCTGTGTGTGAGTGTGTGTGTGAATCTGCGAGTCTGTTTTACAAAATAGAAGTGTCTAGGATTTCCTGGGATCCCTTAGCAATCTTTGCGGACCCCCAAAAGTCCCCAGACCCCAGGTTGAGAACCTCTGGTTTAGAATGTAATGAGCGTACGTTCAAAACACACTACACTCTAGAACTAAAGGTTCCTATCCTCTTAGAACTAAAGGTTCCTATCCTCTTAGAACTAAAGGTCCATATCCTCTTAGAACTAAAGGTCCATATCCTCTTAGAACTAAAGGTCCATATCCTCTTAGAACTAAAGGTTCCTATCCTCTTAGAACTAAAGGTTCCTATCCTCTTAGAACTAAAGGTTCCTCACACACACACACAGAGAGACACACAGACACAAACACACACTCACACAGACACAGGCACACATACACACACACACACTCATACACAGACTCACACTCCCAAAGACACACAGACACACACACACAATAACACACAGACAGACACACACACAAACACAGACTCTCACACTCACACACAGACATACACACACACACATACATACACAAACTCACACACACACAAACACACACAGGTTCAGAAACACAGACAGACTCGCACACACAAGGCTCACAAACAGACACACACACACACAGGGCTCAGAAACACACACACAGGGTTCAGCAACAGACACACACACACACACACACAGTGTTCAGAAACACAGACACACACAGGGGGTCCGCAAAGATTGCTAAGTTGTGCCAGGAAATTCTGGACATGACTGTTTTGTAAAACAGACTCAAAAAAACAGACAGACATACACACAGACGCACAGACTCACACACACACACACAGACTCAAACACAGACTCAGACACACACACACACACACACACACACAGACTCAGAAACACACACACAGGGTTCAGAAACACACACACACACACACACAGTGTTCAGAAACACACACACACACACAGGGTTCAGAAACACACAGACACACACAGGGGGTCCGCAAAGATTGCTAAGGGGTGCCAGGAAATTCTGGACACTACTGTTTTGTAAAACAGACACACACACACTCACAAAAACAGACACACAGACTCACACACACACACACACACACACACACACACACACACACAGACTCAAACACAGACTCAGACACAGACTCACATGCACTCACACACGCTCACACACACAGACTCACACCCACACAGACTCAGACACACACACACACACACACACAGATTCTCACACACACAAACACACAGACTCAGACATGCACACACAGACACACACACACACACACACTGCTGTGCAAAAGTTTGAGACATTTTGCACTTTTCTACTTTTCCACGCTTCTTCCAAGACCTTCCAAAGATCATCTAAAATGCTGGGATTCTTTTTTACTTTTTCTTTGTCCAAATCATCCCGTACAGGTTCAGTGTGTGGCAAAGTGGTTGCTGATAATGTACAGGTGCAGAGGTGATGCAGTGCAGGAATAAACAGACAGAGATTTGTAATCCGGTATGGAAAAATATACGTTTTATTTTCGTTATAATCCAGGTCTGGTGAGCAAATAATAAACTCTGGTTATACACAGCGATGTGTAAAACACGGAGAACAGTAACAAGGATTGCAGCCCTAAACAATAAACACAGTATCTCTCCCACAATATACAACCACGGTCACCAGTCCTGGGTGCGTGCTGTAGTGCTCGTGGTGGGTGATACAGTTTAAAGAGTGACAAATAGTGCAGTGCTGTTCCGGGTTCAGTGCTAGCTCTTAGTGACAGCTCCGGAACGTGTTAGCCGTCTATAAACACACAAGTAACAATTATAGACAAGACAAACAAAACAAACACTCACGATACTTTCAATACACAGTGCACGGGTCCTTCCGGTCTATTTTGGAAACCAAAAGCGAAGGAAAAGATTTACAATTCTCCGGCCCTTTTATGCGATTATGCATGACCCTTGGTAAACGATTTCAGCTGACTCTATTGCCTGCAGCTGCTACCTCGTTTACCTTCCAGGTCAATACGTTCGTGCACCGGAGTCTCGCCTTCTTCCAGGCTGACTGACTTCCCGACTCAGGGAATGAACTGTCAGGACAACCTGTCCAAAGCCTTTCCCTTTCGCTACTTAGTACCCTGACAGGTCGAGAGGGAGATTTACAACCAGAACTCATTATATTTCCGTCACAAGTGATATTGAGATCTGGACTTTGAGGGGCCATTCCATGCATTGAAGGACTCCAGCTTCCTCTATTGCAAATAAGTTTTAATTATTCCAGCAGAGTATTTTGGATCATTATCTTGCTGTAAGATGAAGTTTGGACCAATAAGTCTTGCACCTCTGGGGATAGCATGGTGGATTAAAATTTGTTTGTACCTTGCTGCAGTCAATATACCAGCAATATTCAGCAATTTTCCAACATCACTTGAACTTGACTTGAACCTTCTCCATGATGTTTCTCTGTACTTGTTGATTATGCTTCAGATACCACACCAAATCGAGTGATGCGAGCTATTTCACTCAGTGTTTTTCCTTCTTTTTGCAGAAGCACAATTCTATGACGATCTTCTACTGAAATTTTAGCCATTTTGTTTTAAGCTAACAGTTAATCGTGATAGATCTGTATTCTGTAGTACGAAAAGTGGGCTTTTAGCTTTATGGATGTGTGGAGAACACCTGACAATGAGTCATCAATTAGATTTGATTGGTAAATGTGATGGATTAGCTGCTACAACACGTCATATTAGCTGCTCATGTATAGTTTACTTTGAGTTGGGATCACAAGTTTTTAAAGATTCTGATCAATGTGAATTAAAGATTGCTAAGTGACAAGCTTGGTTTCTTCTCACCCAAACTAAGCTGTATTAATAACAAACAAAGTTGTTATAATGGAGGCTTTGAGTAAATTGTTGATGCTCATAACATCCATATATTGTAACTCCTGAATGTGTCTAAGACATTTGCACAGCAGTGTATATCTATATTGTGAAGGAAATAGGCGATATTCCTTTAAGGAATGGCGGCTGCAACAAAAAACTACACGGCCTAGCGCCAGGGTTAACAACGGGGCGGGGTTAGGCAGTATAAAAGAGAGCAGAGCAATTGGGGTGTTGTTTGGGGAAGCACTGCCCCATTGCTTTGCTGCACACCGGAGTTTGCTGGAGTTCCTGCTGTTACTTTGTCTTGTAAGTACTGCTGACACACCGCAGTTAGTTTTGAAAAGTATAGTTTAGTTCGAAGAACCGTTTTGTGCATTCACTTTTGTTTATTATTATTATTTGTTTATTTATTTATTTAGCAGACGCCTTTATCCAAGGCGACTTACAGAGACTAGGGTGTGTGAACTATGCATCAGCTGCAGAGTCACTTACAATTACGTCTCACCCGAAAGACGGAGCACAAGGAGGTTAACCCTTTGCAGTCCATTTATTAAGTGTGTGTCAGGCACGTCAGGTCCAATTTATTTTCACACGCGCAGTTAATTTTAGACGCACTGTTTAAAAGTATTTTTTTCCACAGTCAAACGGGTTTAAAAGGCCCTGCATAACAACAAAGCACTCACTAGGCATCTCCAGCCCCGCCCCACCCTTTCGTTCACTATAGCTTTCACCTATGTAAGAAATAAATAATAATAATAATAATAATAATAGTCGTACATACCGATCAATCATCTCCTGATCACTCGTTTTATCACCAAACTCCTCAATAATGCGATCCAAGTCATTATTTTATTACTATAACATCTCAAAAAAGCTCTGCAAATGTCCGTGTTCTCTGTGAGCTGACGCACTATCCAGCCAGCTTGTTTACTTATGACCGCCCCGTTATCTGATACCAGGGCCATGTATGACTATTCATGAGATACGCCTTTTTTTTTTTTTCGGCTTGTCTCGACTCCTGTTGCTCCCACTCGGCCATTGAATGGTTTTCTCGGCTTTTTCCGGAGAAAAAACGACTAGAAACCCGTTTTTTGCGTCTCTATAATGATATCGGACAGGGTCCGACAATGGACCTGATAGGAATAATTGCAATGTCGGACCAGGTCCGACAATGGACCGCAAAGGGTTAAGTGACTTGCTCAGGGTCACACAATGAGTCAGTGGCTGAGGTGGGATTTGAACCGGGAACCTCCTGGTTACAAGCCTGTTTCTTTAACCACTGGACCACACAGCCTCCTTTATCAGTTTATTTATCAGTTTTCTGTAAAAATACAGTCAGGTTCAAACGTTGTGTGTTTATTTTGTTTGCCTGCATTATTTACCGCGGCGAGGCAGAAAAGCCAAGGTCCGCTGGGCCGGAGCGAACCTGTGGAAACCTTTTGTTTGTGTTGTGTGAAGAACGGGAAAAGAAAACAAGGACACCCAGACCGTAGAGGGGGACTGTGTATTGGTTCAGCACTTTGTGTATTGTTTGTACCACACTCATCACCCAGTGCCTCATTGTTCCTGGAGGGGGAGCCATTTCCCCAACCTATCTGTGTTTCACTGTTCCTGGAGGGGGAGCCATTTCCCCAACCTATCTGTGTTTCACTGTTCCTGGAGGGGGAGCCATTTCCCCAACCTATCTGTGTTTCACTGTTCCTGGAGGGGGAGCCATTTCCCCAACTCATCTGTGTTTCACTGTTCCTGGAAGGGGAGCCAATATCCCCAACTTACCTGTACTTCACTGTTCCTGGAGGGGGAGCCATTTCCCCAACTTGCCGGTGCTCTACTGTTCCTGGAGGGGGGAACCATTTCCCCAACTTACCTTCCCTTACCTGTGTTCCTGGACACGTCATCCAGGGGAGCCTCCAACCTTCCCTTAACTGTGAGGCAGGAGTGTCCCACGAGGGGGAGCCAGTGTCCAGACCAGTGTTACCGTCTCCTCTTCATCACCTACAGTTAGCTAGGGTCGAAGAAGTGAGCTAGTTAGTAGCCCGTACAGGGTTAGAATTACAATGTTTGGCATCCCCTCTCAAATAAAAGGAGGACACACTGCACTACAGTCACTGTTTAAATTGTTATCACCCAACACCAACACTACTGCACGCACCGGTGTATTGTATTGTATTGTGGGTCGGATAACGTGTACTATTATTTGGTTTGCAAAACCAGTTATTATTGTTTCCTGCCGTGCTCTACACATTGGTGTGTATTGCCGGGGGATTATTGTTTGGTCGCCAGACCGGGAGTTTTAAAAATAAAACAAACCCCTTTTCCAAACCGGATTACAGTTTTCTGAGTGATTATTTGTGCACTGCATCACCCCTACACCTGTTTCTATTCAGCAGCCACTTTGCCACAATGCGTATACCCAGAATCAGAAGGTAGCAAAGGGCCCACTATGTCCATTGCAGTGCGCTCAAAGGGAGTGGAAATGATTGGCAGTGGGACCAAAGAGGCAGGGCGCACTCGACCCGGCGCTACTCACTGGCAGCCTGGGCACGTGGCTACATATTTCTACACTTCCTTATGAAGTCCTACCCAATAAAATCGAGCCAATATGCGTTCTCTCGTTTTATCAGCTCCGAGGTGCCCTGCAAAAGGGATATCATGCTCCAGCCTCATGACCTCTGGCTGATAAGACTGGGGAACCATCAATTGTGTTACAGACTGTCCTGTGCCCGTGGCAGGGTTCACCCTATATAATAATTGCCCGTTGATAATGAAGTGTGGATATACTAGCGCCCCAGCGCCTTCAACATCCTTACCTTCAATAGACTGGACCTGTTCCCAAGCATGCACCAGTGAGGGGGTCGTTGTGTTGGTCCCACACCAGGTCCGCGCTTCAGTCCCACATGTCCGGTATATTGAGAGGGGCCATCTGCCCTGGATGGCCCAGTAACCTCGCCCTCTCGGTCACACTGCGTATCGACTCCCTTTGATTGGCGTTTGATACCAGCAAAGCTTTCTCCCACCAGACTCCAACCTCGTCTCATTGATTAACCTTCCCATTTTTTCGATTCGTCTCTCTTTCTTTGTTTTTCTAGGAAGAAAAAGGGTAAAAAAACAAGTCAGCTGTAAGGGAAAAATCTCACCAAATCTTTTCTCCTCATTTTTCTGCCATGTTTATTTGTACGGTCAGGACTGCCTTTTTAAGCAATTGGTTATACTCTGGCCAGTCCCGTCCCAGAATTACTGGTTGTGGTAGCCTTTCCACCACCCCCACTACGAGGTGACGCTGCATTGGTCCTGCCGATATATATATATATATATATATATATATATATATATATTATACACAGTACTGTGCAAAAAAGTTTTAGGCAGGTGTGAAAAAATGCTGTAAAGTAAGAATGCTTTCAAAAATAGACATGTTAATAGATTATATTTATCAATTAACTAAATGCAAAGTGAGTGAACAGAAGAAAAATCTAAATCAAATCCATATTTGGTGTGACCACCCTTTGCCTTCAAAACAGCATCAATTCTTCTAGGTACACTTGCACAAAGTCAGGGATTTTGTAGGCATATAGTCAGGTGTATGATTAAACAATTATACCAAACAGGTGCTAATGATCATCAATTCAATATGTAGGTTGAAACACAATCATTAACTGAAACAGAAACAGCTGTGTAGGAGGAATAAAACTGGGTGAGGAACAGCCAAACTCAGCTAACAAGGTGAGGTTGCTGAAGACAGTTTACTGTCAAAAGTCATACACCATGGCAAGACTGAGCACAGCAACAAGACACAAGGTAGTTATACTGCATCAGCAAGGTCTCTCCCAGGCAGAAATTTCAAGGCAGACAGGGGTTTCCAGATGTGCTGTCCAAGCTCTTTTGAAGGAGCACAAAAACGGGCAACGTTGAGGACCGTGACGAGTGGTCGGCCAAGAAACTTACTGCAGCAGATGAAAGACACATCATGCTAATTCCCTTCGCAATTCCCTAAGCTGTTTTGAAGGCAAAGGGTGGTCATACCAAATATTGATTTGATGTAGATTTTTCTTCTGTTCACTCACTTTGCATTTTGTTAATTGATAAATATAAACTATTAACATGTCTATTTTTGAAAGCATTCTTACTTTACAGCATTTTTTCACACCTGCCTAAAACTTTTGCACAGTACTGTATATATATATATATATATTTTTAGTGTGGGGTATACCGCTGTATGGATACAGGAGATCACCACTTGACATTGTGGCTGCCATGACACACCGCCCAAGACAGCTCTTCGAATAAAGGTCTGCCCACACCCTGAGTCCACTAATGCATGGGTGCTCACTTTACCGACAACCACATCAACAATACAAGGCTCCTCCCGTCCATTTCCCCATCTCTTACCTGCTTCCGATGCCAGATAACATGCCACCACGTTGTACTTTATTGTGGGGGAGCACAACCGGGCGGTATGTCCTGTGGAATGGCACCTGGAATAGATAGGAGGGGAAGAAGGCACTGGGGTTACATATCTGTCCTGCTGCATTGAATCTACCCCAGCTGGGGATCAGCAGTCGCCTCCAAGGTAGGGAGGTTGGGCTGCCCATTGATCTGGGAGGTCGGTGATCTGGGAGGTCAGTGATTTGGGAGGTCTGGATCCTAGCGCAATGAGGGGTGATGGTAGAGGTGGAGCCAGTCACATGCTGCTCAGTGGGGAGGGAGAGGTGAGTAGGTTGGTCGGAGATCCGGGAGTCCTCGTAATCCTCCGCCAGTCTGATTGCGGCTTCCAGGGTGGTCAGATTGTGGCGCCTTATCCACGCCTGGGTCTCGGCACCAACCACATGGCAGAATTGTTCCATAATGATGGCTTTGCCCATTTGTACCCCCGTTTTCTCGTGGGGGCAAAGCCAGTGCACCATGTGGTCACACAATCGCTGGGCCACCACCCTGGGGCGGGACTCCGGTGTCCGCAGGTACTCCCTGAAGCGCACCCGATGCGTTTCCCCAGTGATGTTCAGACGCCGGAGGATGCCCTACTTAACTAAGTTGTACTGGCTGGCCTCTTCCTCAGTCATGGCCTGGTAGGCTGCTTGGGCTTCCCCGATTAAGCAGGAGCCCAGTTGGCTAGCCCAGTATTCCCGAGGCCGTGACGCCAGCCGTTCAAAGGTGACCAGGTATCCCTCCGGGTCATCCTCGGTTGCCATCTTCTGCGCCAGCGCTTTAGGGGCGCCATCACGGGTCCTGCTGGTGTTTGGGGTGCCTCTCTGATGCTGATCCTTTTTATCAGCACCGTGTACCTCTCCTCTCTCTTTCTCTCCGCAGCCACCTGTCTTTGATCCAGCGCTTCCAGCAGCGCGGATAGTGCAGTGACGTCCATGATCCCGTGTTTTGACACCACGTATGGCAAAGAGGTTTGTAGTGCACAGGTGTAGCGGTGATGCTGTGATTAGAAACAACAGCCCAACAACAGAAAACAAAGCTTTTTTAATTGCTTTAAATAATAACACTGACTATACACAACTATGTGTAAAGTCAGTAAAACCACAGGCTTCAGTCCCGAAATAATAATATTAACAATAAAGACACACACATGATCACAAGTCCAATAGTGAGTGCTCCTTGGTTCAAGTGGTGTTATAAATATATGAATAGTGAATACAGTGGTGCAGTGCAGTCTGGGTTTGATGCTGGCTTAGCAGCGACAGCTCCCGGATATTTAGCCATCTACAAATAACAAAACAAGGACAGTTAATAGACAGACGGTACAACACTAAACACTCACAGTTTCTCTTTACTCCTCTCGGTCAGTCCGTAACCATAACAGATGAACAGATCGCTCGGCCACATCCCCTGATATACCTTCAGTCACGCCCCCATTGGTAGCGAGAGCAATCACATCTCCTTCAATCCATGACTGACACATCGCCTACCACAGTAAGGCGCTGACTTGTAGTATTGTGGCTTCGCCCCCTTTCTGGATGGCTGACTTCTAACTGACCCTGGAACGAACAGTCAAACCATCCAGTCCGGGGTTCCCGAGTGGCGCATCCAGTAAAGGCTCCACGTGGAGTGCAGGACATCGCGGGTTCAAGTCCAGGCTATTCCACAGCCATAGACGGGAGCCCCCAGGTGGCGGTGCATGATTGGCCGAGCGTCGCCCAGGGGGAGGAAGGGTTAGGTCGGCCAGGGTGTCCTCGGCTCACCGCTCACTGCGCACCAGCGACCCCTGTAGTCTGGCCAGGCTCCTGCAAGCTTGCCTGTAAGCTGCCCGAGAGCTGCGTTGTCCTCCGACGCTGTAGCTCTTGGGTGGCTGCATGGTGAGACCGCAGTGTGAAAAAAAGCGGTCGGCTGACGGCACACGCTTCAGAGGACAGCGTGTGTTTGTCTTCGTCTTCGGTGGTAGCAGTCAGCTGAGCTTAAAAAATAATTGGCCATTCTAAATTGGTAGAAAATAATAAAAATAATTGGCAACGACTAAATTTATAAAAATAATAATAATAATAAAAATAAAAAAAACATCTAGTCTGTTATACCCTCACAGGTCAGGAGATTCATTCGCTCTCTGTCACAGTATTATACAGACTATTATAGCATAAATTTATGAGTAAAAATAATATGTACAGAACAAAACCGATAGTTGAACAGAACTAACTTGCAGTTATTCTTCAGCACAGCTGGAGTCACTGGAAGGTAGTGGTGCAATCGGCACCCTAATTATCATATAGGCATTTATCACTGTGACAGTCTGGCTCGCAGTGGTGAGGTGTGGTGACGTTCACGGACCAGGAAGTAACTGAAACCAAACAGTGGATGGGCGGGTGAAGCTGAGTGCAATAGCACTCAGCGTATTTATTAACAAACAAAAGATTTAAACAAAAAACAAAACACAAAACAAAAAGGCACAAGGGCCAAACGAATAAACAAACAAGTAAGTGTCGTGCTGGCTAATCCAGCACGTTTTAGCAGTTGTTAATTATGTCTTATTCTCCTTGCGCTCTTTCTCTCTCCGCTCTCCCGTACTCTCCTCTACACTCAAAAACCACGAGTGCAGAGAGCTGCAGGTTTATATACTCTGGCCGAGGGATTAACTAGTTGTTAATTATCTTATTATCCCTCGGCCAGAGTCTGCATCGCTTTTAGTGGATGCATGACTGTCAGCTAGTTAAATAATCAGTAGCTGATCAGCCATGCATCCTCACGGGTTTTTTAAATATAATAAAAGACGCGGCGCTTTTATCCGCGCAGCTTTTATCCGCGCCGCAAACAAAAATACAAATAATAATACATAGGGGCGGGACACTCCGCCACAATCACTTATTAAAAAAGAAATACAAAGGACTTGAGTTTTTAACAACTGGAAAGAATATGCATGTGGTCATATCAGATGTCCCTTTTACTCAGATCTAAAACCACCGCTGGCAGTCATTATGACGTTACATTTTAACAACATCAGTATTAAAATGAAAGACAAGCTATCGGATACAACTCAAACGTTTTATTCAAGCACATCTGTGGCAATGTGCCGAACCCCTGTGTGTATTTTTGTGTTTTATGTTGTATGTTGCGTGTGTTAATGTTGGTGTATTGTACATAAGAACATAAGAAAGTTTACAAACGACAGGAGGCCTTTCAGCCCATCTTGCTCGTTTGGTTGTTAGTAGCTTATTGATCCCAGAATCTCATCAAGCAGCATCTTGAAGGATCCCAAGCTTCCACAGCATTACTAGGGAGTTGATTATTATTTGTTTATTTAGCAGACGTCTTTATCCAAGGCGACTTACAGAGACTAAGATGTGTGAACTATGCATCAGCTGCAGAGTCACTTACAAATACGTCTCACCCGAAAGACGGAGCACAAGGAGGTTAAGTGATTTGCTCAGGGTCACACAATGAGTCAGTGGCTGAGGTGGGATTTGAACCGGGGCACTCAATAAGTCAGTGGGTGAGGTGGGATTTGAACCAGGGCCGTCCTGGTTGTAAGCCTTTTTCTTTAACCACTGGACCACACAGCCTCCTGGCTCCAGACCCTTACAATTCTCTGTGTAAAAAAGTGCCTCCTATTTTCTGTTCTGACTGCCCCTTTATCTAATCTACATTTGTGACCCCTGGTCCTTGTTTCTTTTTTCAGGTCAAAAAAGTCCCCTGGGTCGACATTGTCTATACCTTTTAGGATTTTGAATGCTTGAATCAGATCACCGCGTAGTCTTCTTTGTTCAAGACTGAATAGATTCAATTATTTTAGCCTGTCTGCATATGACATGCCTTTTAAACCCGGGATAATTCTGGCTGCTCTTCTTTGCACTCTTTCTAGAGCAGCAATATCCTTTTCGTAACGAGGTGACCAGAACTGAACACAATATTCTAGGTGAGGCCTTACTAATGCATTGTAAAGTTTAACAATACTTCCCTTGATTTAAATTCAACACTTCTCACAATATATCCGAGCATCTTGTTAGCCTTTTTTTATAGCTTCCCACATTGTATAGATGAAGACATTTCTGAGTCAACATAAACTACTAGGTCTTTTTTTCATAGTTCCTTCTTCAATTTCACGATCTCCCATATGATATTTATAATGCACATTTTATTGCCCGCGATGCAGTACTTTACACTTTTCTCTATTAAATTTCATTTGCCATGTGTCTGCCCAGTTCTGAATGCTGTCTAGTCATTTTGAATGACCTTTGCTGCTGTAACAGTGTTTGCCACTCCTCCTATTTTTGTGTCGTCTGCAAATTTAGCAAGTTTGCTTACTATACCAGAATCTAAATCATTAATGTAGATTAAGAATAGCAGAGGACCTAATACTGATCCCTGTGGTATACTACTGGTTACCTCACTCCATTTTGAGGTTTCTCCTCTAATCAGTACTTTCTGATTTCTACATGTTAACTACTCCCTAATTCATGTGCATGCATTTCCTTGAATCCCTACTGCGTTCAGTTTGAGAATTAATCTTTTGTGCGGGACTCTGTCAAAAGCTTTCTGGAAATCTAAAAACCATGTCGTATGCTTTGCAATTATCCATTGTCGATGTTGCATCCTCAAAAAAATCAAGCAGGTTAGTTAGACATGCTGGTTCCTAAAACCATGCTGACTGTACCCCAGGATATTTTTCTCATATAGGTATTTTTCCATTTTGGAAATTATTATATTTTCCATAAGTTTACATATAACAGAAGTCTGGCTTATTGGTCTGTAGTTACCTGGTTCGGTTTTGTCTCCCTTTTTGTGGATCGGTATTACGTTTGCAATTTTCCAGTCTGTCGGTACAACCCCTGTGTCAAGAGACTGTTGCATGATCTTGGTTAGCGGTTTGTAAATAACTTCTTTCATTTCTTTGAGTACTATTGGGAGGATCTCATCCGGCCCAGGGGATTTGTTTATTTTAAGAGCCCCTAGTCCCTTTAACACTTCTGACTCTGTTTTGCTGAAGTTATTTAAAACTGGATAGGAACAGGTCGACATGTGGGGCATGTTGTCCGTGTCCTCCTTTGTAAAAACATGTGAAAAGTAATAATTTAATATATTTGCTATTTTTTTTTCTTCGTCTATGATTTTGCCATCTTAGACATTTAACCTCCTATTTGAATGTTCTCTTGCTTTTATAATATTGGAAAAAACATTTTGGAATTGGTTTTAGCCCCTTTAGCAATATTGATTTCTATCTCTCTCTTGGCCTTTCTAACTTCCTTTTTGACTTGTGTTTGCAGTTCCAAGTACTCTTTCTGTGTACTTTGTTTTTGGTCCTATTTAAACGCTTTGTAAAATACCTTTTTTCGCTGAATATTTTTTTTAAATTCCCAATTCTCCCATTATATATGGGGGAAGTTGAAATCCCCCATTAGTATGGCTTCTCCTTTTCTACACGTATTTCTAATGTCATTGTATAACAGATTATTTTGCTCGGCGTCTGAATTTGGCGGTCTATAGCATGCTCCTATTATTATGCCCTTTGAATTTGTGTCCATTATTCTGACCCATATTGATTCGGCGTTGTTTTCTTTGTCCAGATTTAACACCTGGGCTTCAAGACTATTTCTTATGTACAGCGCTACCCCTCCGCCTCTTCTGTCCTGCCTGTCTTTCCTATATAGTGTGTACCCATTAATATTATATTCGTCTCCATCACTCTCAGACAACCAAGTTTTTGTAACACCTATCACATCGTAGTTACTTGTTAGTGTAGTAGTTTCAAGTTCTAACATTTTGTTTCTCAGACTTCTAGCATTAAGATAAATACATTTAATAGCTGTCTTACCTGAGTTGTTGCTTTTGTTTTGATGTGGTCTCCCTTCTGTTTTTTTGTGTTCTCCCCCCTTCCTTTCTATTTTAAATGCTTCTGGTCCTCCTCAAGGATCCTTTCTCCGAGTAGATTGGTTTCCTTTCTGTTTAAGTGCAGTCCGTCCCACCTATATAGATAGTCCTTGTTGTAGAATGTGCTATTGGAGGCTGTGTGGTCCAGTGGTTAAAGAAACAGGCTTGTAACCAGAAGGTCCCCAGTTCAAATCCCACCTGAGCAAGTCACTTAATCTCCTTGTGCTCCGTCTTTCGGTTGAGATGTAATTGTAAGTGACTCTGCAGCTGATGCATAGTTCACACACCCTAGTCTCTGTAAGTCGCCTTGGATAAAGGTGTCTGCTAAATAAACAAATAATAATAAAAGAAAGGTGAAGCCTTCTTGTGTGCACCACGATTTCAGCCATGCATTTTGATTCTGTATTTCCAGCTGTCCATATGGTCCTTTGCAAGGTGCCGGCAGTATCCCAGAAAATACCACAGTTTTGGTCTTGTCTTTTAATTTCCTTCATAGCTATCTGAATTTATTTTGCAGGGATCTTGGCCTGTCTCTGCCAATATTGTTTGTACCGATGTGGACGACTACTACCGGGTCATCTCCTGTTCGTTCTAGGAGCCTGTCCACGTTCTCAGTGATGTGCTTGACAGAGGCACCTGGAAGGCAGCACACTGTTGTAGTGAGAGGGTCCAAACTGCAAACTGAACTTGCTGTGTTTCTCAATACGGAGTCCCCAACAATCATGACCTCCCTTCTTTTTGCTGCCTTGCCAGCACTATTTATAGGGTCATGGATGTTGTTCATTTTGTTCTCTTGATGTTGGTTTTGGTCATCGAAATTTTGAAGTGGCTCAAATTTGTTGGATGTTTGCATTTCTGGTGGTTGTGTTTGACGAAGTTTCTTTTTTTCCCTGCTTCTGCCTATCTGAACCCAGCTGTTTTGACCCTCTTCCATCTCCCCTGGTGGCTTTCAGTCTGCTAGGGTGCAGACTTCCATGAATTGTGGGTGTGTCAGCTCCTCAAGCTCCTGTTGCTGTCTCATTTCCTCCAGCTCCATTTCTAGCATACTTACTAGTTTAAGCAAGTCCTGGATTTTGCAGCACTTTACACACATGTGTTTGAGCTCTGTTGGGTTTTCTCGAATTTCCCACATCATGCAGTTGTCACAGATTACTGGCTTAAATATAAGCCTTCTAAACACCAACAGCTAGATTGGAATAGCTACATGACACGCAATTGGATAAAATGTCACCTGACCCTCCCCCAACTTTCATTGCACATTCCACAGTACTAGCACTGCTTTAGAGATTGAAACCTGAAACACTAGACTGAGAAACCAATCATAGAATAGAATGGGAAACTTGACGTACGCAGGTACGGCATGGTACTGTAAGTGGGTTTTCAATTGACGTACGTGCGTACGTCATGGTGTTGAAGTGGTTAAACGCACTGATCGCAGCCATTGCGTCTCAGTTTCACCTTCTACTACTGTCTGTCTGTGTTTTTCTTTCTGGCCTGACGTCATCCCTGTAGCTAGCCTGTCACAACATCATATAAAACATCTCACAGCCGAAACACTATTTAAAATGAACAATTAAACATAAAAGGGGTTATTTTCTAATTTACCATGATAAAGTACTACTTCAAAAAATGAAAAACTATAATAAAATAAACATTTCAAAAGGGAACCAATCTACTCGGAGAAAGGATCCTTGAGGAGGACCAGAAGCATTTAAACTAGAAAGGAAGGGGGGAGAAAACCAAAAAAACTGAATGGAGACCACATCAAAACAAGGGCAACAACTCAGGTAAGACAGCTATTAAATGTATTTATCTTAATGCTAGAAGTCTGAGAAACAAAATGTTAGAACTTGAAGCTACTGCACTAACAAGTAACTACGATGTGATAGGTGTTACAGAAACTTGGTTGTCTGAGAGTAATGGAGACGAATATAATATTAGTGGGTACACACTGTATAGGAAAGACAGGCAGGACAGAAGAGGCGGAGGGTAGCTTATACATAAGAAATAGTCTTGAAGCCCAGGTGTTAAATCTGGACAAAGAAAACAACGCTGAATCAATATGGGTCAAAATAATGGACAAAAATCAAAGGGCATAATAATAGGAGCATGCTATAACCGCCAAATTCAGGCATGAGCAAAATAATCAGTTATACAATGACATTAGAAATGCATGTAGAAAAGGAGAAGCCATACTAATGGGATTTCAACTTCCCCATATAAAATGGGAAAACCGGTGGGGAGCACGACGGATGAAATTGAAATGGTGGAAATGACAAATGACTGCTTCCCTAACGCAATTTGTCAAGGCACCGACTAGAGGGAGGCATGCCTTGATTTAGTCTTTTCAAATAGTGAAGACAGAATAACTAAAACAGAGGTCAGAGAGCCATTGGCAAACTCAGACCACAACATGGTCTCATTTGAAGTGATTTTAAAACCAAAAAAGTAATGACTAAAGCTAAGGTTTACAATTTTACAAAAGCAAACTATGAAGGTATGAAACAGAGACTAACAGAAGTAGGTTGGAGTAAAATAGAAAACATTCTCAGAAAAAGGATGGCTGTTTTTTTTTAAAATGTAGTACTAGAGGCGCAAAACAATTACATCCCAAAAGTAGATAAATCTAAATCTAAAACAAAATGGCCAAAATGGTTTAATAGATCAATAAAAAAAAAAAATATTCAGCTTAAAAAAGGCACTTTACAGAGCGTTTAAAGGGACCAAAACAAAGTACACAGAAAGAGTACTTGGAACTGCAAACACAAGTCAAAAAGGAAGTTAGAAAGGCCAAGAGAGAGATAGAAATCAATATTGTTAAGGAGGCTAAAACCAATTCCAAAATGTTTTTCCAATATTATAACAGCAAGAGAACATTCAAAGAGGAGGTTAAATGTCTAAGAGACACAAATGGCAAAATCATAGATGAAGAAAAAAAATAGCAAATATATTAATGATTATTTTTCACAAGTTTTTACAAAGGAGGACACAGACAACATGCCCCACATGTTGACTTGTTCCTATCCAGTTTTAAATAACTTTAGCATAACAGAGGCAGAAGTGTTAAAGGGACTAGGAGCTCTTAAAATAAACAAATCCCCTGGGCCAGATGAGATCCTCCCAATAGTACTCAAAGAAATGAAAGAAGTTATTTACAAACTGCTAATCAAGATCATGCAACAGTCTCTTGACACTGGGGTTGTACCGACAGACTGGAAAATTGCAAACTTAATACCAATCCACAAAAAGGGAGACAAAACCGAACCAGGTAACTACAGACCAATAAGCCTGACTTCTGTTATATGTAAACTTATGGAAACTATAATAAGATCCAAAATGAAAATTACCTATATGGTAACAATATCCTGGGAGACAGTCAGCATGGTTTAGGAAAGGAGATGTGTCTAACTAACCTACTTGACTTTTTTTGAGGATGCAACATCGACAATGGATAATTGCAAAGCATATGACATGGTTTATTTAGATTTCAGAAAGCTTTTGACAAAGTCCCACATAAAATTAATTCTCAAACTGAGCGCAGTAGGGATTCAAGGAAATGCATGCACATGGATTGGGAGTGGTTAACATGTAGAAAACAGAAAGTACTGATTAGAGGGTGTGACAGGAATGACTGGGCGGTGACGTCAGGCAGAAGCAGGAAGGAAAACACTGACACCAGGTACTGCAGTTAAAGTAAGAAAGACTCGGCTGGCCGCCATTTTATTTTTTAAATAGCAAAAATAAAATAAATATTTAAACAGAAAACACTGCTCACAGAGCGAAAATAAATATGTAAACAAAAACAAATCAAGAACACTACAACCGGTCAGGCTGGGCAATCGCCTTCACTGACGCTATCCTTGGTTAGTTTCGTTTTTAAATAAATTTCTCTCGCTCTCTGTCTCTCTGCTCGCTCTCTCCTCTCTAACACCCACACCAGCTGGAGAGCTGCAGGCTTTTTATGTTCAGGTGATCATCTCCCGATTAGCAACAAAATTAATCACTTAATTCGGGAGATGGCCACCTTCTACACGAGTTTATTAATTATTGTGGATGGGGCTACCATCCACGCTACTAAAACAAAAACAAAACATTCGGCTACGCCGTCACTAAACAAAACAATAACACAACTCACGGCTCTTTGCCGTCCTGTATACTTTTAACCGTAACATATAATAATAATAATAATAATAATAATAATAATATTAATAATAATAATAATAATAATAATAATAATAATAATAATAATAATACGACTACTACTCCTGCAAACCTAAAACAAACAAATGCAAAACAATACAATACACTGCACAGGGGCAGAGGGGTACCCGTTGTAAAAATAAATAAATAAATACGTACAGGGCTCTTTACCGCCCTGCATATCCCCCCAGGCAATGCACATGGCTATGACCCACCCCCCCTCAGTTTCAAAGTCCGAAAGGGGGGAAAAGGTGTTTCTGGGGGTGGCCATGGTGGAATATCCTCCACCCCCACTTCTTTGTGGCTGGCAGCTCCCTCTTCTGGGGCTCCCGCCACACACTATCGCGAAAGTGCGGCTGGGGGAGCTGGTCTCCTGACCTCCCCCCCCCTTCTTCATGGCCGGCAGCTCCCCTTCATGGGGCTCCGGCCACAGTGTAGCGACCTCAGGCGAAGCAGGATCCTTGACGACCCCAGGCGACGGCAGCAGCAGCGGACCCTCGGGAGGCGATGGCAGCAGCAGGACCCTCGGGAGGCGGCGGCAGCAGCAGCGGACCCTCGGGAGGCTAACCCAGGAGGGGCCCTGACCATGGAGGCGGCAGCGGAGCTCCACTTCTCCCTCGTACCCTGTACCCTGTGCGGAGCAAAAGGCAGCCCCAGGCGATGCGGGCAGCAGGCAGCCCAGGTGATGCGGGCAACAGGCAGCCCAGGCGTGCGGAGCAACAGGCCACCCAGGCGATGCGGGCAACAGGCAGCCCAGGCGTGCGGAGCAACAGGCAGCCCCAAGCGATCCAGGCGTGGCATCCCTCAGCGGAGGGCGGTGGCATCCCAGGCGGTGGAGAACTGGCATCCCCCGGGGATGCCGTCAGGCGCCAGCTACGTCCCTCAGGGAGGCGGCGCAGCAGCGGACCCTCTGGAGGTGACTGCAGGAGGGGAACCAGGACCAGCAGTGGTACTAGGGTTGGCCCTCTTCTCAGCCGCCACGACCCAGCCGGTTTTCCCCTGCTCTGCTCAGCAGCCTATGCAAGGGCGGCTGCAGACTGCCAGCCTCCTGTTCCGGTCCATCCTGTCGTGAAGGGAGGCAGCTCTGTTCCTCTCCCTCAGGTGGTGGTGGTGGAGGCAGAGGCAGCTCCTGCTCCCTCTCCCTCAGGTGGTGGTGGTGGTGGAGGCAGAGGCAGCTCCTGCTCCTCTCCCTCAGGTGGTGATGGTGGAGGCAGAGGCAGCTCCTGCTGCTCTGCTCCTGGCGAAAGGCAGCTGGGGTTCCTTCCTTCTGGCTGCAGGCGGCGGCGCTCCCCCCTTCTGGCTGCGAAGGCAGCAGGCTCCCCCCTTCTGGCTGCGAAGGCGGCGGGGCTCCTCCCTTCTGGCTGCGGGAGGCGGGCGCTCCTCCCTTCTGGCTGTGAAAGGCAGCAGGCACTCCTCCCCTTCTGGCTGCGAAGGCGGCAGGCGCTCCTCCCTTCTGGCTGAGAAGGCGGCAGCGCTCCTCCCTTCTGGCTGAGAAGGCGGCAGCGCTCCTCCCTTCTGGCTGCATCGGAGAAACCAGCAGGCATGCTCCCTCTGCTGGTGGCGGTGATGGAGGCGGAACCAGGAAGCATGCTCCCTCTGCTGGTGGTGGTGGTGGAGACAGAGGCAGCTCCTGCTGCTCTGCTCCTACCATTGGAGGTTATGGAGGCGGGACCAGCAGGCACTCTCCCTCTGCTGGTGGCGATGGTGGAGACAGAGGCAGCTCCTGCTGCTCTGCTCCTACCATTGGAGGTGATGGAAGCGGGACCAGCGGGCACTCTCCCTCTGCTGGTGGCGGTGGGCACAGCAGGTCTACCTTCTCTGCTGGTGGGAATGGGCGCGCAGGCACCCTCTGACAGGAGAGGGCAGTTGAGTGGGGGAATGCCCCTGCTCACGCCAGATGGGGCACCAGCAGTCCTGCATGACCGCCCGGATGATGGCATCCCAGCTGCTCTCCCGCTTTGTGGCGCGGCTGGTAGCTCCCTTCTGGGGTCTCCCGGGTACCTGGTCCTGGCTCGCTTGGGCTCCCCTCCCTCCCTGGTATTGGGTGGGGCAGATGCCCAAACTCCCCACAACCAGGGCACCACTCGTCTACCACATAGCTAGGGCCGACGTCTCCTGGTGGCAGTTGTTGCCGCCGCTTTTGCTGCTTTCTGCAGCTCTACCTCCCATCCTCACTCTCCTTTTCTCCACACACAATAATCGAAAATAACAAAAAAAACTGCAGTACCCTCTTCTGCCTGAATCCAGGAGGCGCTGGTGATCCCACGCTGGACACCACGTGTGACAGGAATGACTGGGCGGTGACATCAGGCAGAAGCAGGAAGGGAAAAACACTGACACCAGGGATTGCAGTTAAAGTAAGAAAGACTCGGCTGGCCGCCGTTTTATTTTTAAATAGCAAAAATAAAATAAATATTTAAAAAGAAAACACTGCTCACAGAGCGAAAATAAATATGTAAACAAAAACAAATCACGAACACTACAACCGGTCAGGCTGGGCAATCGCCTTCACTGACGCTATCCTTGGTTAGTTTCGTTTTTAAATAAATTTCTCTCGCTCTCCGTCTCTCTGCTCGCTCTCTCCTCTCTAACACCCACACCAGCTGGAGAGCTGCAGGCTTTTTATATTCAGGTGACCATCTCCCGATTAGTAACAAAATTAATCACTTAATTCGGGAGATGGCCACCTTCTGCACAAGTTTATTAATTATTGTGGATGGGGCTACCATCCACGCTACTAAAACAAAAACAAAACATTCGGCTACGCTGTCACTAAACAAAACAATAACACAACTCACGGCGCTTTGCCGTCCTGTATACTTTTAACCATAACATACAATAATAATAATAATAATAATAATAATAATAATAATAATAATAATAATAATAATACGACGACTACTACTGCAAACCTAAAACAAACAAATGCAAAACAATACAATGTAACCACACTTTTGTTAAGGGTTCGCTAGCTCAACACAAAAGATCTTCAGAGTCAATAATGGTTACTGTTTTATTTTTAAATAATCATATTGCATACAAAATCGACAGCCGGGTCTCCTTTCTATGTATGCTAAATGAATTCCAGAATGGGGTAATTGGCTCCTCGTATTATAGTAATCCCAGAAGAATGGTATTTAATGACAACACGTCCTACCTAGGCTCAGTGGAATGGTGTTAGTCCCGAATGGCGACAGCTCGCAAGCCCTATAGTAGATGGGCAGTGTTAGCGATCTGCTCTCTGTTGTGTCTCAGTCCAAAGAAGAGCGACTTCCTCCTCGCAGGCAGCTATATGCTTTTAGAATTTCTCCCCCAGGGCGGGGCTTGCTAGCGAAGCCATAAAGACTGGTCAATAGGGTGTGCCTATTACTGACGTGATCTACCCCCAATAACAGGAAATAATAAACTGCGTTACAACTCCCTCCGCTAAGGTGGCTGTGCACAGTTACTCTAAGAATACAGTTACATCAAGTGACCTTGGCTGTCCACAAAACATTACATAACATTCTGAACTAAATATTAATAACATAAAATCTAAATATGTGACACACAAATAACTGAACAGTTTGTAGTGTCCCTTTGTAGACAGGTTATCCTTTCATTGTTTTCTCCTTATGGTGCTGTCATGCTAATGCACAGGAAACTTCAGGCTGCAATTTTTTCAAGAACCCGCGGCAAGGCCCTATGGACCGGTTTGGCCCGGTTCCGCAGGTTGTAGGGTCTTCCTGAATCCTTTTGGGGCTGCGATCTTCGGTTCACCCTCCTTCAGTTTCTGAGTTGTTACATCAGAGGAACGTGTCTCTTCCCAGCCAGTTTTCTGTGATTGAATGGTCGTAAGTTGTGTACATGTTGAACTCCCAGATTGTTACCCGAGACAGGATCACAAAGTTCGTAGTTGAGTGGCGAAATAGCCTTTACAATGTTGTAGGGTCCAACCCACTTTTGAGACAGTTTTGCAGAGAATCGTTGTTCCTTTGAAGAGACGGGGGTGTGCGAAGAAGAACCTGATCTCCATCATTGAACTTTACATGTCTCTGCGCTTCCGTCATAATACTTTTGCTGCTTTTGTTGAGCTTTTGCAATGTTATCTCTGGCTGTTTCATAATATCGATGTAGTTTTCATAGAGAGCTTCTTGATACTCTCTAGATCTTCTTCAACTGGGTCTTTGTTAGTGGCCAATGAACGATCAATTGGGAGAGCTATCTCTGGCCCAAGATTGAGCTGTGCTGGGCTATAGCCAGTGGTGTCTTGTACTGCTGTGCGAATAGTAAGACCAAACTTTGCGGTCCTCATCCCATCTGGACTGATCTTGGTGGACATACGACTGAAGAATAATCTTGATTGTGCGGTTCATTCGCTCTGTCCAATTGGCCTGAGGATGGTAAGGAGAAGTATACTGAGGTTTTATTCCCCATCTTAGGCAAGCTTCCTTCCATTCCTTGGACGCAAACTGAGGCCCATTATCAGATAAGATAATTGCCGGTATACCCCAGCGACAGAACACTTCGTTTTCCAGCTTAACCAAGATTTTCTTTGTAGCACGACGCATGGAAATAATTCCACCCACTTAGTAAACTGATCCACAGCAACCAGAAGATACTCATTTCCTGCAGCTCTTTGCAGCGGTCCCATGAGGTCAACAGCTATCTTATACCAGGGTTCGACAGGCTTCTGAGGTACCATTAAACCTACTGGTTTCTGGTTGTCTGGCTTGACCTTTTGGCAGATGTCACAACTTCTGACATAGTTGCAACATCTCGCACCATGCCTCTCCAAAAGTACCGCTGCTGAAGACGATTTAACGTCTTGTGGAACCCCAAATGTGCAGCTGTCTCACAGTCATGAAATAACTTAAAGCACTTCCTGCTTGAGAAGGAGGAATTACCATCTTCCAATCCTCATCTGATTCTGTGCGGTGAGGATCCCCATCCATTCGATAGAGGACATCATCTACAAGTGCATAATTTCGGTGAGTACCTCTGATTCTTGCTGCTTGCTCTTTGCAGGGGAAGAGTTCCATGACTGAGGTACTCAATGATAGGCAACAGGTACCCATCCTTCTTTGCTCCTCTTGAACAATATCTCGGCTTAAAAAGGCATGGAGGGTTCCCCTCCACTACGGTAGAGACAAGGACTGTTATGGCTTCTTCCGGTGGGAGCTGCAATTCAGGCAGCATCTTGTCATCTAGAGAACTATAATCAGAGCTGTCTTCCAGTACAGTGTTCCGAGACAAGGCATCTGCTGCTTGATTTGAAGTTCCTGCACAGTGCTGCACTTCAAAATCAAATTCCTGAAGCTGTAAAGACCACCGTGCTAATTTACTGCTGGTATCTTTCATACTGGCTAGCCACTTCAGTGCACTGTTATCAGTGACTAGTGTAAAGCGGCGTCCATCAAGGAAAGGACGAAACTTCTTTACAGCCCATACCACCGCTAGGCACTCCCTTTCAGTGGCATGGTAACACCGCTCTGTAGCATTGAGTGTCTTGCTTGCATATGTAATGATGCACTTTCTCTCCTTCCATCTGATAAAGGATTGCTCCTAGTCCTACACTACTGGCATCAGTTTGAAGGACAAAAGGCTTATGGAAGTTTGGATAGCTCAAATGCACAGCACTCTGTAGCTCTTCTTTAAGATGCTGGAAGGCTGCTTCTGCTTCTGTACTCCACTTCCAAGAGGTATTTTTCTTTAACAGTCTTGTCAGTGGCTCAGCAATGTCAGAGAGTCTCTCGATAAATCCTCCATACCAATTACACATGCCCAAGTACTGTCGAATATGTTCTGGTTTGCTTGGTCTGGGATACTGATTCATTGCTTCCAACATTTTTTGAGTCAGGGCTACACCTTTGTCAGAAATAATGTCCTAGATATTTGAGTTCTTTCTTACCGAACACGCATTTCTCAAGCTTGCAGGTGAGTCCATGATCCTTGAGTCGCTGCAATACTTCAGTTAGATCTTGGAGATGCCGTTCAGCTTGACGAGAAGATGACAATGTCATCAAGATAAGCAAAAGCAATTGCGATGGACTAGTCCCAGTACCTCATTCATAAGCCTCTGGAACGTGGCTGGAGCATTCTTTAGCCGAAAGGCATGACTTTGAACTGGTACAGTCCCATGTGCGTAATGAAAGCGGTCGCTTCCCGACTGTCTTGTGACATAGCTATCTGCCAATATCCACATCGTAAGTCTAGAGTGCTGAAGTAGACTGCCCCATGAAGACTGTCAAGGACCTCCCGCATGTTCACCATAGGAAAGGCATCTGTTTGGGTTGCCTGATTAAGTCTCCTGTAGTCATGAAGCGATCACTGCCATCTTTCTTTTAACGATGACTACAGGAGATGCCCAGGGTGACTTAGAGGGCTCAACCACACCTAACTTCAGCATTTGTTCAACTTGCTGCTGGATGGACATCGCTTCTCTGGGCTGTATGGATAAGGTCTCTGCCGACAGGGTGGGGATCCATTTGTTGTAATATGGTGTTGAACAGTGTCACTTCTGCCCATATGGTCCCCTAAAACTTCTGAGAACCGTTGCAGTACATCCTGTAGCTGACTGTGCTTTTCCTTGGAGGATGAGCCTGTTGTGCTACTATTTTGCAAGGAGGTGGTTCCTTCGCTTCCAGAATTGGAGAATCTCCGCTGCCACAAGCACTGGAAGTTCTTGTGTCTTCTTGGTAGGTGGGATAGGCACCTCTTTGGCTGAGCTAGAATACCACACCTTCATGTGCTATAGGTCTATTAACAATCAGTTTCACGAATTAAGTCAACTCAATGATCAGCTCTGTTGTGAGATCTTCCATCACTAAAACCGTTCCCTCCCATAACCTTTTACCATCTTCAGTCGAACCTTCAACAACCCCAAGGGTGAGCACTTGATGTCGGTAGCAAGGTGACATCGTTCCTTCCACGCTGACAACATGTGGGGTGGCATGGAAAGTTTCCGCATTAGTTCACTGGACATCAAACATTTGGTCGCTCAGTATCAACCAATGCCTGAGTCTTGTGGCCACCTACTTCTACCTCAAGGAGAGGCAGGCCTCCATATCTTGACCAAGCAGAGAGATTGGTGCCTTCGAATGAGTGCATGATTTCATGGACGTTTTGATCGTTGCTTGAGTGCTCAGATGTGTGCTGTAGGTCTTGGTGGGCAGAATACATTGCTGCCACGCCTTCTGCAGGAGCATGCTGTTCTAATAGGAAGGCCCCAGCTCCTGCTTCACGGCCTCCCCTCTGACGTTTCCCTGGTCCAGATGGTTGTCTGTGTCTGTAGAGATACCAGTAACAGCAGCAGTTACTTTATCAGGTGGGGTACGCTGGGACTTCCTCGGGCAGTTCCTCTGATAGTGTCCAAATTTATTGCATGACCTACACTGAACATCCATGCTGGACTCAGACTTTTCAGAGTAATATTTTTTGTTGGCCTTTCCCTTCAGGGATTCCTGTCTGTCACTGGTGTTAGTAGTTTTGAATGCAAGGGTTTTGACAAGGAGTTTTTGCTGCCGTTTATACTCTCTCTCCTCCTTCAGGTCTTGTTGTAAGGTCTTGCCCCTCTGCACTAGCTGTTCAAGGGTGTTCAGTTCCATTGACCGCATTAAAACTTTGAGATCAGGATGCAGGAGACCAATAATATATTGAGTCACTTGCTCCTCAGAGCATTGTGGGTATATCTGAGAATGTAGTTCGTACTTTCTCCAGACAAATGCTTCTAGTGGCTCATCAGCGTGCTGGCGGACCTCCAGGTCCCTTTGTGTCTGTTCTTCTGCTCATGAGACCTTCATTGTAGGGTCAGAAACGCCTTCTTAAATTGTTCCCAGCTGCGAACCTGCTGCCGTTTATAACGCCACCATTGCTGTGCACTCCCTTTAAAATGGAAATCAATCTGCAGTAGCCACTGGTTCTCTGGAATACACTGTGCTTGGAAGTATCGTTCTAAAAGAGCAACAAACTCACAAGGTTTGGGGCCTCCCTTACTGCCATATTCAGGGGCTGCATAACAGATGGAGGGACGAAGCCATGGTGCAGGCTTGCACCATGATGTGGATAGTGAAGACCTTTCATGTGATGGAGGTAAAGGGGTGCTGAATTGGAGCTCAGAAACTCTGGGGTTTAGTGCAGGAGAATCTGCTACAGCATTCTCAGTCTGAGACATTGTGGTCTGGGTGTGTCGTTTAGGCATGTCACCCCCACAAGCCATGGTCTCTTGAATGTGTCGGACCTCTAGGTGAGGCTTCTCAGGTCCCCAATCACAGCAGAGTCAACCTTGCTTTGCAGGTTCTCTACCTTCTGGTTCAAAGTATCTACGTCCTGCTGTGTTCCCTGAAGACCTTCTCGCATGTAGCCTATATCAGCTTGCATATTCTCCAAAGCAACATCATGCTTGGAAATAACACATTCACAAGATGCCATTTGGGTCATAAGATCATCTGTAGTCTTCCCAATGTCACTAACTTCTCTTCTAAGCACGTTTTGGAGGTCATTAAGGCCATTGGTAACCTTATGGAGATCGTTTTGCACTGACCCTAAATTCTTATTTATTTGTTGATTTTGGTTCTCCATTCTATCCAAAAATACATTGCAGCATATCTTTGAAAAAAGAACAATTTGGTTCGTTTTCTTGATTGTAAGTATGCTTTTGCCCCTTTAAATTCGCAAGGGGTCGGCTTCTCGTGCCTCATCTAACATTGCCAGTTCAACTCAGCTGCTTTGCTTTTCAATGACTTTGAATTAGCTTGACAAGTAGTTGCTATACTGCCACCACCAGAGGTCGCTGCAGGCAGCAATTCCACTGTTCGCACACACTAGCAACGTTTTCCATGGCTGAACGGACCTATTCATATCAGTTGAAATACAGGAAGTGTTTACCACAACACACGGTAAGAATTGGTTATTTTCTTATTTTTAACCAGCGGTTTTGTCCAGTGAAGCAAGCAAAGTTAGTTTTAATGAACAAACAGATGTATTTTTATATTATTTTCTTTTCTTGCTTCTCGCTTTTATTTTCTCAGATCGCTATTGAACATGAGGCCCCTCGTTTGGGCGCCAGTTGTAACCACACTTTTGTTAAGGGTTCGCTAGCTCAACACAAAAAGATCTTCAGAGTCAATAATGGTTACTGTTTTATTTTTAAATAATCATATTGCATACAAAATCGACAGCCGGGTCTCCTTTCTATGTATGCTAAATGAATTCCAGAATGGGGTAATTGGCTCCTGCGCATTATAGTAATCCCAGAAGAATGGTATTTAATGACAACACGCCCTACCTAGGCTCAGTGGAATGGTGTTAGTCCCAAATCAGCGACAGCTCGCAAGCCTATAGTAGATGGGCAGTGTTAGCGATCTGCTCTCTGCTGTGTCTCAGTCCAAAGAAGAGTTTTTCCTCCTCTTGAGGCAGCTATATGCTTTTAGAATTTCTCACCCAGGGCGGGGCTTGCTAGCGAGCCTTCGCAAAGACTGGTCAATAGGGTGTGCCTATTACTGACGTGATCTACCCCCAATAACAGGAAATAATAAACTGCATTACAACAATACACTGCACAGGGGCAGAGGGGTACCCCGTTGTAAAAATAAATAAATAAATAGGTACAGGGCTCTCTACCGCCCTGCTACAAGGAGTGTGACAGTGTGGCTGTGCGGTGACATCAGGTCAGAAGCAGGAAGGGAAATACTGACACCAGGCAAGTACTGCAGATTCAAAACAAAAAGACGCGGCGGCGCCGTTTATTCAAATACAAAAATAAAATAAAAAGTTTAAACACAAAACACTGTGTTCACAGAGCAAAATAAAAGTTTAAACAAAACAAGTCTCGAACATAAAACAAAACAAAACAACACAGGTCAGGCTGGGCAACTGCTGTCACTGTTCCTGTATTACTATTTTTTTTAAGTTTTGTTTTCTCTCTCGCTCTCTTCGCTCTCACTCCTAATACCCACACGGAACAGAGAGCACTGCAGGTTTATATGCAGGTGACCATCTCCCGATTAGCAACAATTACACCACTAATTAAACTCGGGAGATGGTCACCTTCTGCACAAGGTTTTTAAATTATTCCTGGCAGAGGACGAGCACCAATCTCGCCTCTGCCAGAACACGTTTTAAAAATAAAAACAAAACAATAACAAAACCAGTGGCACTTCTCCGTCATATAAATACATAAAATAAATCATAACAAATACAACAAAACAAATGCAAAATACTGAAGGACGGCACCTTGCTCGTCCTCTATAATAAATACATAAATCATAAAACAAGCAAATACAAAGTAACACAGGGGTGGAGGGGGAGTGTGGCAATGTGCCCCGCCCCTGTGTGCATTTGTGTGTTATGTGTTGTATGTTGCGTGTGTTAATGTTGGTGTATAGAGATTGGTACACGGGATATAAACGGGTCTGTGTTTCACGTGTGATTTAAATTGTATAATTATGCAAGAGAGGCAGAGCCGCACCAGTCCCCTGCAAGAGAGGCAGAGCAGCACCAGTCCCCTGCAAAAGGGGAGACTACACGCTGCTCCCACCTCGTGGGCCGCCAGGAGACTACACGCTGCTCCCACCTCCATCGCCAGGAGACTACACGCTGCTCCCACCTTTCGTCCGCCAGGAGACTACACGCTGCTCCCACCTTCACGGCGGGGAGCAGAGCAGCAGGAGCTGCCTCTACCCGCCACCTCCACCGCCAGGAGCAGAGCAGCAGGAGCTGCCTCTGCCTCCATCACCATCAGGGGAGAGAGCAGGAGCTGCCTCTCCCTTCACCAGAAGGACCAGGACTAGATGCTGGCGGTCTTAGCAGCCCTTGCATAGGCTGCTGAGGGAAGCACGGGAAGAACCGCTGGCCGAGAGGCCCGAGAAGAGGGGCCAACACCCGCACCCAGCTTGTCCTGACTCCTGCCTCGCGCCGCCCAAGGATGCCTGCCCGCGCCGCCCAAGGATGCCTGCCACGCCGCCCAAGGATGCTTGCCACACCTGCCCAAGGATGCCTGTCTGGCACGCTGGGGTTGCCAGCCGCTCCGACGCCTGGGGTTGCCAGCCGCTCCGCAATCGCCTGGGGTTGCCAGCCGCCCAAGATCGCCTGGGGTTGCCAGCCGCTCCGCATCGCCTGGGGCTGCCTGTTGCTCCGCATCGCAAAGCAGGAAGTACTGTGGCGGAACCCCACCAAGGGGAGCTGCCGCCACGAAGAAGGTGGGGGAGGTCAGGAGACCTGCTCCCACTGCAGCAGCAGCCTGCCGGAGATCGTGGGGAGGTCCGGAGACCTGCTCCCACTGCAGCTTCTTCGCTGCCGGAAGTACTGTGGTCGGAGCCCCACCAAGGGGAGCTACGGCTACGGAAGAAAAGGGAGAGGTCAGGAGACCAGCATCCCCCGCAGCAATTTCACTGCAGGAGGACCAGCATGCTGTCAGCCGTGCCACTACCGGCAGGGGTGCTGACAGCATTGCCAGCCATGGGCCCACTGAAGCCTCCCTTCCCAGCCCGAGACTTTGTCCTGGACTGCTGGGTTTTAAGGGGGAGGTGGCGTTGAGGCCATGTGTGCTGCACAGGGGGGTATATGTGGCAATGTGCCCTGCCCCTGTGTGCATTTGTGTGTTATGTGTTGTATGTTGCGTGTGTTAATGTTGGTGTATAGAGATTGGTACACAGGATATAAACGGTCTGTGTTTCACGTGTGATTTAAATTGTATAATTATATATAGGCGGATTGCACATCACTACTGCGATGCATTTAACGTATAGTATGTGAGCACGGGGTTGCACAGGTAATTCACGTGCTGGGATTCAAGTGAATAATTAATTAGTAATTGAATCCCAGCACAACAGTATATATAGATGCACATTTCTTTCACGGGGTTGGGTGTTCGAGAGTGGAGAACGGGGAGAGATAGAGGAGTTAAAATAAGTAAAAGCGTAAATATAAGTGTTTGTACTCACCGTGTTTGTTTGTCTGTCCGCTCACCGTTTGTTAAATGTTAGTGCGTTTTTGTTTGTCTATTTATTTTGGCGCAAGTGCCGTGTCCTGTTTTGTTTTCAAACCTTTATTTTCTGTCTGTTAATTATTAAATGCTGAGTGCGATCACGCTCAGCTTCACCAAAAACCCCAAGTCTCTGTCGTTTTTTTTTATTTCCTGGATCTGGTCTGACGCCACCCACTCCGGCCGTCTTTGTGACACGTGGTGTCATCGGTGGGATAACAGCGCCTCAAGCGTCAGACCAGGAGAGGGGTTTGTGTTTTAAAAAAAAAAAAAAAAAACAGGACTGTTTTCAAAAAAAAAAAAAAAAAAAAAGGAAAAATGGAAGGCTGGAGAGACAGCTGCGGGACCTGGAGGACCTCCTCGGGGGCCTCGAGGACCAAGGCTGGTGCATGGCCTGTGGGGTCTCTGGACACACGGGTGGCGATCTGCCCTTCCAAGGTGAGGAGGAGGAGGAACCGGCCCAGAGAGGAAGGTAGGGAGGAGGAGTAAGAAGTGAAGGGGAAAGGAAAAGCTGCAGCAACCACAACACCAATGGAGGAACAGCAGCCCGGTGTTACTGCTGCGCTGAGCCTGGGCATTCCAGCACCAACTGCCCCTGGTACCCCTGGGACAGCTACCCCAACTATGCCCCATCTGCAGAGGTGAGCACTGGTGGCCCGCTGCCCTGTCCATCAGGAGAGGAGGGCAGGGGTCGCCTCAGTCTCCAGCACCAGCAGGGGGAGGTAGACTGCTCCCACCGCCCCAACCACAACTGCAACAGCGGCCAGAGGAGCCAGAGAACCTGTTCCCTGGTGCACCTGGTGCGGAAAGGTGGATCACCGCTGGAGGGACTGCTCCGAGGTGCCACCGAGCTGGTGCGGGCGATGTGAGGAAGGGGACACGACTGGTCTGGATGCCCCTATGCCAGCTCGCCAGTACCTGAGTGGGAGGAGCCTGAGCGTCCACAGCCCAAGCGGGAGGAGCCTGAGCGTCCACAGCCCAAGCGGGAGGAGCCTGAGCATCCACAGCCCAAGCAGGAGGAGCCTGGCGCCCACAGCCCAAACGGGAGGAGCCAGAACGGCCACGCCTGAGAGGGGAGGAGTCCGGAACGTTACACGCCTGAGTGGGGGAGCCCGAACGTCCACAGCCCAAAAGGGAGGAGTCGGTGCGTCCACAGCCCAAAAGGGAGGAGTCGGTGCGTCCACAGCCCAAAAGGGAGGGAAGTTGGGGCTTCCACAGCCCTAGGACCCAAGCTGCCAGCAGAGGGAGAATGCCTGCTGGTTTCACCTCCACCAGCAGAGGGAGAATGCCTGCTGTCCCCATCTCCACCAGCAGAGGGAAAATGCCTGCTGTCCCCATCTCCACCAGCAGAGGAAGAATGCCTGCTGGTTTCCCCTTCAGAGGCAGAGCCGCACCAGTCCCCTGCAAGAGAGGCAGAGCCGCACCAGTCCCCCTGCAAGAGAGGCAGAGCAGCACCAGTCCCCTGCAAAAAGGGGAGACTACACTGCTCCCACCTCCTCCGCCAGGAGACTACACGCTGCTCCCACCTCCATCGCCAGGAGACTACACGCTGCTCCCACCTTCGCCGCCAGGAGACTACACGCTGCTCCCACCTTCACCGGCAGGAGCAGAGCAGCAGGAGCTGCCTCTACCTCCGCCACCTCCATCGGGCCAGGAGCAGAGCAGCAGGAGCTGCTCTGCCTCCATCACCATCAGGGGAGAGGAGCAGGAGCTGCCTTCCCACCAGAAGGACCAGGACTAGATGCTGGCGGTCCTTAGCAGCCCTTGCATAGGCTGCTGAGGGAAGCACGGGGAAGAACCGCCCCGCCAAAGAGAGGCCGAGAAGAGGCCAACACCCGCACCCCAGCTTGTCCTGACTCCCTGCCCGCTTCGCCAAGGATGCCTGCCTCGCCGCCCAAGGATGCCTGCCACGCCCAAGGATGCTTGCCACTTCGCCCAAGGATGCCTGTCTGGCACGCCTGGGGTTGCCAGCCGCTCCGCACGCCTGGGGTTGCCAGCCGCCTCCGCATCGCCTGGGGTTGCCAGCCGCTCCGCATCGCCTGGGGTTGCCAGCCGCTCAAGATCGCCTGGGGCTGCCTGTTGCCCGCATCGCAGCAGGAAGTACTGTGGCGGAACCCCACCAAGGGAGCTGCCGGCCACGAAGAAGGTGGGGAGGTCAGAGACCTGCTCCCACTGCAGCAGTTTAAGCTGCCGGAGATCGTGGGGAGGTCCGGAGACCTGCTCACTGCAGCTTCTGCGCTGCGAAGTACTGTGGTCGGAGCCCCACCAGGGGGAGCTACCGGCCACGAAGAAAAGGGGAGAGGTCAGGAGACCAGCATCCCCCGCAGCAATTTCACTGCAGGAGGGACCAGCATGCTGTCAGCCGTGCCACTACCGGGCAGGGGTGCTGACAGCATTGCCAGCCATGGGCCCACTGAAGCCTCCCTTCCCAGCCCGAGACTTTGTCCTGGACTGCTGGGTTTTATGGGGGGGTGGCCGTTGAGGAGGCCATGTGTGCGCACAAGGGGGGTATATGTGGCAATGTGCCCTGCCCTGTGTGCATTTTGTGTTATGTGTTGTATGTTGCGTGTGTTAATGTTGGTGTATAGAGATTGGTACACAGGATATAAACGGGTCTGTGTTTCACGTGTGATTTAAATTGTATAATTATATATAGGCACGGGATTGCACATCACTGCACGCATTTAACGTATAGTATGTGAGCAACGGGTTGCACAGACATTAATTCACGTGCTGGGATTCAAGTGAATAATTAATTAGTAATTGAATCCCAGCACAACAGTATATATATAGATGCACATTTCTTTTCACGGGGTTGGGTGTTCGAGAGTGGAGAACGGGAGAGATAGAGGAGTTAAAATAAGTAAAAAGCGTAAATATAAGTGTTTGTACTCACCGTGGTTTGTTTGTCTGTCCGCTCACCGCTTGTTAAATGTTAGTGCGTTTTTGTTTGTCTATTTATTTTGGCGCAAGTGCCGTGTCCTGTTTTGTTTTCAAACCTTTTATTTTCTGTCTGTTAATTATTAAATGCTGAGTGCGATCACGCGCCAGCTTCACCAAACCCCAAGTCTCTGTCGTTTATTTCCTGGATCTGGTCTGACGCCACCCACTCCGGCCGTCTTTGTGACACGTGGTGTCATCGTGGATAACAGCGCCTCAAGCGTCAGACCAGGAGAGGGGTTTTGTGTTTTAAAAAAAAAAAAAAACACAGGACTGTTTTCAAAAAAAAAAAAAAAAAAAAAAAAAAAGGAAAAATGGAAGGCTGGAGAGACAGCTGCCGGGACCTGGAGGACCTCCTCGGGGCCTCGAGGACCAAGGCTGGTGCATGGGCCTGTGGGGTCTCACGACACACGGTGGCGATCTGCCCCTTCCAAGGTGAGGAGGAGGAGGAACCGGCCCAGGAGAGGAAGGTAGGAGGAGAGTAAGAAGAGAAGGGGAAAGGAAAGCTGCAGCAGCAACAGCAACCACAACACCAGCCGGAGGAACAGCAGCCTGGTGTTACTGCTGCGCTGAGCCTGGGCATTCCAGCACCAACTGCCCCTGGTACCCCCTCGGACAGCTACCCCAACTATGCCCCATCTGCAGAGGTGAGCACTTGGTGGCCCGCTGCCCTGTCCATCAGGAGAGGGAGGAGCAGGGGTCGCCTCAGTCTCCAGCACCAGCAGGGGAGGTAGACTGCTGCTCCCACCGCCCAACCACAACTGCAACAGCGGCCAGAGGAGCCAGAGAACCTGTTCCCTGGTGCACCTGGTGCGGAAAGGTGGATCACCGCTGGAGGGACTGCTCCGAGGTGCCACCGAGCTGGTGCGGGCGATGTGAGGAAGGGGGACACGACTGGTCTGGATGCCCCTATGCCAGCGGGCCAGTACCTGAGTGGGAGGAGCCTGAGCGTCCACAGCCCAAGCCGGGAGGAGCCTGAGCGTCCACAGCCCAAGCGGGAGGAGCCTGAGCATCCACAGCCCAAGCAGGAGGAGCCTGAGTCC
The DNA here is from genome assembly GCA_036884735.1 of Huso huso. NCBI lineage: Eukaryota > Metazoa > Chordata > Actinopteri > Acipenseriformes > Acipenseridae > Huso > Huso huso. Next base: position 19,306,545 of record CM072685.1, read on the forward strand.
ACAGCCCAAACGGGAGGAGCCAGAACGTCCCACGCCTGAGTGGGAGGAGCCCGAACGTCCCACGCCTGAGTGGGGGAGCCTGAACGTCCACAGCCCAAAAGGGAGGAGTCGGAAAGGCCCACAGCCCAAAAGTGAGGAGTCGGTGGCCCACAGCCCAAAAGGGGGGTTGGGGCTTCCACAGCCCTAGGGACCCAAGCTGCCAGCAGAGGGAGAATGCCTGCTGGTTTCACCTCCACCAGCAGAGGGAGAATGCCTGCTGTCCCCATCTCCACCAGCAGAGGGAAAATGCCTGCTGTCCCCATCTCCACCAGCAGAGGAAGAATGCCTGCTGGTTTCCCCTTCAGAGGCAGAGCTGCACCAGTCCCCTGCAAGAGAGGCAGAGCCGCACCAGTCCCCTGCAAGAGAGGCAGAGCAGCACCAGTCCCCTGCAAAAAGGGGAGACTACACGCTGCTCCCACCTCCGTCGCCAGGAGACTACACGCTGCCCCACCTCCATCGCCAGGAGACTACGCTGCTCCCACCTTCGCCGCCAGGAGACTACACGCTGCTCCCACCTTCACCGGCAGGAGCAGAGCAGCAGGAGCTGCCTCTACCTCCGCCACCTCCACCGCCAGGAGCAGAGCAGCAGGAGCTGCCTCTGCCTCCATCACCATCAGGGGAGAGGAGCAGGAGCTGCCTCTCCTTCACCAGAAGGACCAGGACTAGATGCTGGCGGTCCTTAGCAGCCCTTGCATAGGCTGCTGAGGGAAGCACGGGAAGAACCGCGCCGTCAGCAGAGGCCGAGAAGAGGGCCAACACCGCACCCCAGCTTGTCCTGACTCCCCTGCCCGCCGCCCAAGGATGCCTGCCCTCGCCGCCCAAGGATGCCTGCCACGCCGCGCCAAGGATGCTTGCCACACTCGCCCAAGGATGCCTGTCTGGCATCGCCTGGGGTTGCCAGCCGCCCAAGACGCACAGGGTTGCCAGCCGCCCGCACGCTTGGGGTTGCCAGCCGCCCGACGCCTGGGGCTGCCTGTTGCTCCGCGATCGCAGCAGGAAGTACTGTGGCCGGAACCCCACCAAGGGGAGCTGCCGCCACGAAGAAGGTGGGGAGGTCAGGAGACCTGCTCCCACTGCAGCAGTTTCGCTGCCGGAGATCGTGGGGGAGGTCCGGAGACCTGCTCCCACTGCAGCTTCTTCGCTGCCGGAAGTACTGTGGTCGGAGCCCCACCAAGGGGAGCTACCGGCTACGAAGAAAAGGGGAGAGGTCAGGAGACCAGCATCCCCCGCAGCAATTTCACTGCAGGAGTGGACCAGCATGCTGTCAGCCGTGCCACTACCGGCAGGGGTGCTGACAGCATTGCCAGCCATGGGCCCACTGAAGCCTCCCTTCCCAGCCCGAGACTTTGTCCTGGACTGCTGGGTTTTTAAGGGGGGAGGTGGCCGTTGAGGCCATGTGTGCTGCTATGGGGGGGGTATATGTGGCAATGTGCCCTGCCCCTGTGTGCATTTTGTGTGTTATGTGTTGTATGTTGCGGTGTTAATGTTGGTGTATAGAGATTGGTACACAGGATATAAACGGTCTGTGTTTCACGTGTGATTTAAATTGTATAATTATATATAGGCACGGGATTGCACATCACTGCACGTGCATTTAACGATAGTATGTGAGCAACGGGTTGCACAGAATTAATTCAATGCGCTGGGATTCAAGTGAATAATTAATTAGTAATTGAATCCCAGCACAACAGTATATATAGATGCACATTTCTTTCACCGGGTTGGGTGTTCGAGAGTGGAGAACGGGAGATAGAGGAGTTAAAATAAGTAAAAAGCGTAAATATAAGTGTTTGTACTCACCGTGTTTGTTTGTCTGTCCGCTCACCGCTTGTTAAATGTTAGTGCGTTTTGTTTGTCTATTTATTTTGGCGCAAGTGTCCGGTCCTGTTTTGTGTTCAAACCTTTTATTTTCTGTCTGTTAATTATTAAATGCTGAGTGCGATCACGCTACCAGCTTCACCAAAACCCCAAGTCTCTGTCGTTTTATTTCCTGGATCTGGTCTGACGCCACCCACTCCGGCCGTCTTTGTGACAGGGAGACACTGTTCTAAAGAGAAATAAATACATAAATACAATTTACAGGGCTCCTCGCCCTGTTACAAGGAGAAACCTCAAAATGGAGCGAAGTAACCAGCGGTGTACCACAGGGATCAGTATTAGGTCCTCTGCTATTCCTAATCTGCATAAATGATTTAGATTCTGGTATAGCAAGCAAACTTGTTAAATTTGCAGACGACACAAAAATAGGAGGAGTGGCAAACACTGTTGCAGCAGCAAAGGTCATTCAAAATGATCAAGACAGCATTCAGAACTGGGCAGACACATGGCGAATGACATTTAATAGAGAAAAGTGTAAAGTACTGCACGCAGGCAATAAAAATGTGCATTATAAATATAATATGGGAGATAATGAAATTGAAGAAGGAATCTATGAAAAAGACCTAGGAGTTTATGTTGACTCAGAAATGTCTTCATCTAGACAATGTGGGGAAGCTATAAAAAGGCCAACAAGATGCTCGGATATATTGTGAAAAGTGTTGAATTTAAATCAAGAGAAGTATTGTTAAAACTTTACAATGCATTAGTAAGACCTCACCTAGAATATTGTGTTCAGTTCTGGTCAGCTCATTACAAAAAGGATATTGCTGCTCTAGAAAGAGTGCAAAGAAGAGCAACCAGAATTATCCCGGGTTTAAAAGGCATGTCGTATGCAGAGAAGCTAAAATTGCTTTAATCAGAAAACAGCTTAAAGTCTAACAGCTGCGTGTATTTTTCTGATAACAAGCTGAAACTTGGAGCAGCTGATTCAAATTCCGCGCCGTTCTGAGACACGGGGGAGGGGCAGAGCCAGCAACACAACACAAAAACAAACAAAAGGCAGCCAGTGTTCACTGCAACAGCGAGTGAGGCGACAGCGTGGGAGAAGTACGAGTGGACAAGTACATCACAGTTAGAAGCAGTTGAAAGCAGGTTGACAGCTGCAGAAGCTAAACTGAACTTAAAAAATAAATAAATAAATGAATGAAACATGGTCTTCAAGCCAGTAATCTGTGACAACTGCATGATGTGGGAAATCCAAGAAAACCCAGCAGAGCTCAACCAAGTGTGTGTAAAGGTGTAAAGTGCCGCACAATTCAGGACTTGCTTTGATGAGTAAGTCTGTTAGAAATGGAGCTGGAGGAAATGAGACAGCAACACGAGCTTGAGGAACTGACACAACCACAATTCATGGAAGTCTGCACCCCTAGCAGACTGAAAGCCACCAGGGAGATGGAAGAGGGTCGAAACAGCTGGGTTCAGATAGGCAGAAGAAGGGAATAAAAGAAACTTCGTCAAACACAACCACCAGAAATCCAAACATCCAACAAATTTGAGCCACTTCAACATTTAGAAACCAAAACCAACATAAAGAGAATGAAAGGAACAACATCAAGGATCCTATAAACAGTGCTGGCAAGGCAGCAAAAAGAAGGGAGGTCATGATTGTTGGGGACTCCATATTGGGAAACACAGCAAGTTCAGTTTGCAGTTTGGACCCCTTTACTACAACAGTGTGCTGCCTTCCAGGAGCCTCTGTCAAGCACATCACTGAGAAAGTGGACAGGCTCCTAGAATGAACAGGAGACGACCCGGTAGTAGTCGTCCACATCGGTACAATCAACATTGGAAAAGACAGGCCAAGATCCCTGCAAAACAAATTCAGAGAGCTAGAAAGGAAATTAAAAGACAAGACCAAAACTGTGGTATTTTCTGGGATACTGCCGGCACCTTGCAAAGGACCATATGGACAGCTGGAAATACAGAATCAAAATGCATGGCTGAAATCGTGGTGCACACAGGAAGGCTTCACCTTTCTTTTATTATTATTTGTTTATTTAGCAGACACCTTTATCCAAGGCGACTTACAGAGACTAGGGTGTGTGAACTATGCATCAGCTGCAGAGTCACTTACAATTACATCTCAACCGAAAGACGGAGCACAAGGAGGTTAAGTGACTTGCTCAGGGTCACACAATGAGTCAATGGTTGAGGTGGGATTTGAATTGGGGACCTTCTGGTTACAAGTCTGTTTCTTTAACCACTGGACCACACAGCCTCCTATAGCACATTCTACAACAAGGACTATCTATATAGGTGGGACGGACTGCACTTAAACAGAAAGGAAACCAATCTACTCGGAGAAAGGATCCTTGAAGTCTCAGAAACAAAATGTTAGAACTTGAAGCAACTGCACTAACAAGTAACTACGATGTGATAGGTGTTACAGAAACTTGGTTGTCTGAGAGTGATGGAGATGAATATAATATTAGTGGGTACACACTGTATAAGAAAGACAGGCAGGACAGAAGAGGCGGAGGGGTAGTGCTATACATAAGAAATAGTCTTGAAGCCCAGGTGTTAAATCTGGACAACGAAAACAACGCAGAATCAATATGGGTCAGAATAATGGACAAAAATTCAAAGGGCATAATAATAGGAGCATGCTATAGACTGCCAAATTCAGACGCTGTTCAAAATAATCTGTTATACAATGACATTAGAAATACGTGTAGAAAAGGAGAAGCCATACTAATGGGGGATTTCAACTTCCCCATATAAAATGGGAGAACCGGTGGGAGCACGACGGACTAAATTGAAATGGTGAAAATGACAAATGACTGCTTCCTAACACAATTTGTCAAGGCACCGACTAGAGGGGAGGCATGCCTTGATTTAGTCTTTTCAAATAACGAAGACAGAATAACTAGAAGACCCTCCTCCTCCCTCCTCTATCTCCCTGATGACTTTGCCTCCTTCTTCTCTTCTAAAAATCTCAGATATCCGCAAACTCTTTAACACCTCTCCCCCGCACCCCTCCTGCTCCAACCCCCTACACCCACTGCATCCCCTACTAACTCACCCTCCTTCTCCACCTTCTTGCCCCTCTCAGACTCTGACCTCTCCTCCCTGCTCCAGGGTCACAAACCCACCACATGCCCTGGACCCCTCCCCTCACCTCTTTCAAGCTGCTGCTCCTGCTCTACTTCCCTTCATCTCCTCCCTTCTCAACACCTCTCTCCTTTCTGGTCTCTTTCCTCTGCTTTCAAAAAAAAAGCCTCTATCCTCCCCTCCTCAAAAACCTACCCTTGACCCCACCTCCCTCCCAGAGCTACCGTCCTGTCTCCCTCCTACCCTTCCTCTCCAAAACCCTCGAGCGGACTGTACACCGCCAGCTCTCTGCTTTCCTGTCCAACCACTCTGCTCGACCCTCTCTCAATCTGGCTTCCGCTCTGCTCACTCCACTGAAACCGCCCTCCTGTCTGTCACCAACTCACTAAAGTCTGCCTGAGCTGCCTCTCTCTCCTCTGTCTTAATTCTCCTCGATCTCTCTGCTGCCTTTGACACTGTTGATCACTCTATTCTACTATCATCTCTCGCTGACCTGGGGATCTCTGGCACTGCTCTGGCCTGGTTCTCCTCCTACCTCTCCAACCGCACTTACCAGGTAACCTGGTGAGCAACCTCCACACCTCACTCTCTCTTAACAGGGGTCCCTCAAGGGTCAGTCTTGGGTCCTCTCCTGTTCTCTCTCTACACCCGCTCCCTGGGCCCCTCATCGCATCCTATGGTTTCTCATACCATTTCTATGCTGATGATGCTCAGATTTTCCTCTCCTTCCCCACCTCTGACTCCACCATCTCCTCCTGTATCTCTACCTGTCTGTCTGCTATTTCCTCCTGGATGCACTCGCATCACCTCAAACTCAATCTCTAAATCTGACCTCCTTTTCTTTCCTCCTCCTCCCCTCCTCTGATCTCTCTATCTCTGTTCCTCTGGAATCTACCACACTCTCTCCTCTTCCTCCCTTAAGAACCTCGGAGTCACCCTGGACCCCTGCCTCTCTTATTCCCAGCACATCTCCACTCTGGCACGCACTTGCCGATTCTTCCTGAGCAACATCCGAAGAATCCGACCCTTCCTCACCAACCACGCCCACCCAGCTCCTGGTCCAGGCCTTGGTACTCTCCCGCCTAGACTACTGCAACTCCCTCTGGCTGGCCTCCCTGCGTCCGCCACCCGTCCCTCCAGCTCATCCAGAACTCCGCTGCCCACCTGGTGTTCTCTCTGCCTCGCTTCCCCACGCAACTCCACTACTCGGCTCACTCCACTGGCTCCCGATCACCGCCAGCATCCAGGTCAAGACTCTTGTACTAGCCTACAGATGCCTTGACCAGACTGCACCCAGCTACCTCCCAGACCCTCATCTCTCCCTACACCCCCACTCGACCTCTCCGCCTGCACTAGAAGACTGGCTCTACCTCCTCTACGCTCCCCTGTCTCCAGAGCCGCTCCTTCTCCACCCCCCTCTGCAGTGGTGGAATGACCACCCACAGATGTCAGGACCGCCCAGTCCCTGACCACATTCCAGCACCTCCTTAAGACTCACCTCTTCAGACAGCACCTGTAGAACTCCTCTGTTTTTCCCCTGGGACACTATCACCCTTCCTTAAATGCGCTTTATTTGCTCTTATCTGCCCCCTATTTTACTGCATTTAATCCTGTACTTCAGAGTACTGTAATCTGCCAAGTGTTTAATCTGTAGTTTTTTGTATTTAATCATATCTTGATGTAACTATCACTGTCACTGTTATCTGCTGTATTATTGAATTGTATTTTGTCACATTGTACTTGCTTGAACCAAAGTCATTGTATTTATCTTGCTCTTATTGTATTATTACTTATACTGTAACACTTGAAATGTATTTACTTACGATTGATAAGGGCTAAGGGCGTCTGCTAAGAAATAAATAATAATAATAATAATAATAATAATAATAATAATAATAATAATAACTAAACAGAGGTCAGAGAGCCATTGGCAAGCTCAGTCCACAACATGGTCTCATTTGAAGTGTTTTTAAAACCCCAAAAGTAATGACTAAAAAGCTAAGGTTTACAATTTTAGAAAAGCAAACTATGAAGGTATGAAACAGAGACTAACAGAAGTAGATTGGAGTAAAATAGAGAAAACATCCACAGAAAAAGGATGGCTGTTTTTTTTTTAAATGTAGTACTAGAGGCGCAAAACAATTACATCCCAAAAGTAGACAAATCTAAAACAAAATGGCCAAAATGGTTTAATTGATCAATTAAAAAAACATTCAGTGAAAAAAGGCACTTTTCAGAGCGTTTAAAAGGGACCAAAAACAAAGTACACAGAAAGAGTACTTGGAACTGCAAACACAAGTCAAAAAGAAAGTTAGAAAGGCCAAGAGAGAGATAGAAATCAATATTGCTAAGGGGGCTAAAACCAATTCCAAAATGTTTTTCCAATATTATAACATTCAACAGAACATTCAAAGAGGAGGTTAAATGTCTAAGAGACACAAATGGCAAAATCATAGATGAAGAAAACAAAATAGCAAATATATTAAATGATTACTTTTCACAAGTTTTTACAAAGGAGGATACGGTCAACATGCCCCACATGTCGACCTGTTCCTATCCAGTTTTAAATAACTTTAGCATAACAGAGGCAGAAGTGTTAAAGGGACTAGGAGCTCTTAAAATAAACAAATCCCCTGGACCGGATGAGATCCTCCCAATAGTACTCAAAGAAATGAAAGAAGTTATTTACAAACCGCTAACCAAGATCATGCAACAGTCTCTTGACACAGGGGTTGTACCGACAGACTGGAAAATTGCAAACGTAATACCGATTCACAATAAGGGAGACAAAACCGAACCAGGTAAACTTATGGAAACTATAATAAGATCTAAAATGGAAAATTACCTATATGGTAACAATATCCTGGGAGACAGCCAGCATGATTTTAGGAAAGGGAGATTGTGTCTAACTAACCTGCTTGACTTTTCTGAGGAAGCAACATTGACAATGGATAATTGCAAAGCATACGACATGGTTTATCTAGATTTCCAGAAAGCTTTTGACAAAGTTCCGCATAAAAGATGAATTCTCAAATTGAATGCAGTAGGGATTCAAGGAAATGCATGCACATGGATTAGGGAGTGGTTAACATGTAGAAAACAGAAAGTACTGATTAGAGGAGATCGCTGCACCAAAGCGCCGAAGCGCTGACACCAAGAGCTCCGAAGCGCTATGTGCTGAAGCGCGAGTACCAAGCGTCGAGACCCTATGCACGAGACGCTGGGGTGTCAGCTGACCCTCAGAGTGGAGTCGTAAAGTGCTAGTACAGTGTCTTTGTCTTAAAAGACAATGGTGCTGTGCTATACTTACCTATCGTGCTTAATGAGAGTGTGGAGTAGTGGTTAGGGCTCTGGAATCTTGACCGGAGGGTTGTGGGTTCAATCCCAGGTGGGGGGACATTACTGCTGTACCCTTGAGCAAGGTACTTTACCTAGATTGCTCCAGTAAAAACCTAACTGTATAAATGGGTAATTGTATGTAAAAATAATGTGATATCTTGTAACAATTGTAAGTCGCCCTGGATAAGGGCGTCTGCTAAAATACAGAAATTGAAATTGAACTGCCTGTATAGGTGCACTTGGTGGTCGTCTTCCTTATATACACTACCGGTCAAAAGTTTTAGAACACCCCCATTTTTCCAGTTTTTATTGACATTTAAGCAGTTCAAGTCCAGTGAATAACCTGAAATGGTACAAAGGTAAGCTGTAAACTGCCAGAGATTAAAAAAAAACAGTTTAGGTTACCAAAACTGAAAAATAATGTACATTTCAGAGTTATACAAAAAAGGCCTTTTCAGGGAACAAGTAATGGGTTAACAACTTACAGCTGTTCTGCAGCAATGGAAGTAAATTAAGCCTTGAAAGTTGATGCTAACAATTCCTACAGGTGTCCCAACTTTTTGTTGATTACAAACCCTCTGTCTGTATAAAAGCAGTGTTGGAACAGACTGTGTTACTACACCCTCTTAAGCATTATTTGGACAGTATTGTACTGCAGGAAGTAGTATATTGCTCTCATAATGGCGAGAAAAAGGCAATTAACAAAGGAAGACAGACAGACCATTATAACCCTTAAAAGTGTAGGTCTTTCCTTTAGAGAAATTGCAAAAGAAAGCCAAGGTGTCAGTGAGTACAGTTTCCTACACCATCAAAAAGGCACTTGGAAACTGGAGGAAACTCTGACAGGAAGAGGTCTGGCAGACCCAAAGCCACAACAGAATCAGAAGACAAGTTTCTGAGAGTCAACAGCTTGCGTGATAGGCGGCTCACAGGACAACAGCTTCAAGCACAGCTTAACACTGGTCGAAGTAAACAAGTCTCAGTTTCAACTGTGAAGAGAAGACTTCGAGCTGCAGGTTTGACAGGTCGAGTGGTAAGAAAGCCATTGCTAAGATGGCAAAATAAAAAGAGGCTTGCCTGGGCCATGAAGCACCGCCAGTGGACTACTGAAGACTGGAAGAAGGTCTTATGGACCGATGAATCAAAAAAATTTGAAATCTTCGGTTCATCACGAGGGTTTTTTACGCCGTCCGAGTAGGCTTAAAGGATGGTTCTTCGTGTGTGACACCAACTGTCAAACATGGAGGAGGAAGCGTGATGGTCTGGGGCTCTTTGCTGGATCCAGAGTCGGGCGACTTGCACAGAGTGAGTGGCACCCTGAACCAAAACTGCTACACAGCATTTTGCAGCGCTATGCAATACCCTCTGGTGTACCCTAGTTGGTCAGGGGTTCATCCTACAGCAAGATAATGACCCAAAACATACCTCCAGGCTATGTCAGAACTACCTTAGAAGAAAAGAACAAGACGATAGGCTTCAAATAATGGAATGGCCAGCACAGTCTCCAGACTTAAACCCCATCGAGCTGGTTTGGGATGAACTGGACAGAAGGGTGAAAGCAAAGCAACCTACAAGTGCAACACATTTGTGGGAACTTCTGCAACAGTGTTGGGAAGAACTTTCCGAACAATATTTGATTTCCATTGTAGAAAGAATGCCACGAGTGTGTTCAGCTGTTATATCTGCAAAAAGGTGGCTACTTTGAGTCAAAAAATTTAGATTAAATTTTGTTAAACAAAAACGATTCCATGATTTCTTTTTTTATCTCCAATTGTTTATTTGTTCTATGCTTTAATTTCAGAGTACATTGAGACATTAAACTGCGTAAATTTCAATAAAAACTGGAAAAATGGAGGTGTTCTAAAACTTTTGACCGGTAGTGTATGTATGGGAATTTTTTATTTATTTATTTTATTTTTAAAAAAATTTTTTTAGAGGTGCTTCAGCAGCACTGTAACTAGTGCGAAACAGTCGCTGTAAAGTGGGCTACAGCCCTACAGCTACCACACGGGTGGTATTTATTAGAGTGACTGCAGCAGCAGACTCCACACTGGGTCTAGCTGCAGGTAAGACCGAGGCTGCAAAAAATTACACGGCCTAGAGGCCAACGCGGACAGAACGCAATGCTGAAGCAAAGCGTGAGAGTGAAATAATATATATAAATAAATATATATATATATATTAAATGCTCCGCAGAGCATACACTGAAATCAACTCAAAGAAGGGGCGATAGCCAGCTTCTCAAGCTTAAACGCTAACGAGTACAATCAGTGAAATACATTTCTCAGAGAAAAAGTTTACCAGCTCAATGTCCTTGTAACAGGGCGAGGAACCCTGTACGTATTTGTTTGTTTATTTTTAGAACGGGGTCTCCCCCTCCACCCCTGTGCAGTTTATTCTTTTGTTGTATTATTATTATTATTATCGTTATGATTTATTTATATATGACGGCGAAGCGCTGCAGGTTTTGTTATTGTTTTTATTTTAAAACGTGTTCTGGCAGAGGCGAGATTGGTGCTCGTCCCCTGCCAGGAATAATTAAAATCGTGCAGATTGTGGCCGAGGGGTAATAGAATAATTGCCAGCTAGTTAAACCCCTCGGCCACGGTATAATAAGCCTGCAGCTCTCCATGTTCCGGGTGGGTGTATGAGGATCGAGAGAAAACAAAACGAAACTTAAGTAACACAGGAACAGTGACAGCAGTTGCCTGACCTGTGTTGTATTATTTTGTGTTTGAGATTTTAGTTTTGTTTGAATTTTTTATTTTGCTCTGTGAGCACAGTGTGTTTTTGTTTAAACCTTTTATTTTATTTTTGTATTATTTAAATAAACAACGCCGTTGCATCTTTTTGTTTGGAATCTGCAGTGTTGGTGTCAGTGTGTTTTTACCTTCCTGCTTCTGTCCTGACGTCACCGCCCAGCCACCCTGTCACACATGGTGTCCTGCGTGAGATCACCAGCGCCTCCTGGACGCAGGCAGAAGAGGATACTGCAGTTTTTTTTCTAACGTGTGGAGTGAGGAAGGTTTGTGGAGAAAAGGAGAGTGAAGATGGAGAATGGGAGGAAAGAGGATGGCGGAAGCTTCGTGGTGCCTGCACTTCACTGAGGTGAGGCACTACAGGAGGGAAAGTGCTCCACAGAGGCCACCTCTCCATAGAAGGATGGTGTAAGTTACATAGACATTGTCATCACAAATATATTGCAAATGTCGTTGACTTTCTTATGTTCATATGTTCTTATGATATTGTATATTAACAGGAATCTATATTCAATGAACTTTAATCTAATTTGTCTAGCTTTGCCTAGCGATAACGATCAAACTAACACCTTGAATGCATCAGGCATTCAGGAAACAAAAGGCTAATCAAACCCGTCTATGCGATTTAATTACCCAGTCTACTGAGAGAAAAGTGGCTTAACATAGGAGTCTGAAAGAGAGAAAAATGACCACTTTAGCTTAAAAATGTAGGGATTTAAGACAAATATCACATCATATTGATTTAATACCACTATGAGTACAAGATGCAAGCGTTTTTATTCTTAAATTGCCTAACAAGTAGAGAATAACCCAGGTAATAAATCCATAAGAGAATTAAACTGTTTGCAATGTCTAACCAAAGTCGCAATCCGACATATTTGGTGTCTAAAGAAATGTAATTTCTTATGGTAAAAATAACGGGAATTCAGAATAAAATCTGAATTATTTAGCAAAAGTTATGCACGTTTTAAGTTTCCCCTTTCCAGATTATGATAATGAACTAATCAGACAGAGGAAGGGGGGAGCAATCAATCAAGGTTTCAAGTCCATTAAGCTTCAAAAATAGCCAATCGGAGCATGCAGCGGGAAATTCAAATAATCTCTTTGTTTGAAAAGTATAAAAGCCGACTGTAAACATTAGCTCCTTGCCCCTGCTCTGTGCCCCTGCGTTAGCCCTAGCTCTAGCCCCTGTGCTGAGCCCTACCCGCTCCTCTGATCCCTGCTTGCTCAGATTCAAAGAAACTACAAGACTGCACCTGGAGCCCTCAGCTCTCAGTATTTATCCATCACGGTTGGGGGCCCTGACACTCGGAGAAACACAAGGTAACAGAACGCTGAAAGGGACTGCTTTCCAGGCTAGGTAACAATATTAAATATCTATTCAGGTATTGTGTGACCCCTTGTTGTTGTGTCAGTATGTAGTAATATTTCTTTGGTAAATAGTTGTTTTAAAACCTTAGTTCTCATTGTAATGCTTTTAATGTGACATTAATTGTGTAACTGTTTTGTGTGATTTTCAAACTTATTTTGTTGCATGCTTAATAAATGCCATCTTTCTAAGAAGAGATTCCCAGTATTGAGTCATTCGCTCATGTTGAACAAACATGATTTATGAACTTTGAACAGTCTGGAATGTGGAATGTCTATTTTTGGCTTGTTGTAACGTGTAAATCCACCATCGTTTTCAGAGAGCGATATTAAAAACGGGTTTGTACATTATAATAGGACACGTTTATTGTAGAGGTCCCACCGAGATCTTGACAATCGAAGGTATCTCTTTATCCCCTACAGTTTTGGAGGTCCTTTAATTTATTGCTTTTAAGAACATATTAACTGTCTACAATAGTACCCACAATGGAGAGGTATGAAAGCTGGCTGAGGCACCCAGCGCCCCGCTGTGGCTAAAAACAGAGGGGAGACATCTGCTGGAGGACAGCAACCTGGATATCCTCTTGGACTTTGTCAGGCTGGAGCCAGAAGTTCAACGAAAGGCCATCACCAGAGGATATCCAGGGCTCATAGAGGCCTTGGAGTGGATGACCCAGATGGTTGACTGGGTCTACCAGGAGTGGGAGCAGCCCGGACGTCCTGTGCCTGAGTGGGAGGAGCCCGGACGTCCACAGCCCAAGAGGGGGGAGTCGGTGCATCCACAGCCCAAGAGGGGGGAGTCGGTGCGTCCACAGCCCAAGAGGGGGGGAGTCGGTGCGCCCACAGCCCAAGGGGGGGAGTCGGTGCGCCCACAGCCCAAGAGGGGGGAGTCGGTGCGGCCCACAGCCCAAGAGGGGGGAGTCGGTCGGCCCACAACCCAGGTACCCGCCAGCAGAGGGAGAATACCTGCTGGTTCCACTTCCACCTCCGTGGGAGGACTGCGTGTCGCTCCCACTTCCACCAGCAGAGGGAGAATACCTGCTGGTTCCACCTCCACCTCTGTGGAAGGACTGTGTGTCGCTCCCACCTCCACCAGCAGAGGGAGAATACCTGCTAGTTCCACCTCCACCTCCGTGGGAGGACTGTGTGTCGCTCCCACCTCCACCAGCAGATTGAGAGTTCCTGCTGGTTCTGCCTCCACCTCCGTGGGAGGACTGTGTGTCGCTCCCACCTCCACCAGCAGAGGGAGAGTACCTGCTGGTCCCACCACCACCTGAGAGAGGAGCAGGAGCTGCCTTTCTCTTCAGGACGGACCGGGACAAGATCCAGATGGTCCGTTGCATGACAGTTCGCCACCGCCCGGGGATGCCTGCCTTGCACCGCCCAAGGATGCCTGCCTTGCACCGCCCAAGGATGCCTGCCTTGCAACGCCCAAGGATGCCTGTTGCTCCGCATCGCCTGGGGATGCCTGTTGCCCTGCATCGCCTGGGGCTGCCTGTTGCTCTGCACCAGTTACAGGGTACGAGGGAGAAGTGGAGCTCCCGCTGCTGCCTCCATAGCCATGGTTTTCTTAAAAAAAAAAAAAAACTTTTTACTTACTTACTTTTTATAACTAGAAAAATGTAAAACCACCTTCACGTGCATAATGCATGTATCCATTTCTTAAGAAAAAGCATGCTTTAATTGTATATGCTACTGTACAGTTTGTTTATTTTGAGCTGTTGCCTTGCATAAGAGTTTGCTAGAAGTTAGCTTTGCCCTTTTGTTATGCGTTAGTTTTAGTACGTGACCTTGACCCTGCTATTAATCTATAGTCAAAGCAGTTTCTAACTAGGTATTGCCCTCCAGTGGTCAGAAAGACGCTTAACAAGCCCCAACACAGTGACAACGTACCGCAAAACGCACAGAATTGCGTTGTCGGGGGAAATCATAATGACTGCACCTGTAAGTCTGCCGGTAAAGTGCTGCTGTCTATGCTCTTCAACCCTTGCACTGCTTGTTGTCTCACTTCTCCCACACAAACTGTGTCCTTTAGGTCCCCATCATACCATCTCCCAAGACTTTTCACAGGTTTCTCAGTCACTGCTGGCATTGCCTCACCGTTAATGTAGAACCTCTAATCCACTACTTTACCTTTAATTATAGAGATGCTCCTTGATTTCGTGGGCATGAATTGCATTCATGCTTATTCAATGTTATTGATTAGTTTGCCCAATAACCGATTAGTGCAGGCTACTGTTGTAGTCATGGTTGTCATGTCATCCATGTATGCTCAAATTGGTGGCAGTCGCATTCCAGAAGCCAAGCGCTCTCCTCCCACTACCCATTTTGACACCCTAATAATTACTTCTTTATAATTACTTCTTTATAATAATTACATATTTATAAAGCACATTATAAGAGCCATTATTAATGCTTTATAAAGTCCACTAATAAACGCTTTGTTAACCCTTTATTCATGATTAATAGATGATAGATCAAATAAACGAAGAACATTAAATAACAATAGTATATTATTTTGAATTTAGTATCTTAACCCTTGAGTGACAGACATTTTTTCCATGTATGTAATGTAAGACAAAGCTGTTGCATCCCACCATTTCAAGCCACATGTAAAAATGGTATGGTTGTTTTGTTCACCTTTCAGTGCCTTGAGGAACCAGATTGTTACCAAAACACACTGCTTATTGTTCATGTGCATATCAATCATGAAAGAGAAAAACTTGCGAATACTGTATAATAGAAAAAACAACACTAAGATCCTGAACTAGCATAACTAATGTGATAACTAACGTCTACTGGGTGTGAAATGAGCATCTGTCCTCTATTAAGCATGATAAAGGGTTAATAAAGTGTTTATTATTATACCTTATAAGGCATTAATAATGACATGTATAACATACTTGAATAATACCAGCTCCCTAAGCTGATTTGTCCTTAATAACCCCATTTATAAATGGCATTATACATATTTCTAGTTTGCTCTTTCATATTTATGTAGCACTGTGGCAAAGTGGTGAGCGGATACAGGTGAGTGCAGTGCAGGTACAAATCACACGGACAATTACTAACAGGTGTAAGGGTGTATATTGATGAATTACTACAATGTCCAGAGCCTTAAGGCAAAACACCTGTAAATAATAATGCTGGAAGTGATTACAGCGGCATGTATCACTTTGGTTTTGTAAAATCCCACCGGTTTGGTCCAGTTTTATCACCCACACAAAACACAAAGACACAGACACAGTTCCTACGGTGTATGATTTAAGTGCTTGTGGTGAAAAGACAGTGAAGTGCTGGTGTCCGGGTTTAATGCTGGCCTGCGGCTGCAGCTCTGGATTGTGTTAGTAATCTTTTAGACAAACAAAACAAACAAACAACGTTTACAAGACAGATTAACAGTACACTCATGGTTATTTCATGCAGGGACTCCTTTTAGGTTCTTTCCTAACCATTCACAAAAGGAACAGATCACGTCCACTATGACCCCTATTTATATCCTTGCTCATGACCCCTAGGTTAACAAGCGCATCCGCTCCTCCAATCCTCAGATGCCACACCGTTTACCGTCTGGGTCATTGAGTTTGGATATAGTAGCTTCGCCCCTTTCCTAAATGACCGACCTCCACCTACCCTATGGAATAAATTGTCGTGTCATTTAGTTAAGGGTACTCTGTTCCTTTTACACAGTGCCCTCACAGGTCGAGAGGGAGATCCAACACCTAGAATCATTCGATCTCTGTCACAAGCATCTATTAATCATTAATAAATGGTTAATAAAATATTTATAAGCAAACCTTATAAACCATTAATAATAGTGCTAATAAGGTGCTTTATAAATATTTAAAGCTGGTTTGTTCATAGTTTATATACTATGTATTCATCATCTATGAAGACTTAATAAAGTATTTATTATTGGCCCTTAAAGACTCGAACATAGAGGTTTATATTATCGACACTGCAGCCTCACAATGCAACAGCGACCACTTTTTTAATCCGATTATATATGAACTGAAGTATAGACCGTCATTGCTTTGGTGCACATAGGAGTGATGGGATACCAAGATGCAAATCTATCGCTCTCTTGCATCTAACATTAGCAAAGATGAGTTTTTTTGTTTTTATAATGGTCATTAGTTATAAGTTTCCCCATCCTTCAATGTGGGGTTTCATTTTTCAATCCTTTTATTTGACAAATACCTAAAGTAAATAAAGGAATTCTCATACAGGGAGTTGAACCCGGGTCACCTGGGTGAAAAAACAGGAATCCTAACCACTAGATCATATGGGAAAACACTGCTTCTTGTTTGCTACCCGAAGCCAGCAGAGAAATGTGCAGGTAATTTTTTCACACTGCTGCCATCAAAAGGGCAAAACAATGAATTGAACCTGGATTGCTCATTTTAGACAGCGCCAAATGATTTGTTTAATGCAGTGTATTTTTCTTTTGCGATGTTTTGATTACTCCCCCTGTGACTTTCATTCTGATTTGGGCACCCCCTTTCGTGCACGGATTTGAAAAGCATAAACTTTAACTGCAATACTTGTACCTGTGATTCCGTAGGTATAAAAATAAACCTGACATCTGTCGAAACTCGGGATATAACCCGGGAAATTTAGATATTCAACCTAACGATCGCCCACCTGAGCTTTTCCGGCAGGAAGGACATATTTGATCAAACTCTTCTTTGTTCTACGAGAACCAGCAATACAATAACAGAAGATGAAATGCCTGGCATGGTAGAGGGGCACTTCTTTTTTTCTCTGCGATCTACACAGCACATACTCCGTAAGAGTTTTTAATGAACATTTTATGAGACCAGATAGTCGTCTTGTTCTGTACAGACCTGCGAATTCATGGAATTTGAAAACATTCTGCATTTTAACATGCATTTAAGAAGAAGAATCAGAGTATCAAAATTGTGAGTCAAGCAGCAGACAAAGCCAAAAAGTTGCAGTGCATTCTCACTTCGTGTGTTGCAACAGTGCCGATTACCCATTTTGGATCCTGCAGTGCAAGGCAGTCTTCACTTAAAGCCCAGCTGAATGGAACAATATAAAAAATTTTAAAAAATATAGCGTTAATTACAGGGTGCTTGATGCATGGTTAATTCACAGAAAGTTACATTTTTGCTTCATTATGTATGCATTATAGAGACAGTTTTATTTTATTTTGTATTTTAGTCAGATGTGTGTTGTGTCCTGCGGCTGGTCCCACCCCTGTTTATAACGCTCTTTGGTTATAATGCTCATATTGTGTGTCCCCCGAGACCCGCATTATAGTAAGGGAGCACTGTATATTTATATATGCAACATTGATAATGGATAATTGCAAAGCATACGACATGGTTTATTTAGATTTCCAGAAAGCTTTTGACAAAGTCCTGCATAAAAGATTAATTCTCAAACTGAACGCAGTAGGGATTCAAGGAAATGCATGCACATGGATTAGGGAGTGGTTAACATGTAGAAAACAGAAAGTACTGATTAGAGGAGAAACCTCAAAATGGAGTGAGGTAACCAGTGGAGTACCACAGGGAACAGTATTAGGTCCTCTGCTATTCCTATTCTACATTAATGATTTAGATTCTGGTATAGTAAGCAAACTCGTTAAATTTGCAGACGACACAAAAATAGGAGGAGTGGCAAACACTGTTACAGCAGCAAAGGTCATTCAAAATTATCTAGACAGCATTCAGAACTGGGCAGACACATGACAAATGACATTTAATAGAGAAAAGTGTAAGGTACTGCACGCAGGCAATACAAATGTGCATTATAAATATCATATGGGAGATACTGAAATTGAAGAAGGAATCTATGAAAAAGACCTAGGAGTTTATGTTGACTCAGAAATGTCTTCATCTAGACAGTGTGGGAAGCTATAAAAAAGGCCAACAAGATGCTCGGATATATTGTGAAAAGTGTTGATTTTAAATCAAGAGATGTAATGTTAAAACTTTACAATGCATTAGTAAGACCTCATCTAGAATAATGTGTTCAGTTCTGGTCACCTCTTTACAAAAGGATATTGCTGCTCTAGAAAGAGTGCAAAGAAGAGTGACCAGAATTATCCCGGGTTTAAAAGGCATGTCATATGCAGTCAGTCTAAAATAACTGAATCTATTCAGTCTTCAACAAAGAAGACTACGCGGTGATCTGATTCAAGCATTAAAAATTCTAAAATGTATTGAGAATGTCGACCCAGGGGACTTCTTTGACCTGAAAAAAGAAGCAACGACCAGGGGTCACAAATGGAGATTAGATAAAGGGGCATTCAGAACAGAAACTAGGAGGCACTTTTTTACACAGAGAATTGTGAAGGTCTGGAACCAACGCCCCAGTAATGTTGTTGAAGCTGACACCCTGGGATCTTTCAAGAAGCTGCTTGATGAGATTCTGGGATAAATAAACTACTAACAACCAAACAAGCAAGATGGGCCAAATGTCCTCCTCTTGTTTGTAAACTTTCTTATGTTCTTATGTTCATATGTATGGGGTAATGTATACCAGAGCTGTCACAAGGGAGAAGGAATGGCAGCATATAAGGGACGCGCAAGCACTGTCTAATCCAGAGGTTAGCGGTGTGAACTTACACCCTCAAGGACCCTTGTGCCTACAGAAGGCAAGGCAGGGTCTACCACATTAAGACGGTAGAACCTGGAGAAAGTAAGCGACGTAGCCTAGCTAGCCGCAGTACAAATATCAGACATCAAGGAACCTCTGAAGCGGGCCCAAGATGTAGCCAACCCTCTAGTGGAGTGTGCGGCTACCCTACCAGGTGGGGGCAAGCCAGCACCATTATACAGTCAAGACTGTATCCACAATCCAATGTGACAGACGCTGCTTAGAGAGCTCTTGTCCTATCCACAAAGCATCTCAATGCCCGCATTGGGCAGAGGAAATCTCTCATCCTCCGTTGAAGCAAAGCGGAGGTGGATGGAAGGACTCCAGTTCCACAGACTGATTCATGTGGAAGGCTGTGATCACCTTGGGGAGGAAAGCAGGGTTGGTGCGCAGAGACACCCTGCTGCCATCTTCCCAAACACGCATGCAGGAGCTGTGCACAGACAGCGCCTGCAGCTTACTGACCCACTTAGCGGAGGTGATAGCCACGAGGAAGGCTGTTTTCAAACGGGGTCTTCGTGAGAGCCTCTAGTACAATATTAAGGCTCCATTCGGGGAGAACAGTCCTCCTAGGAGGGCGTAATCACCGTGCACCTTTAAGAAATCGGGTAGCCAAGAAATTCGCACCCGGAGACATTTAACCCTATGCTGCCTACGGGGAATGACCATATTTGGTCATAAATATGAACACTTTGTTTAAGAGCTTGTAGTTTTGGAACCTTAAATCATAAATTAAAACCCAATACACCTACAGAAAGGCATTAAGTGGATCTTTCCAGCAATGTCATTTATTTTGTTGTGGTTTGATTATTATTATTATTATTTTTTATATGAGCTACACCTCCCAAAAAATTATCAAAATATGGAAAATAAATAATATTTTTAAAAATTGCCAATTTTAACCTCTTTCCAAGTGTATATAAATAACTTAGAGTAGCTGCACAATTTTCCAAGGATTTCAAATCTGAAATCAGAATTGAAATATCTTGAACAGTTGCAGAGCTAGATACACTTTTACAATGCATAGTATTTTATAAAAATCAACCTCCAAATGGCAAATGTAAAATATATATAATATATTTTTTAATTACCTATTTCAACCTCTTTCCAAGTTTTATATAAAAAAAAAACTTAGTATATTGTAGCTTCACAATTTGTCAAGGATTTCAAATCTGAAATCAGAATTTTAATATCTTGTACAGTTGCAGAACTAGATAAGGTTTTATAATGCATAGTATTTTACAAAAATCAACCTCCGAAACGGCAAAGGCAGACAAGGGCTAAGACTTGCCAAAAAGTGAGATTGGAAACATTACTGCCCTGTTTGAGATACAATTATATTTCAGTATAAAAATAAATACACAAGTTAAAGTAAAATGTTTATTTATTTATTTTTTTGAAAACAAAAGTATATTACAAATAAAACTTTGATATTAAAAATTTTATTTGGGAGCGAGGGAGACAAAAAAACCTTCCATATTATGCTGTATTTATTTATCTTCCAAACTACCCTGCAGTTGAAGTGCTGGACTGGGGCTCCTCCAGATCACTCTCCTCCTCCTCATCCTCCTGCAGCAGCTCTTCATCAAGGAGGTCCTCCTCCATGGTGTACATGCCCTCGATCTCTTCCTCAGTCAGGGCCCTCCTCCTCTTCAGTGACTGCACCAGATGCTAGAGCTGATTGTCTCCATCCATTTTCTGGCTTACACACACCCACATAAAACATTAAAATAAATACCAATTAATAATAATAATAATAATAATAATAATAATAATAATAATAATAATAATAATAATAATTCTCCATCCTTTTTCATACACATAAAAAGTAAACTAATAATAATGACTGTTCTTTACACACACACAAAGTAAAAGTAAACTAGTAATAAAATACATGGATAAATAATAATAATAACTACAGCTAAATGTCTTTGTTCTTTACACAGGCTACATACACAACGTAAAAATAAAAACGAAACCAATAATAAAAAACAACTTGATTTATTCCTCATTCTTTTACACATCGAATAAAAAAATAAGTTAAAAAAATAATAAATGCATAGCTAAATAATAAAAACGACTGCAGATAAATAATGAATCGACTAGAAAAGTAAAAAAAAAAAAGCTAACAGCTAAAAAAAGCTAAAGCTAGGCTGTGTGGTCCAGTGGTTAAAGAAAAGGGCTTGTAACCAGGAGGTCCCAGGTTCAAATCCCCCCACAGCCACTGACTCATTGTGTGACCCTGAGCAAGTCACTTAACCTCCTTGTGGCTCTTCTTCGGGTGAGACATAGTTGTAAGTGACTCTGCAGCTGATGCATAGTTCACACACCCGAGTCTCTGTAAGTCGCCTTGGATAAAGGAGTCTGCTAAATAAGCAAATTATAATAAATAATAACACAGACGTACACAAACACCTAAGGAGAAACAAACTCAAAAAAATGGAAAACAAGTCTAAAATAAAATGTATATGTGAAACTAACTATAAGAAAGATGTTTAAAAAAAACGATGTTGGTAGAGTAGTTACTCTTGTCTGCAGTCATAAAAGTTAGCCCTGCTCAGCAAGCAAGCGCGCACACACAGGACACAGCGAAAAAAAACACTGCAGATGTACTCGGCACAAAAAAACGAATATAAAGTTGAAAAAAAACAACAACAACAATATGGCTAATTTGCCCAAGTACATACCGTTTAGATGACATGTAGATTAGCACTCTTGGGATTGTAAAACCGGAGATACAGAACTTCGAATCCGCTGTGCACTCAGTCGTAATGGCGCCGACAGAGACTCGTCAAAATATTATATGTCCCG
Source organism: Huso huso (assembly GCA_036884735.1). NCBI lineage: Eukaryota > Metazoa > Chordata > Actinopteri > Acipenseriformes > Acipenseridae > Huso > Huso huso. Next base: position 19,328,417 of record CM072685.1, read on the forward strand.
CCCTCCCTAAACCAATGGTATCATGACAAGCCCCGTAGTCATGGCTATGACCCACACTTTAAAAAAACAAAACTGCTGGTTGGACGGCTGAGATGTGACGTGTTTTGTCATCATAACAAACGTTATGAAATTACAGCACGTCGGCAGCAAAGGGTTAAACTACGGGGGGATGGCAAGCAGAGATAGCCGCTAAATACACCTTCAAGGTGGACGGTGACAAGCTGGCTTTAGTGGTTATGTCAGACCAGAAAGGAGTACACAGACAGACAGTAGTTGCAGTGAATCTGAAACGCTGCGGCGCTCAGCGTTTTATTAACACACAGAAAATAAAAAAGGTTGAACAAAACAGAAGACAGGACACGGCACTTTACGCCAAAATAAATAGACAAACAAAACGGACTAACACTTAACAAACGGTGGACGGACAGACACACAAACACGGTGAGTCTAAATAAACAAACAAGTACCGTGAAAATTGTTATTTCTTACTTTTAGTTTTTACCTCCTCTCCGCTCACGAACATACAACCCAGAGTGAGTGAAAGGTGCATCTATATACAATTGTGCTGGGATTCAATTACTAATTAATTATTCATTTGAATCCCAGAACATGAACTAATTCTGTGAAACCCCCTGCTTACATATTATTAACTACTTTAAATGCATGTGAAGTGAAGTGCAATCCCCGTGCCTAAATACAATTATACATTTTTAATACTCGTGCTCATTACCCACATTATATCCCGTGTACCAACTACAATACACCAACATTAAAACACGCAACATACAACATAAAACACAAAAATACACACAGGGGCAGGGCACATTGCCACATATACCCCCCTGGGCTAGCATGAGCGCCATGGCCTCAATGGCCACCTCTCCCCTTAAAATCCCCAAAGTCTCGCTCAAAGTCCTGGGCCAAGAACAGGGACTTCAAGAGGTTCACAGGCGTCAATGTTGCCAGTAGCCAGGCTGCTACTGGCAATGCTGTCAGCGTAACTGTTGACAGCAGGGTGGCACACTCCAGCAGCGGAAAGGCTGCTTCCTCCCGTAGCACCTCTGGCAGCGGAAAGACTGCCAGGTGCAATGCTGTCAGCGGACCTGCTGACAGCTCCCAGGCTTCCTTCAGCCGGGGCAGTCCTGGCAGCGGAACAGCTGTTAATGGTGAGGAGGTCAACTGACTTGCTGACCGCATCAAAGCTGGCTCCTTTCGTTGCACCACTGGTAGTGGAAATGCTGCCAACAGTGAAGCTGTCAGCAGATGTGCTGGCAGCTCTAAGGCTGATTCCTCCAACCCTAGCAAATCCCTGGAGATCAACAGCAAACTACCTCCAGGGCAGGTATCTCCCGGCAAAAGCGAGCTGGTCTCCCCAGGTGATGCGGAGCAACAGGCAGCCCCAGGCGATGCGGAGCAACAGGCAGCCCCAGGCGATGCGGAGCAACAGGCAGCCCCAGGCGATGCGACGAGGCAGGCATCCTTGGGCAGTGCTGGAGTCAGGACCAGTCGTGGTGCTGTGGTTGGCCACTGTGGCAGTGGCTGCATCGGTGCTGGCCCTCTTCGTAGCTGCTGCGGCCAGGCTGTTTTCCGCTGTGCTCCCCTCAGCAGACTATGCAGTGGTTGCTGAGGAATGCCAGCATCACGTCCTGGTACTTCTTCTGGTGAAGGGAGAGGTAACTCCTGCTCCTCTCCTCTTGGGTGTGATGATGGTGGTCGGGAAGTGGACCCAGCAGGCATTCACCCTCTGCTGGTGGAAGTGGACCCAGCAGGCATTCACCCTCTGCTGGTGGAAGTGGACCCAGCAGGCATTCACCCTCTGCTGGTGGAAGGGGACCCAGCAGGCATTCACCCTCTGCTGGTGGAAGTGGCGGAGGTAGAGGCAGCTCCTGCTGCTCTGCTCCTGCCGGTGAAGGTGGAGGAGGTAGAGGCAGCTCCTGCTGCTCCCCTGCCGGTGAAGGTGGAGGAGATAGAGGCAGCCCGGCTGCTCTGCTCCTGCCGGTGAAGGTGGGGAGGCAGAGGCAGCTCGGCTGCTCTGCTCCTGGCAGTGGGGTGGGAGCAGCGTGTAGTCCCTGGCGCGAAGGTGGGAGCAGCGCAGTCCCTCCTGGTGACGAAAGGTGGGAGCAGCGTGTAGTCTCCTGGCGACGAAGGTGGGAGCAGCGTGTAGTCCCTGGCGGCGAAGGTGGGAGCAGCGTGTGTAGTCTCCTGGTGGCGAAGAAGGTGGGAGCAGCGGTCTCCTGGCGGCGAAGGTGGGAGCAGCTGAAGTCTCCTGGCGGCGAAAGGTGGGAGCAGCGTGTAGTCTCCCCTGTTGCAGGGGACTGGTGCTCTCCCCCACTGCAGAGGACTGGTGCGGCTCTCCCCATTGCAGGGACTGGTGCGGCTCTCCCCATTGCAGGGGACTGGTGCGGCGCCCTCTAGCTGGGAAGGCGAAACCAGCAATGGCTCCTCTCCTGGCGAAGCTGGGGCTCTCCCCGTCTGGGCGCTGGTGAGCTGGCATAGGGGCATCCCCGACCAGTCGTGTCCCCCCCTTCCTCACATCGCCCGCACCAGTTTCGGTAGCACCTCGAGCAGTCCTCCAGCGGTGATCCACCTTTCCGCACCAGGTGCACCAGGGGAACAAGTTCTCTGGCTCCTCTGGCCGCTGTTGCAGTTGTTGTTGGGGTGGTGGGAGCAGCAGTCTACCTCCCCCCCCTGCTGGTGGTGGAGACTGAGGCGACCCTGCTCCTCTCACTCCCTAATGGACAGGGCAGCGGGCCACGTGGTGCTCACCTCCGCAGATGGGGCATAGTTGGGGTAGCTGTCCAAGGGGGTACCAGGGACAGTTTGTGCTGGAATGCCCAGGCTCAGTGCAGCAGTAACACCCGGGCTGCTGTTCCTCCGGCTGATGTTGTGGCTGCTGCCTTCTTTTTTCTTTTTTTTTTTTTTTTTTTTTTTTTAACAAACAGTCCTGTTTATTTTTTGATTTATTATTATCCGCCCCCCCCCCCCCGCAGTACTCTTTCTGGCCTGAGCCTCAGAGGCGCTGTTATCCCACTGACACCACGTGTGACAAGCTGGCTTTAGTGGTTATGTCACACCAGAAAGGAGTACACAGACAGACAGTAGTTGCAGTGAATCTGAGACGCTGCGGCGCTCAGCGTTTTATTAACATAGAAAATAAAAAGGTTGAACAAAACAGAAGACAGGACACAGTACTTTACGCCAAAATAAATAGACAAACAAAACGGACTAACACTTAACAAACGGTGGACGGACAGACACACAAACAAGTACCGTGCTGGTCCTACCAGCACGCAATAGCAATTGTTATTTCTTACTTTTTAGTTTTTACCTCCTCTCCACACCCGTTCTCCACTCACGAACACACAACCCAGAGTGAGTGAAATGTGCATCTATATACAATTGTGCTGGGATTCAATTACTAATTAATTATTCACTTGAATCACAAAACGTGAACTAATTCTGTGAAACCCCCTGCTTACATAGTATTAACTACTTTAAATGCACGTGAAGTGAAGTGCAATCCCCGTGCCTAAATACAATTATACATTTTAAATACTCATGCTCATTACCCACATTATATCCCGTGTACCAACTACAATACACCAACATTAACACACGCAACATACAACATAAAACACAAAAATGCACACAGGGGCGGGGCACATTGCCACAGTGACTTACCAGCATCAAGCAGTTCTTGCAGAAACTGTAAGATGACTGGCATAAGGCAAGATATGGGGTCATGATTTCTAGCCAGACACTAAGCCTGGAAATACCTCCACTTATAGGTATACAAGGACCTAGTGGCGTCTGCCCTAGCGCTCTGCATCGTACTCACAACCGCATCCGATAGCCATAGGGCTAACCAGCAGTCCCTTTCAGGAGCCAGACCCAGAGCTGGAACCTGCCCAGTTACGGGTGCCAAAGGGAGCCTCTCGCCTGACTGAGGAGATCCATGCGCAGTGGAATCTCCCAGGGCTGGCCGTGCAACAGCTGGCACAGGGTTGAAAACCAGACTCTCCTGTGCCACTTGGGGGCCACTAAGAGAACTGACGCTTCCTCTAAACTGACTTTTTCGAGAAAGGCCGGGAGCAGTGTTATAGGCGACAAAGAGTACAAAAACGCTTTGGGCCATTTGTGCGCTAGAGCGTCTATGCCGAGTGGACCGTCTAAGCGGTGGAGGTAGTACCATAGGGGGCAATGACCGGTGTAAGCTGACTCTTTGCATCGTTGATGGTGAGGCCCAGCCTCGCCAGATGCTCTGTCACGACCTCTGTGTGGGCCACTGCTCCCTTTCGTGACTGGGAACAGATCAACCAGTCGTCGAGATTTATTACTCAGCCGCAGGGGAGCCAGTATAGCGTCCACACACTTTGAAAACGTAAGAGGAGCTAGGGAGAGGCTGAATGGCAGCACAGAAAACTAGTAAACGCTTCCCTGAAAAGCGAAGCGGAGATACTTCCTGTGCTCTGGACGAATGGGAATGTGAAAGTACGCGTCCCGTAAGTCCACGTGGTGAACCAGTTGCTCGGCCGGACAGACTGGAGAATGTGACGGTCCGTCAGCATTTGGAAACTCCTTTCTTTTAAGAACCCGTTGAGGAGCCTTGAGTAGTACCCCTCTCCGTGGGAGGTGGGGTGTACGAGACGAATGGCTCGCTTGCACAGCAAGGGTCTGTCACGAAAGTATTTGTGATGCGTTTAAAGGGAGGAGGTCCCAAGTGAAACTGAAGCACGTAACTGTTTTGCATGGTGGCGAGCACCCAGGAGTCTGAGGTGCAAGCGCGCCAGTACTGCAGCTGTTGTGCCGAAAAGGGGGTCTGAGGCCGCTAGCCTTCAGGGGCCTTGCTAGGACTGCTGAGGTTGAGGCGGGACAGTTTGGGGTGGCTGTTTAGGGTGCTGGCCTTGAAAACGCCTCCTGTGATGCTGGTGTGTGGACAGGCCACTTCCTGCGTTCCCTCTGCCTGCCGGTTGGGCCCAGTTGTTTGCTGCTGGTGTGCCCTGTAGGCTATGCCTTAGGTCACCCAGCGGAGCTGTGGGGACTGGAACTGTTCTGGTGACAGTCCGCATCTGAGGGTTCGACCTGGGATCTCTGTAAGATCTCCTCCACGGCTGGCCCAAAGGTATGTCCTGGGAATATAGGTGCGTCAAGCAGCGCGGCTTTATCAGCATCAGGAACTCTGGCTTGTGACAGCCACAGCTGTCTACGAGCCACGATTAAGCTAGCCAGGATTCGGCCAAGAGCTTGCCTTTGGAGACCGGAGATCTGTAGAAGCATGCTGGACAGGAGACGTAACTCTGTGGCCACTGGATCAGGGAGCGGGACCTCGCACAGTACACCATCCATATAAGCAGTAGGCACACTCGCTGTGTTTGACAGTCGAGTTGCCTGCGCCTCTGCTGCATAAGCCCGCTTGATGCATCTCCGTCACCTTGCATTGAGGGTTCGGGCACGCTGGGTCTCTAGCCAACCCACCCACCGGTGGGGTCTTAACCAGATGGTGGAGTCTACCGGGGGGAACCCCACTAGGCCAAGCTTATCCGTGCCTTCTAGAGGCAAGCGATGCGGCCTGCTTTAGCACGCTATGACCTGAGGCCGGACAATCCCAGGAGGAGCATACCTCCTCCATGAAATCTGGAAGGCCGAGAACTGAGGGCGAGGAGCCATCGCAAAACGGACCGGCGTGGTTCTGCCGCTGGACAACGGGGGGGGCACTTGCTTCCAAGGCTACCTCGAAGCCAGGTTTGTCCTCAGTAGGGGGCTCGCCCACCTGCATTTCAGAGGAGAAGGAGGCCTTCTCCCCAGAGGCCGCTATGGAGAGCATGACTTCTTGCGCCAGCTGGGACGCTTGGGGGTATGGCAATTGGGGCTGCAACAGGGCCTGGACAGAGTAGAAAGTAGAGTAGCAGGGTAGAAAAATTTGACTAGGTAGCAAAAGTTACATCTCTCTCTGAATCAGTCTGAAATTGTCCCCTCGCAATCAATGTTACCCTGAGGTGTACTTCTACAAGCAAGCATTTCCTGTCTGCTATGTTAGTAGAGGGGTAAATTCCTAGTAACCTTCTTTAGCCAAAATAGCAAATAGGGTTTCATTCTCTGCTGGTACGGAAAAATATTTTGTAATTTCACATGGAAAAACATTTTGATTATAACATTTAACTTCAAATGAATACAATAACCTAACGTGACATTGTTCAATCTTATATGAATTGTTTGATGTGAAAATGCACGACGAAGAAAAAAACCTACGTAATAAGTGGTAGCGCATTGAATGCTGGTTCAAAGTCCAGTAAGGGGTGTTTATATTTTATGTATATTAATTTTACATTTTTAAATTACTACCAATTTATTATCAATACTGCAGTTGCAAAACAAATGCGCCGTGCGCTGTTTATTTTTTAACAAAAATAAATGTTCAAACACAAAAACAGTGCTCACAGAGCAAAATAAAATAATATACAAAACAAGTCACAAACACAATAACCCCTAAGGTTCGGCTGGGCAGTAGCCTTCACGGTTCCTTTAAGTTTAGTTTTTCTTTCATTTATTTTTCCTCTCCTCTCCTCTCCCGCTCTCGTTCACTCCTCTGAACACCCACCCCCAAAGTGCAGAGAGCTGCAGGTTTATATGCAGATGACCATCTCCCGATTTAGCAACAAATTAATCACTTAATTCAGGAGATGGCCACCTTTGCACGAGGTTTTTAATTATTCCTGGCAAAGGACATACGTGTTTTACGTCATATATATATATATATATATATATATATATATATATATATATATATATATATATATTATATATACACACACATATATATATATATATATATATATATATATATATATATATTATATATATATATATATATAGTGACAACTCTGAAAATGTGTGTTATGTTTGTCACTTCCTCCGGACCTTTTACACTGTCCTCTAGCATAAAAGAAAGTCAAACTTCCAGGAATGTGGTTCAAACAGGTCGGCACCTGTGTGTTTATTATTTACAATGCTTAAAAAAAAAAAAAACATCCAAGATAAACAAACAAAAGCCTAACTCCTTTATGGATTTCTAACTAAACAAACAAGTATCCCTAACTAACAGTCCGGCAGCTGCTGCTTACTGCTCCAAAACACCAGACTTTTAAGTCCTACCTTGCACAAAAGACTCGGTTCTTGTTTCCCTTTTCACACAGCTCACAGCTCATTCTCCAACTCTCCTCCACCAACAGGTTGACCCCTGCCCTTTTAAAAGGCTCCCAATTGTTTAATTGAAGGCAGCTGTTGAATCAATTACCCAATCACCTATTTTATAATTATGCCATCTAAAATGGCTGCCCATCAGTCCCATGGCCTCCTGAATTGAAGTCCTGTTGCACCAGACCAACAGGACTACATTTCCTTAAAAGGGTACAGACTCGCAAAACTGCGGCCCAAAATACCGCCCTCGACCACAGTGCCCCACACCTCATCACAATATATATATTGTATTATTATTATTATTATTATTTATTTCTTAGCAGACGCCCTTATCCAGGGCGACTTACAATCGTAAGCAAATACATTATATTGTAATCAACTCGCACCACTCACGGGTTCGTTGCCCCTTTAAAAACTGACCCAGGACACAAGAAATTGATTTTTTTCAAGCGCAGTTGCGCTATTTTTTTTTTTTTTTAATTAACAAAAACAAAACAAAACACCAGAATAAACACCTCACTCTGTTTTGGACCGCTGACTACACAGGTAACTCCTTGACTACCTCACAGGATGGTTAAGCTGTTTACCTGTACCACAAACAACTTTACACAAACCACACAGGTTTAAATTGCACCCTCTTTTTCCTCTCGACTGCTCGGAAGCAGTGCACCTCATCTGCCTCCTTCTCCTCAGCAGCCCCGAGCAAACTGACTGCCTGTCCTTTATACCCTGCACCTGGTCCTAATTTCCAATTACCGCCCAGGTGCAGGGGATAATTAAACAATAAAACAATTAACAAAACTGATTAACAGAAAAGCAAAACAATTAAACAATAAACCAAAACACAATTAAATTAAACTATAAGCAAAACTAAAACAAATGTGCATTTGCACATGTTTTCCACGCAGGGAGGCTTTAACCCCCTCCCTGCTGTGTTACAATATATATATATATATACAATAAATCAAAAATAAACAATAACACACCGTCATAAATGCAATAAATAAATCATAATACACAGGGGCAGAGGGGGAGACCCTGTTCTAAAAGTATAAACAATATATTTAAAACAGCAGGGCCAGATCAGATGTCTCCTCTGTTCTTAGCCACAGGGGGGCACTGGGGTCCCTCAGCCAGCTCTCGTACCTCTCCATTCCTTTTTAGAGAGGTGGCTTTTCCTTTCCGCTCAGGACACCCCCTACTCTCTTGTAGTGCCTCACTATGGTGAAGTGCAGGCACCACACACTTTCCTCCGTTCTCTTTCTTCCTCACTCCACAAGTAAAAAAAACTAAAAAAAATGCAGTACCTTTTCCTTGGCCTGAGTCGGAGGCTGTGGTTGATCCCACGAGGACACCACATGTGACAGGATGACGAGTGGTGACGTCAGCCAGAAGCAGAAAAGATAACAAACTCAAAAATACTGCAGTTGCAAAACAAACGCGCCGTGCTCCGTTTATTTTTTAATAAAAATAAAATAAATGTTCAAACACAAAAACAGTGCTCGCAGAGCAAAATAAAATAATAAACAAAACAAGTCACAAACACAATAACCCCTAAGGTCCGGCTGGGCAGTAGCCTTCATGGTTCCATACGGCGCTTCGCCCAAATATATATATATATATATATATATACACAATAAATCACAAATAAACAATAACATGCAGTCATAAATACAATAAATAAATCACAATACACAAATACAAAATAACACTGGGGCGTTGGGGGAGACCCCGTTCTAAAAATAAATAAACAGTGAGCTGAGCTCAAAGGTTTTTCAGTGCGAGAAATATATTAATTTAAGGCGAGACATATACACAGAATTAGGATAATTAAAAAATTGAACAATGAGCACTTTAGAAAGCGGTAGAAACTAAAAGATAATAAAGCAAGGCAACGTATTAAATTATTACATACATGTTGCCAGATGTGAATAAATGACTGAAACTGTACTTCACTGTTCCAATGACTTGTTGCAGAGCTGAACACAGTGCTGCACCCTGGTTGTAAGGAACTGAATATACGTGAATATTACAGTAGTCATGCAAAGGTTCTGCTTCTCTGTTAATACTAAAAATCACAGGAATGTATGAGATAACAGGATACTCTGGGAGGGTGGCCAAGGAGCAAAGCAACCTCGGGTATTTTACCAGGTCTCAATAATGTTCAAGGGGCCCCGAGTTATACTGCCAGTTAGTAGTTATGAGATTGATAGTGTAGCTAAGGAAGTAGGAACATTTGTTGGTAGCATCCTGTGTATTGTATGAAAAAGCTCATCTTTGGTAGAATAACAACTCTATATATGGCCATGTCAGTTTCTGTGAAATTTGTTTTGGGTGTGAGACTTGCCTGGGTGAGAAAAAAGATGTAGTTGCTTACAGTAATTCAGCTGAGCCCAGGAAGCGTAGCTCTCTGTTGCTTAAATAAATAACCATACTAACACCTTTCTGAGGCTCATTTCCTTACATGGTGAAGTGAGTTTGATATTGCGCAAGCAAACACAAATAGAGAACCTACACCGCAGGCCAAAGTCTTAATTCTTATCTCATCAGTAGACCCAAGACATCACACGGTAAGAACATGCTTTTTTTATATGCAGGGTTATTTTGTGTATTGTGGTAAAATACTCTAAATATAAAATTTGGCTTGTTCATAGTATAGTAGTATAATGTTTGGAGTTTGTGTTCCATATCAGTTGTTAAATGCAGATGCTTATTGACCCAACTTTGTAAAAATATTAGGCCTACCGACAAATTTTGTAAAAAGAAAACGAACCGACGAATCAACAAATGTGCCAGTAATGTAAGTACCTACATTTCATTTTATTTCGATTTTACAATTGTGTATGTAGGCCTACTTATAACCAGTTTACAGCTGGTTACACAATATTTTGTTTTGAAGTGCTTATTTTGTTATAGTTTTTCATTTTTTGAAGTCGTGCTATGCAGTATGTTAATGTGAAAAAAAGCTTTTTATGTTATTTTTGTAAATAATGACTTCGTTTTCACAATTTTGTATGTATGAGTATGTGTGTGTGTGTGTGTATATATATATATATATATATATATATATATATATATAATTTAGCTTGTAACTTTGTAACTTTATCTCTATTTGCCTGTAATTTTTCTTGAAAAATAAAAAATATACAATTTATTAATAATTTGAAGGTGTCTGTGATTTTAAAACTTCAGAATTATTTCTACGCAGTATTAGAAATGTAAAGAAATACAAAAACTTGGGTTTTGTCATTTGAGGTTTGCTGTTAACTTTTCTCCCGTGGAGAAGATTTATTTTAAAGGCAGCAAAATATGGAAATTGCACGTTCCTTTTCATTAGCGTGTCAACATAATTTTAAAAGGTTTACAAAACTTGAACATGCTGCTCAATGTGTCACTCAAGGTTGTTTTAAAAACATATTTTTTTTGTCTGCTTGTTACGTTTTTTCAGCCAACGCAATATCTTTGTTTAGCTGTACCTGAGAAAATGCAGTGAAAACGAAAGCAGCCATATTTAGCTGGAAACAAGGTATTCTCAGCACAGCTAAGATTTTAGTTTTGGTTTGAAGGCAGCAGGAGCTTAGCATAATTTTTAATTTTTGCTTGACAGACGCCCTTATGCAGGGTGACTTACAGAGGTAACAAGTTTATTACAATATAGCTAAAAGATTACAATACAGCTAAGGAAAAAAAGCAATACAGCTTTTTCTGTTAGGGGATTTTTTTAGTTTCTGTTTGCACTTTGTCAAATGAAACGTTTTTTGCAGTTATTGTGCAGTGTCTTTGTTTCTGTAGGTTGTATGTGTTTTGTATTTGTAGTGTATACATGCAACTACTGTTATAAACTGCAAAACATGTTCGCCTTGCTTCACTCGGCACCATACATTTTCAGTCTTGGCTACGTTGCTCTGCTCAAACCACGCGGAGATATTTGATGTATTCAGAGTTTTAATTGATTTAAATCATGTTTGTAATGTAAATTATTTCCTGTGACGTCAGACCTTTGGTACTTGCCCGTCCACCCGAAGTTGGGGCCCACCCAAATTTCCATTCCTAGCTACGCCCCTGCCTTTCTATGGAAGTGGCTCTTCAGTAATTGTAAGCTTTTACTCTTTTAGCTATTATTTTCTTTTCTTTTGTAGTCTCTTAACACGCCTCTTTCTACTCGACCTCTCATCTCTCTGATCTTCCAAGTTCTGTCCAATTTTTTTTTTAAAGGCACAGTGTTCCATTACAATGCATCTTTATATAATTAACTCAGGTATAGCAAATGTAAACAAACTAGATTAATAATAAAGAACGCATGAACGTTTTAACTATTTAAACTATTAACTTTTATTTATTTATTTTTTACATTACATATTTTAATAATTAGTATTTTCTAGGGTTCAACACATGCTTCGTACTCTATATCTGAGAAAAGTTAACAGCAAACCTCAAATGACAAAACCCAAGTTTTTGTATTTCTTTACATTTCTAATACTACGTAGAAATAATTCTGAAGTTTTAAAATCACAGATACCTTCAAATTATTAATAAATTGTATATTTTTTATTATTCAAGAAAACATTACATATATATCTATATATATATATATAAAATTACAGGCAAATAGAGATAAAGTTACAAAGTTACAAGCTAAATTATATATATATATATATATATATATATATATATATATATATATATATATATACACCCCCACACACACATACCATACATACAAAATTGTGAAAACGAAGTCATTATTTACAAAAATAACATAAAAGGTTTTTTTCACATTACCCTACTGCATAGCACGACAAAAAAAAATGAAAACTATAATAAAATAAGCACTTCAAAACAAAATATTGTGTAACCAGCTGTAAACTGGTTATAAGTAGGCCTACATAGACAATTGTAAAATCGAAATGAAATGAAATGTAAGTACTTACATTACTGGCACATTTGTTGATTCGTCGGTTCGTTTTCTTTTTACAAAATTTGTCGGGACATTGCTAATGCGTAAGACACAAATATAGCTATGGTTTACTGAAAGTTGGCTAAACATTCTGTATTATATTTTTTAGCAGACGCCCTTATCTAGGGCGATTTACAATTGTTACAACATATCACGTTTTTTTACATACAATTACCGATTTATACAGTTGGGTTTTTACTTGCTCAAGTGTACAACAGCAGTGCCCCCCACCTGGGACTGAACCCACGACCTTCCAGTCAGTCCAGAGCCCTAACCACTACTCCACACTGTTGCCCTGTGTAGATACTTGGATAGCTAATTGCAAATGTAAAAAACAACTAAACAGCAGCTGCACAGGCTGGTTGCTTGCATGCCTTGCAATGAAAGAAAAGTTCATGTATGTATGCTGCCGACGCGCTGTAATTTCAATACTATAGTATCGAAGACGTAAGATCTCATATCTCAGCCATCCAATCACCAATCTTTTTTTTTCATAACCATGACAACAGTGCTGAGGTGGGTGGGACGGATATATTTTTTGAACCACAAGGATGAGCTAGACTCGCCGCAGCGGATTACGGTCTGGCATGAAATGTTTTAAATTGTCAATCGCTCCATAATTGGGTGGGCCCCTGAGCAAAATGGGTGGGCCCAGGAGGCCCAAGTGTGGCGACGCCCCTGTAGAAAGGTCTCGGTGAGTAGGAAAAAAGTATGCTGTTTGGATGTAAATAAATGATACGCCTTGCTTTATTAAAAAGTTAGCTCTAACAGAGGCAAATAGTTGCAACAAAGAGAAGAAAGCAGACTTGTCAGGCGCGTAGCGTCCATTGAGGCGGCCGCCTGGGTAAAAATCGGCTAAATTCTTGTGAAGAAAAAAAAAAAAAAAAAAAACGTACCCACTTTATTTGTTATTATTATTATTATTTATTTCTTAGCAGACGCCCTTATCCAGGGCGACTTACAATTGTTACAAGATATCACATTATACATTATTTCACATTATACAGATATCACATTATTTTTACATACAATTACCCATTTATACAGTTGGGTTTTTACTGGAGCAATCTAGGTAAAGTACCTTGCTCAAGGGTACAACAGCAGTGTCCCCACTGGGGATTGAACCCACAAACCTCCGTCAAGAGTCCAGAGCCGTAACCACTACTCCACACTGCTGCATTATAATAGTATTATATATATATATATATATATATATATATATATATATATATATATATATATATATATATATATATATATATATATATATATATATATATAATTTTAATTTCTTCACGTTACTGTGATCTCGGGCTGTACAGTATGTCAAATTCGCGCCACAAAGACGTTTCTCAATAGTCAGTTTCCCAAATTACTCTGTACTCTGGTTTACAGTGCAGCACTAACATGAAACGGAGAAAAAAAACAAACAATTACACATTTCTTTCTGAAGAAGTCAGCTCTTGGTAAGAATCAATGTTAAGTGAATTTATCATTTATATTGTTGTTTTTCTCCTGCGCAATGTGATGTTTAGCTGCAATACGTTTTGATAAATCTTTTTTTTTACGTAGAATGTTTTAACGCCGCACAGCAAAAATCCAAGTACCTGTTTTTATGATGACATTAAATGTGTAGCTAAACCGGGATAGCTGGCTGTGTTTTTATTTCTCGTCACTTTAACTGGACAGTCAGCTCGTCTAAGTATCACCCTACCTGCCATTGCATAGAGTTTTATTCTAGCATAGTGGCTGTGTATTTGCATGTATAGCGACCCGGCCTGTGCGCTAGACAGCACCAGGACCTCTGCGACCTCCAAGATAAGCACCAACTAAGACGTAGCTTCACAGTAAACTAATATGATCCATATATGTCTCCATCCATTTGTGCTTCCTTCCATATAATGATGTAGATATCCTTCTGTCTGGTGTTGATGACTGAAGTGTAATGCTGGCTCCAGGGATCAGCTTATTGCCTCCCTAGCGCATCAGCACACACAACGGCTGCGATGCTGGCTCCAGGGATCAACCATAGTGCGGTCTCCCCAGCGCATCAGCATGACAACCGTCTGGATTGAGCTAAGTAGGGTACATCTCTGGGGTCTTCAAGTGGGCACCTTCCATCATCGGTGTTTCGTCGACTAGCCCACGACACCTCAAGAGGGCTCGACGGTGATTCTGGCGCCCCAGCACGCCCCCTCCCCCCCCCCCAACAACCAGCCCAGCTTACTTACCTGTACATCAGCGTTTCTTTCTTTCTATTGTGCTTGAGATCCCAGCCAGAATCTTTCTGTCTCAACCACAGCCAGTTGCTGCTCCTCTCTGCTGCTTCAGATAAGTTCTTCTCTGTGCGACGCAACTCTTGGCCACTGAATCCGACGCCTCTGAGAAACCGGGTTGTAGAGTGTGCCACAAATCCCGACAACCCACTTCCACTGGGTAAACCCAGACTCTCCATCCTCACTGTTCCGCTTCAGTGGCTAGTTGAGCATACCGCAGTTTCTTCCTCTCATACACCTCATCTACAGCATCCTCCCATGGCACTGTTAACTCTACGAGGTGAACAAGGCGGCTGATCCAGACCACAAGACAATATCTGGTCGAAGGTTAGTGGTGGCAATCTCAGGTGGAAAATAAGCCGCTGACCAACATCTGCCAGCATTTTCCAGTCTCTAGCAGCTTCCAGTTGTCCTGGGTGAGGATTGGTTTTAACACCTTTTTTGGTGGTTGCTCTCCTGGGCGGAGGAATGTTGTCTTTTGTGTGTAATGTTTTGATGGAACAGGTGGCAACTTATTGCTCATGTTACGTTTGTCTTCCAATGCTAAGGCCAAGCATCGCAGCACCTGGTCATGGCGCCAAGTAAACTGTCCTTGGCTAAGAGCCACCTTACATCCTGTCAAAATGTGCCTTAATGTTACAGGTGATGAACACAAAGGACATGAGGGATCCTCTCCTACCCAGAGGTTTAGGTTCTGTGGTGATGGGAGAACATCATATGTTGACCTTATAAGGAAACTGACCCTGCTCTGTTCCATTGACCATAGGTCTTGCCAGCCAATCTTGCGTTGTTCCACAATCTCCCATCTCTCCCATATCTCATGATATCATTCGAAGGGCAGCCTTTGCATCCTCCACAGCTTTCTTTGGCGCCCACTTTCTTCCAGTTTTTAACACAGGTGCTGCCTCCCTTACCCATTTGTCGCGTGACTCTACTAATGTAATTTCCAGTCGGACCTTGGCACACTTAAACTCCTCGGTTATTATTTGTTTATTTAGCAGACGCCTTTATCCAAGGCGACTTACAGAGACTCGGGTGTGTGAACTATGCATCAGCTGCAGAGTCACTTACAATTACGTCTCACCCGAAAGACGGAGCACAAGGAGGTTAAGTGACTTGCTCAGGGTCACACAATGAGTCAGTGGCTGAGCCGGGATTTGAACCAGGGACCTTCTGGTTACAAGCCCTTTTCTTTAACCACTGGACCACACAGCATCCGTTAGCTGCAGTATTCCTTTACCATAAAGTCCCACTCTACTGAGGCAGCGTGGAACTCCCAACCATTTCCTAATGTATGAACTGATAAAAGCTTCCAGCTTCTCTACTGTTGTCAAAGAAACCTTGTACACAGTCAGTGGCCACAGCAACCTTGGCAGTAGACCAAACTGAAAGCACCAGAGTTTTAGTTTGCCTGGTAAAGCGCTGCTGTCTGTGCTCTTAAACCCTCCCACTGCTTGATGTCTAACTTCTCCCACACGAACTGTGTCCTTTAAATCCCTGTCATACCATCTCCCAAGACTCTTCACTGGCTTCTCAGACACTGTTGGTATTGCCTCACCATTAATGAAGAACGTTTTATCTACTACTTTACCTTTAATTATAGAGATGCTCCTTGATTTAGTGGGCTTGAATTGCATTCGTGCCCATTCAATGTTATTGGTTAATTTGCCCAATAACCGATTAGTGCAGGCTACTGTTGTAGTCATGGTTGTCATGTCATCCATGTATGCTCAAATTGGTGGTAGTCGCATTCCAGAAGCCAAGCGCTCTCCTCCCACTACCTATTTTGATGCCCTAATGATTACTTCCATTGCCATGGTAAAAGCCAGTGGAGAAATGGTGCATCATGCCATAATTCCAACTTCTAGGCATTGCCATGTAGTGCTGAATTCTAAAGTTGAAAAACTAAATTGCAAATCTACAAAGTAGGCTTTCACTAAATTTGTTATTGTCATCGGTACACTGAAAAAATCAAATGCTGCCCAAAGAAGTTAATGTGGCACTGAACCATATGCATTAGCCAAATCCAGGAATGTCACATGGAGCTCCTTCCTCTCCTTTTTAGCTGATTGAATTTGGTGCCAGATCACATTGATGTGTTCTAAGCATCCTGGGAAACCTGGAATGCACGCTTTTTGTATTGAAGTGTCAATGAAGCAGTTCTTTAATAGGTAAGTTGACAATCTCTGAGCAATAATGCTGAAGAAAATCTTGCCTTCTACATTTAATAGGGAAATAGGGCGAAACTGACTGATGCTTGTAGAATCTTTTTCTTTAGGTATAAAGACTCCACCTGCTCAGCGTCATGCTCTTGGTACAACCTGTTTTTCCCATGCCACCTTCATCAATTTCCACAGGATTCGTGAGAACTCCTGAAGCACTCTTTGTACACTCTGTAATGGAACTCCATTAGGCCCTGGAGATGATGAAGCCCTTGCTTTTTTCACACCTTGCTCTACTTCTTTCCACTTAGGTGCACATTCCTCCATTTGGTATTCTGGTGGATTGATAGGTGGGATGTCTGACGTAATTGACATAGGCTCCTGCCTTTTTGAATCTGTATGTATTTCATCCAAATATCTCTCCAGCTCAAACTTAGATGCTTTTAGTGTGCCATTCTTCTCACTGGTGAATAACTTCTTTACAAATTTGAATGGGTCTTTATAAATGTTCTCGCATGTGCCTTCTTTTTGTAGTGTTTCCGTAGGCACTCAGCTCTACGCAATGTTGCAAGCTTATCTTTTATGACCCTTTGTAAGAGATTGAGTCCCTCCTTCTGACTTTGTTCTGCTCTTCTCCATTGCCTCCTCAGCTGTCTCCTTTCTCTACTAAGCGTTCAATCTCCTGCTGCCGTCTAGACTTTCCAGGAATAGTTTGTACTTTTTCCTTCCTTTTTTCAACTCCAAACCTCTCGCTTCCATATGCGTAGATGATGTCCCCAAATTTATCCAGCTTCTTTTCAACTGTTCCACTTAACCTTTCCAATGCAAAGCAGAGATCTGTTTTTACTGTGTCCCATGCAGTTTTCTCACAAGCTCTTGGCCATTTAACTCCAGGCTTGTGCCCGTTGAGATTCTTTTCTCTCTTATGCTGGTTTGTCTGACCGGGTTCACAAGGATCATTAGGTTCATCACTAACTGTGTCCATGCAAGTCCTCCTCACATCTATGACAGGGTTGCTGATATCCTGTGAACTGTGGTTTGCTTTATGTCGCTGGATTTCATTCGACTGACTTGACTGACTTCGTAAGAAGTACTGATCAATGCGAGGCCCTTGTCCCTTCTCCCTCAAGCATTTCATTCTCCCTTGATGATAGTCAATCGTTACACTATTATCACTTTCTATTGCTTTAAAAAAAATGCACATTAAATGATAGTGCCAATAAAATATACAAAAACCAATACATGCTGTAGACTTTATTTTACATTGCAAAATTAAGATTAGGGCACCACACACTCGCACACGCACACACACACACACACGCACACAAACTAAAACAAAGAGCGATCTAGAATTTAGAAGACTGTTAGCCTCTTATATGCATTATTTTCAAAGTCTATATGACTGCATACTATTTAGAAACTTGTGTGCATCCAAATAAAATTTAAATTGCCTACTAACCAATAATTCCAAAATCGCCACAGTTATCATAGTCAGGGGTTTCGCTGTCGCTCGTCACTCGTAATTTGCGAATGTTTTTTGAAAGTGACGACAAAAAAAAATGTGGAATCGTCACTAGTGATGATCGTTTCTGTTTGTACTATAAAAAAAATCCCTTTTGTTAAAGTCACACACAACGTCTCGTTCTTCAAAAGAAGGGATCGCTAAACCATAGAGTCACTGCTGCTGATCAGCGCCTCAGCCTCATCGATTCATTGACTCTGCAACGTTCTCTTTCCGTGGTAGATGATGTAAATGCAGTCAGCCATTCAGCGCCTCGGTTTCATGTTGCGTGTCAGTTCCCATGGTAACCCAGACCACTTCATGAGGCTGTACTAGGTGCTGCTGTAGCTTTCAGCCTCACATGATTCTTTGCAATCTGACAGCTTCTGCTGCTGCGCTTTCACGACTACAGAGAGCTCTGATCAAACCTGCATCCGCAGTGTTCGCGCTAGGCCGCGCCATTGCGCCAATGTCCCGCTGAAATTCTCTTAACGCCCCCGTGTGTCCCCCTTCCCTGACCAGACGCAATCAATACCAATACGCAGTAAATTAATGCATTTTGTATTACCATGACATGTCTGACGACAGGCTAATCTTTTTTACTTGTTTGTTTACACTTGCGTTTTCATAATTAAACTCCCGTGCCATTATTCTCCAGTCCAGAAGAATGCGCTCACACCCTCCCTGCTTACAGTCAGTTTCACAGTAAATCCTGGACGACAGCGTCATCAGGCTTGTTGACAACATGGCCCGGCGCAAATATAAACTCGTATCCCTGTTACACCCAACCATTACTTCTGGAAGAATAAGTAATAAGCTTCGGCAATGACTGTTGAAATATAGGTTATTATAGTTGTGCTTAAAAATACTGTGTGCAGAAGATTTGTGAAACGAAAACGCATCATTAACTAAAAAAAGTAGCCTACGGTAACGTTATAAAATATGTGAAATGTGTCTTTTCTATGACCAAAAATGTTAAGCACCAACTGTCTCTTGACCATTTCGCCAGTAGGCCTATAACGAGCACCATAAAATTATATATATATACAGTGTATGTGGTTTTATACGGCACTGTATATATGCCTACAATACATCTTGCATTGAGAAAACACCACTGGAATCGGAATAAAGGAAATTATTATGTAATACAGTTCACGTGCAGCATGGTTTTGGCAAGTAGCATTTTCTAAACTATATAATTATGTGCAGTATTAAAATAAGTTAAAAACATAGCAAATCCACAAAACCAACGAAATACAGTGTATATTTGACATTTTATTTGAAGTGTTCTGTGTAACACGGGCCTATCGTTTAACCTGAAGCAGATATACGCGTTTATCATATTATCAACAAAGCAACATATTATCAAAATAAAGCAACAATTGTTTTGAAAACTGTCCAAAATATTTACTTGATGGCTAAGAATGAAAAATGTCAAGATAAAAATGACATTTTTTATATGGAAATTCACGGGGCGTGAGCTGGGGTGAAGGAAAAGGCAGAAGCAGCAGAAGGAGCAGTTAGTAGGATAGAAAGATGGTCGCTGACTGAGGGCGACAATGCCGACACATCCCAGGGGCTGAGGGCCCAGCATACCGGAGACAGGATAGAAAAGGTGGTCGCTGACTGAGGGGGCGATGCCAACACATCCCAGGGGCTGAGGGCCCAGCATATACGGAGACAGGATAGAAAAGGTGGTCGCTGACTGAGGGGTTTTGATGCGCGACACATCCCAGGGGCTGAGGCCCAGCATACCGGGAGACAGGATAGAAAAGACGGTCGCTGACTGAGGGGCGATGCCGATGACATCCCAGGGGCTGAGGGCCCAGCATACCGGAGACAGGATAGAAAAGGTGGTCGCTGACTGAGGGCGGCGCATGCCGACGCATCCCAGGGCAGAGGACCCAGCATACCGAAAACACATACAAGGGTTATGACTCGGAGAGCCGCCGAGAGGAAGTCGGTCCCGGATAACCGGGACACGAAGGAGATGAGAGAGAGGGGTACCCAGCGCCTGAGACTTCTGTAAGGGGCGCCGTTAAACCCCTGATTGGTCGAGACGCCACGCTGCCTGGGACCTGAAATAAGGACAAAGCATAGAGGTTAGTATGGGACAAGGGCCACGTCCCGAAAGAAGGGCAGAATTGAACAGAGCCTGGAGTGAGGCAAGATAAGCGCAGGAGCTGCGACAGGACAGGGTATGGCCGGGGGTCCGCTCTGACTCACATGGTGAGAACCCCCTGAAGGTAAGGGAGGCGGATGCCTAACCCTGAGGTCGGGGAAGTGAGACTCACTTGCCCCCCAGAGATGACCGATGCGAAGGCATGTATGAAGGTGGAGGAGGGGAGGAGGAGGAAAACGAAACACTAGACAGAAAGGGTGCAGGTGATCAGGGCTTAAATAGAAAATAGATACTAATTGACAGAGAATTAGAAAATTAGAAGATTAGAAGATTAGAACCCCCGCTCCACGCCCCCTGAACCACGCAGGCTAACATTTGTCAAACTAAAAGGGGAAGCTGGAAGAATCTACCAGTCAGGACAACGGCATTTAAATACTACTACTATTAAACTGTATCTGTTGGTAATGTGGTTTCTTCTAGTAGTTTTCAAACTGGGGTACACGTACCCTGGTTAAATTTTTGAGAAAATTCTGAAATGGCAGACAACGATTTTATTTAGTACCACTTCCCAATCTATTGCAAACTTTTGTCATGTAATCAACGTTTAATCGCTAACACCAGACTGATGTGCTGTGACAGAACGTTCAGTGCACACATGACTAATTTACATATTAAATATGTGCATTTTAAATAAGCCCTGTTGTTTAAATTTAATATAAACAGTTGGGCGGTTACTGCAGTCTGTCTGGGATACAAAAAAAGACATTTTAAAAACTAAAAGCCTAGTCTTTAACTCATTTTATTTCCTGTGTGCGTTCATGCCTGCAAGTCGATATTTATTTGTTTCAATGACCCGATTAAAGTTTATTGTAACTTAAGTATTATTGGTTCATTTCAAAATACAGAATGTATGGCCAGTCAGAAACCGCAGTATTGTCATGCGGTCTAGTTTGACAAGTCGTTACGTCTGGTGTGAGAGTAGTAAGAGTTTTTAGCTTTCAATCCAGTGAAAAAATGTGGATTGTTTGCTCAATACTAGTACATTACGAGCAAAGGGCGATCAAGACGAAATACCATCAAAGATTAAAAACGCCAAAAATGTCTTGCGATGGAAGCTCTCTCCAATTTCCCTGCCATCATCGGTGATTTGCGTGGTAACAAGCAGGGACATCCATTACACTAATACTAGGTAAGCGTTTTATTATTATTATTTAATTAGCATCAGTACTGTACGTTTTAGTCAGCAATAATTTAAAAGTGCCAGTAATATGTTTTCGTATTGAGGTCAGCTGTAGAGATGCGTGGATAGTGAACTTTTCTTTGCCTTCTTTTCTATAACTTTATCATCAATATAAATACATGATTGCGGTAAACTTGTGCGCGCCAATTAAAAAACAAAACTGTTAGTGTTAGCCAATACTGTAAAATGTCGCAGAAGAAAATCCACTTGTTTTTTCAGCAAGAGTGAAATAGAACAAACAGAACAACAAGTTGTAGAAAATGAAGACTTGGATTCGGAACAGCAGACAAAAAAGAACAAACAAAGCTCACAAGCGTCAGATAAAAGAAAAAGAAAACAAGCAGCAAAGTTTCAGCCTTATTGCAAAACTCTGTTTCCATGGGTTGTATATAATAACTGTTTTTTTTCTTTTTATTGTAAAAAGACATACATGGTATAAGTAATTCATAATGCAGTCTGTGTCTAAGTAGCTTTTCAGGGCAAATAAATCTGGTTCTTGAGTTTTAATGTTCTAAAACTTTACAGCTATAAATTACCAATTTATTTAAACTGTAGAGCATTATTAAAATGGTTTAATTAAATAATTGTTTTGGTCAATACAGTGATTTAAGGTATAAAATAAAAACAGGATTCATAACACCCGTGCGCCAGTAGTGACTACTGAATATCTGGAGTGACTAATGTTTTTAGAAAGTATTAGTCACTAATGACTATAAAAATCTAGAACTCAGGGGAAACCCTGATCACAGTTGTGATAACACTTCATTTATAATAACCAAGTCGCTAAAATTTCACGATAACTGCTTGGAAGCAGTAAAGTTGCTTGCAACTCTAGTTATTCTTTGGCACGCTACTCCTCTTACACCGTTTAAGCTAGAAACGCCGTTCAAACTTTAAAACGTGTAGACCGGTCTGGAATAGTGTGCTTGTATACAACTTTGTGATATATTTTATACTTTTTAAACTATTAAGCTTTTTGTCCTTTTTTTGTCCATCTTCATTCACTTTAATGGGACTTTTTTCAACATTCTAAAGCTCCCCATTGTTTTAAAACTCCCAGACTTCCAACATTCTATTTACTGTAAACGATGTAACTTTTGACACAAATCAGCTACTTTGACCACTTTCCCAACAAGTAAGACAAAAAGTTAAAGCATATGGAATCTCCCTCTACATCTCTGCTAATCAAATCTGAAATCAAAACAGAAATAACTTTTACCAATCAAGAGGTACAGCTGTTTTAGTAACTGCATCAACTAAATTTTCTCTAACTTTTTATAAACAACTGAACTTTTGACCACTTTCCCTAAAGCAAGCCCCACAACTTCACTTGTAAAAAGTTACCATCTAGTTATTAATATTATTATTATTATTTTTGGTGAATACCTTGTCAAAGTACTATAGAGTGATACAAATATTGTACACGAACAGCCATTCTATGGCTTCAACCCAGCCGTCAGAGTCCAGAGCTCTAACTACGACTACCACAGCCAGGGCCGGATTAACCTTTTGTGGGCCTGGCGCCAAACAGATTTGTGGGCCCCCATTTGTGGAACCATTATAAAAGACAGGGGATCGACACAGAAGTTGTCTTTGACACATCACGTTTTTGAGCGCTGCTTACATTTTTTTTCATCATTTTCTTAGTCACTTGTTCCTTGGTGTTTACTCTCCCGCTCTGAAACAGTGCATGCACAGGCAATACACCGGTGTAGTGTACACTCAAAACACACTACTAGTCACTTTCAAAACACTCTCAAGCTCAAAACACGTCGCTTTTTACAGTTATGGTATTACATTTGTATTTTTCCCAAACGTTTTTCAGCTAAAGCGAACTGAACATAACAATGTACTAATAGAAACTGTAACCATATAGTACTGTTTATCAAAATACGGAGTTTTTCGCTATACAACATGCTTTGAATATGTTATCTTGTTTAATACACATTTTTTAATGAACAAAAAAAAAAGTTTAATTAATATTATAACAAATAGTAACATACTGATGTACATACTGATAGAATGTGTCTATTTTGTGGCTCACCTTTGTCGTTTTTTTGTGTACCTTGTGTTGGTACATTTGTTTAGCCACCTGTAATGAAAAAACGCTGGCACTGTCTTCAAAAATTAGCCATTTTTTGCCTCAGTAAAAATCTAATCCTAGCTACGCTCCTGCTAGTGAGCGTTTCTTTAAGGGTGCAACACATGGCAGACAGCAACAAAAAACGAACATCTTTAAGTGATCCTGGTGATGTTATCCTGAATTGCTAGGATAACTTGTAATAGAAACTCAAAGAAAAGAAAACCTACAACATTTTGTTTAACTGTTGTTTTTACATTACCGTATTTAAATGCTTTTCAGTTGAAAGAGAAATATAGTCGTACTTATAAAGCCCCCGTGCACTGTATTTTTTTTTCTAAAAGTAAAAAGCAACCCTAAGTGTTAAAGTTACAAAACAAGTACGAAACATTATAAGTGTGTATAAACATCCTTGGATTCTGTGATATCTATTTACAGTTTACAACATTTATTATTAAAAAAATACAATTTAAATAAGAGTGGTGTAAACTTTAAGGAGTTTCTTTTATATTCATTTGGCATGGGCATTGTAAATCACTTAGGGAACAAAAATGCCAATATTCGTTATAAGGCGAAACACAAATAACGCATTCTCCAACTATGGACCCCGACAACCGCATTATAATGGGGTAGCACTGTATATAGCTTTCAAAGGGTTTATATAAAATATGTCATATATCCACCTTTTGATCCCTTAAAAATATAAGTAACGTGATTTAGTTACATAGAACCGGCATTAAAAATAATTTTGTGACTGTCACAAAGACGGCCGGAGTGGGTGGCGTCAGACCAGAAGCAGGAAATAAACAGACAGAGACTTGTGGTTTGGTGAAGCTGAGCGAATGCTTTCGCTCAGCATTTAATAAACAGAACAGAAAATAAAAGGTTTTAAACACAAAACAGGACACGGCACTTGCGCCAAAATAAATAGACAAACAAAACGTACTAAACACTTAACAAACGGTGCACGGAGAGACAAACAAACACGGTGAGTACAAACACTTATAGATTATTATTTTACTTCACTTTACGTTCTCCTTCTCTCTCACCCGTTCTCCACTCACCGAACACCCAACCTCGAGTGAATGCTACGTGTCTCTATATATACTGTTGTGCTGGGATTCAATTACTAATTAATTATTCACTTGAATCCCAGCACGTGAATTAATTCTGTGCAACCCCGTGCTCACATATTACCTTTAACCAGCATGTGAAGTGATTTGTGCCCTCCTCGTGCCTAAATACAAATCTACCTTTTAAATCACATGTGAAACACAGACCCGTTTATATCCCGTGTACCAATCTATACACCAACATTAACACACGCACGCAACATACAACACATAATATGCACACAGGGGCGGGCACATTGCCACATATACCCCCCCCCCCCCTGTGCAAAGCACACATGGCCTCAACGGCCACCTCCCCCCCTTAAAAAAATCCAGCAGTCCAGGACAAAGTCTCGGGCTGGGAAGGAGGCTTCAGTGGGCCCATGGCTGGCCATGCTGTCAGCACCCCTGCCGGTAGTGGGCACGGCTGACAGCCTGCTAGTCCACGCTTGCAGCGAAATTGCTGCGGGGATGCTGGTCTCCTGACCTCTCCCCTTTCTTTCAGAGCTGGTAGCTCCCTGGTGGGGCTCCGACCACAGTACTTCCGGCAACGAAGGCTGCAGTGGGAGCAGGTCTCCTGACCTCCCCACGATCTCCGCAGCTTAAACTGCTGCAGTGGGAGCAGGTCTCCCGGACCTCCCCACGATCTCCGGCAGCTTAAAACTGCTGCTGGGGTTGGTGGTCCCAGACCTCCTCCCCTTCTTCGGGGCCGACAGCCCCTTTCTGGGGCTCCGCCACCGCACTCCCTGTGGTGGAGGTACGGAAGCAGAGACAGCTCCTGCTGTTCTGCTTCTAGCGGTGGTGGAGGCAGAGGCAGCCCCTGCCCTCTGCTCCTGGAAGTGGCAGAGGCAGCCCTGCCCTCTGCTCCCTGTGGTGGAGGTAACGGGAAGCAGAGACAGCTCCTGCTCCTCTGCTCCCTGGCGGTGGTGGAGGCAGAGGCAGCCCTGCCCCTCTGCTCCTGGAAGTGGCAGAGGCAGCTCCTGCTCCTCCTGCTCCTGGCGGTGGTGGTGGCGGAGGCAGAGGCAGCTCCTGCTCCTCTGCTCCTGGCGGTGGTGGAGGCAGAGGCAGCCCTGCTCCTCTGCTCCCAGAGGAGGAAGCGGTGGAGGTGGCGGAGGCAGAGGCAGCTCCTGCTGCCTGCTTCTGCGGTGGAGGCAGAGGCCATGGGGTTGATGTTGGCCACCAGAGGGAGGCTGTGGCGGTGCTGGCCCCCTCTGCTGTGGCGGCTGGGCTGGGTGTGTGCCGTGCTCCCTTCAGCAGCATAAATAGAGGCTGCTGGGGACACCAGCATCCTGCCCTTCTCCCCCAGAAAAATTCAGGGGGGGTTGAGCCTGCAATTCCTCCCCTTCTGGCTCTTGGGACGGCAGCGATGGCTCCTCCCCTTTAGCTCTCGGGATGGCAGCAGCAGGTGCACCAACAGGCATGCTTCCTCTGCTGGTGTAGATGGGGACAGCAGGCATTGTTCTTCTGCTGGTGGAGGTGGAACCAGCAGGTATTCTCCCTCTGCTGGCAGCTTGGGTCCTAGGGCTGTGGAAGCCCCGACTTCCCTCTCTTCGGGCTGTGGACACCGACTCCTCCCTTTTGGGCTGTGGACGCACTCCTCCCCCCCTTTGGGCTGTGGACGCACCGACTCCTCCCTTTTGGGCTGTGGACCGACCCCCCCTCTTGGGCTGTGGACGCCGGGCTCCCCCACTCAGGTGGGGGACGCTCCGGGCTCCTCCCTGGGCTGTGGACGCCAGGCTCCCTCCCGCTTGGGCTGTGGACGCCAGGCTCCTCCCGCCGGGCTGTGGACGCCAGGCTCCTCCCCGCCGAGCTGTGGACGCCAGGCTCCTCCCGCCGGGCTGTGGACGCCTGGCTCCTCCCTGCTCGGGCTGTGGACGCCTGGCTCCTCCCCCTTGGGCTGTGGAGGCAAAACCAGCAGGCATTCTTCCTCTGCTGGTGGAGACGGGACAGCAGGCATTCTTCCTCTGTTGGTGGACCTGCTACCTGGGCTGCTGTTCCACTTATAACTGCCTCCAGGTAGCTGAGGACCAACCCCACACCTTCCTCCCAGGTGCTTACGGTCTGTTCCTCTCATACGCCCCCATCGCTCTCTGTCCATCAACCGCAGGAACCGGACGGTTACTGGTATTGACTGGGCCTCCAGCCCAGCATTCTCCAGGATCCAGTCCCCGCACTTTGATGGCGTCTTCTGCCATTTTTTTTTTTTTTTTTTTTTAATAAAAAAATGCGGTTCCTGCTCTGGCCTGAGTCCTGGCGGCGCTGTAAATCCCACGCAGGACACCACGTGTCACAAAGACGGCCGGAGTGGGTGGCGTCAGACCAGAAGCAGGAAATAAACAGACAGAGACTTGTGGTTTGGTGAAGCTGAGCGAATGCTTTCGCTCAGCATTTAATAAACAGAACAGAAAATAAAAGGTTTTAAACACAAAACAGGACACGGCACTTGCGCCAAAATAAATAGACAAACAAAACGTACTAAACACTTAACAAACGGTGCACGGAGAGACAAACAAACACGGTGAGTACAAACACTTATAGATTATTATTTTACTTCACTTTACGTTCTCCTTCTCTCTCACCCGTTCTCCACTCACCGAACACCCAACCTCGAGTGAATGCTACGTGTCTCTATATATACTGTTGTGCTGGGATTCAATTACTAATTAATTATTCACTTGAATCCCAGCACGTGAATTAATTCTGTGCAACCCCGTGCTCACATATTACCTTTAACCAGCACGTGAAGTGATTTGTGCCCTCCTCGTGCCTAAATACAAATCTACCTTTTTAAATCACACGTGAAACACAGACCCGTTTATATCCCGTGTACCAATCTATACACCAACATTAACACACGCACGCAACATACAACACATAATATGCACACAGGGGCGGGCACATTGCCACAGTGACCTAGTTCTAATTTTACCCCTTGTGAAAATCAGGCCCTTTTATGCTTTATTGCAGTTTTCGTAAGTTTTAGCAAATAACTGTTTTGTGTCAAATAAAAAAATTATTAAATAAAGTAAGTCCCAATAGAGACTTTATCAGCAGCGTTGAGTATGTTCCCAGATAGCACCTACACGTAGGCCCGTCATTGTAGGTTATGTTGGCCCAACATCAGCTGCCAGCGTCGGCCCAGCATAATTCTGCTCATAGGTCCTACGTCATGCCTCTTATGTCGGCCGTATGTAAACATCTGCCCTTCAGCTGATACTGAATATTATGGTTCGACAGAGGCCCTCTTAACCCGCTTTATTACCTACTATATGAATGAACGATGGACAAGGAAACCCAACTGTATAAATGGGCAGAAGTTGCATATAAAATTATGAATTGTAACACCAGTAAATTGCTTTGGATAAAAACACAGCCAAAAAAATCCACATAATAATAATATTTAGTAATTTGTGGGAAGTCTATGCAAGGCAACTAACGTGTTTACAATAATTATAATAGGCCTACAATCTTTATATTTATAACATTATAGAAGTGTTTGGATATTTGGTTGAAAGATCAGTACATTAGGAAAAAAATAATTTATTAACAGTGAGCCAGCAGAGAACAGGGCACAGCAATAATAGTATGTATTATAAAGATAACAGCATTTCAGAATTTTCCCAGCCATAATAAAATGTATGAGAGATAAGAAACACATGATATTATTAATGTAGCTATGTCCAGCTAAAGATCATTGATGCATTGTTGTTGTATGCCCTACTTTTTTTATAGTTCCACCCCTTATGCTTGCGTTCTGTAATACCTTGTGAATACAGGGATAAATCTGCTTATCCCATTGACTGGGATTCCTTTCCTAGATGGGGAAAACCTTTAAGAATTTTTTTTTTTTTTTAACTCAGTTTAATAATACGAAATACCATCAATGAAAACGGAATGCAAGATTTGAGTAATAATATTTTTTTATTATTAA
This sequence comes from Huso huso, assembly GCA_036884735.1. Lineage (NCBI taxonomy): Eukaryota > Metazoa > Chordata > Actinopteri > Acipenseriformes > Acipenseridae > Huso > Huso huso. The sequence continues at coordinate 19,356,995 of CM072685.1, forward strand.
TATACTTCTTAAGTAAACTTTTTTTAATAATAATCATAAAATCAGTAATGGGCGTCTGAGCGGCTCAGAGTGAGCACTCTCAGAATGCTCATTCCTTTCACTGAGTGCTCTGATCATCAATTGCTGGTGCTGTCATAACGAACATGAACTTTTTTGAATAATAATCATAAAATCAGTAATGTCACTGTTTAACAAATAAAATAATGAGCTCTGAAATGCAGTAAAGGAAAAACAAAAAAATAAATTTAACGCAAATCTTCCACTTCTGGTTGTCTTGCTTGGCCAGCTTGTTTTTTTTTCCCTCCCTCTTTTTGCACCTCCTTTTCTGTCCTCGGACAGCCGAAGCCATTCTTTGATGACATTTTCTGCTTCCACCTCAGTGGAATTGCTGAGAAGCGGATTGCTGAGTGTTGATTCTGTTAAAGATAGAAAGTTGCAGTGTAAAAGCACAGTACATACGTTAGCTTCTAAATGGGTAGAGCAGATCAAAGTTGCAAAGTTGGACGAGGGATGTTAGATTCTGTGTAATTTAGTAAATATGTAAACATTTTTTAAAACACGGTTCAAACATTATTATACACCCCTAAACACATCATTTTACTTTTATCGAACACAAGTGTAAATATCTACATGTAATATTTTCCCTTTGAACTTATAGAATATAGGCCAATGTATTTTTTCTCACTGGAGTTGAAATAATACGGGGTCCCATTGTAAATGAATCATGCGTATGCTGTACTGTATTTAAATAAATAAAAAAGTAACTTACTTTGAGCAAACTGTATGAAGGAAACAAATGACTTTGTTACATGAATACGAGCCCCCAATTCGTGCCCCACCAATATTTTACCCACTGACCACTACAGATATTTGACTTTGACTTTTTATGACAAAGTTTAACCGATTATGCAAAAATATAAATAATGTTTGACACTTTGTTAACAATTAACACCCCTAATTTGGACATATGCAGAAAACTTTGTACAAACAAAAGTAACAAAATAAAACAAATGAGCTGTACTCACGAACTATGAGCTTGCAGAGTTACATTGGCTTGAAACCTTGCTTAACTCCTCTTCCACACCAGTTAAGCTGTTTGGATAGTTCTTGTGAAAAGACTTTATCACAAATGCGCCACACAGTCTCCTTCATAGTACTGCCACCATTGGGAGAAAGGTAGGCTATCTGCAAGACAGAATAAATCACTGCAGGTTAAACATCACAAAGCATATCACATGTTATACCACCTTCTTTAAATGTGCTTTAACAAGATTTTACATTGAATCAGTTACTTTAACAGCAGATAATGCATCAACTTAGTCTTGGACTTTCATACACCAGTTTTGAATGAAAAAAGTACATGCAATATTTGAAAATCTTTATAATTGATTCTTCCAATTCTGTGTTAAAACTGTACATATAATTTAGTTCACACTATCTAACACTTACAATTGCCTTCTTCAGTTCCACTTCCTGGATGAGTCTTTCCTCCATGTCCTCCAGTGGCAGGAAGTCAACACCATCTCGTTTCTCGAGCAGTGTTGATGGCACAACCTGGGATGGGTTTAGAGACTGCAGAACTGCAGTGTTGTGATGAACTTGCAGTTTTATGTTATGCAACATTGCAAGAATGTGCCTCTCAACAGCTGCAATATGTAACAAAAATGTGATTTGTTATCAAATATTTCAGTAGCAGCAAACAGTGGACACTGATTTTACAACAAAACGTGCAACTGACGGCCGACAAATATTCTAGGAAATATGTTGTTCATAGCAGCACAAATGTAGGAAACTGGCACAAAGAGCAATCCTTTTTTTTTTTTTTTGGTCGTTGAGCATGTGTACTTCAGTAATTAAGGTAATACAGGTAACAGATAATTGCCAGTTTCCAGCAAACATTAAATATTCAGTTCAATACGTTTAAAGTTTAAAGTGATTAAAAAAAGTTAAGAAAATATAATATATAAAACATGTAATGTTATTATTGTTCAGCCAATAAATGTATACAAGGCCACATAATTATATACAAACATACATTCTTTACAAATTTATATAGACAGTGAAATCAAAACATAATTATATATATAATATGAATTAGGCAACTGGGTGAGCAATACAATCTATAAATGTTGTTTAAATATCACATTATTTATTAGTTACCAGAAGATATCTTTAAAAAAAATACTTACGAGTACAGAAATGTTTCAATGCCAGCGGAACACCTGGTGTTGCAAAGAGTGCTGCAGGTACTCTGAACGATGTGGTGGATGCAGAAGCTTTACAGAATAAATAGACAGAAATAAGAAACCATAAAGAGCTTGTGGCAGTAACAATCGTATGTTAGTACATGGTGTTGGAATAAATACCCCTAGACTTCAATAATATTCATACACTTAAATGAAAACATAATTTGACAGTTAGAAGCAATTGCAAAAATAAGTGTTTGTTTTCTTGTAAACTCCACATGGAAATTACATTTCAACTGCCTTACTTGAAGGAGTCATATGCTGCAGTGCGTTCAAAGCCCTCTAGCCGCATCCTTTTTGGTGTCTCTTGTGGTGTGTTAGTGGTCCTTTTTGGCACAGGTGTTTTGGGTCTGGGAGCAGGTAATGGAGGACATTCAGGTGCAGGCTCAATGTTTCGCAGTGCTTTGCTCTTCCTTTGGTCTTTGCTCAAGATCCTTTGCAGTGGTTCATCCCCATCAGATGATTCTTCAGATGAAGACCACCTTCTGTTCGGTCTGAAACAGAATCATACAATCCTATGACAGTAGTTTATATGTGTTGTCTGGCAGTTATGGGCTACCTCCCCTGCACTCACCCCACCACCTACATTTTCACTGCAGTTTTCTTATGACCACACCAAGAAACCAGGTTATTTTCCTTAACTGATTAGATCTGAAAAACTCACACTTAATGCAAATTTCTACTGTTAACAATGTTCACCAGCCTTGTATATGCACAGTATTGATTGCAACACTAAACTCAATGTCAACCTGATGCTCTATAGAATAATTTGCACAGGGATTTTTATAATACAGAAAATTGACATTTCTATTAAATTCATTTAGATATATGTAATAAAGAACAATAATGTGTTATGTGGATATATAATAGGAAAAGGACTGTATTCTCCTTACTTGGGTTTGCGTTTTACAATCTGATCCAGGTCTGCATCAGAGTTTAAATCCGAAGTGTCACACGACAAAACCCATTTTTCATGCACTTTCTCAAATGAAAGAAATTATGAAAATTCCCAAAACAATTGAAATGTCTTATTATTTAAAAATAATTAAATTTCTAGTTATTAAAACAATAATTTAAGATTTGTTTTTCTATTGCATCTAATGCACAATATCCTGTAGATACATTAACACAAAAGAATGTTTGAAAAGAATGACCAGTTTCATACAGCACACGGACATCGTACAGCTTCCACCCTTGCTCGGAATCTTGCACCTCCATATTCCTGATGCAGCGGTTTAAACGGGCCTGCCCTTTGTAAGGAGGCCACCATGCCACTCCATCATCAACCCAGGACTTGGCAACTATGCTAGTGTTTCTCTCTCCCGTAAACTCAACAATAAGATAAATTATCAAGACCTGGTTCAGATAAAGAAAATGTACACAATGTAAACTGATCACAACTCAGTATTCACACTACCTTGTCTGTTATGAAAAGTAAGACAACTCCTGATTCTTAAAGCTTAAACTGTTCCATAAGAAATAAAGCTACACCTTACGCAAAGATCTTACAAGGATGTATGCGGTAATAACTGTGACAAATCCTTATGCAAGAGGGGCACACAAACAAACCGATTACCATGAGGCACAAGAAAACACTTCCCATTAATATCAAATTTGCAGCAATGTATTGTTTGCAAAAGACCATCCACTAAATATATACCTAAAACAGATGATTGTAATGGGTAGTCAAATAATGACTGCTGTTGTTCAAATACTGAAAATGCCACATACACTTCATCATATAGTACTAGAATATTTTTCACTTGTGCAATTTCCCCCCCTGTCAGAATACAACTATTGGCAGCATCCAGCTTTAAAGAGTACAATTCGGCATGCATTTCCTTGTACTGCCGGGCCCCATTTAAGGATGGTGGGAGTGGACCTTCCATATGCTCTGTTTTATATATATCATTTGTTTACAGGGTTAGGTTCTCGATTTTCTTTCTCAGATAGTCTACACACTACTTGAGAGAGAGGAAATCCAGGTTTTCTAACTAGTAGTTTCACTTTTTTGAGTAAATTATACAAAAAAAAATAAAAATAAAACATTGCTATGTTCTTAATGTATTATTTTTTTACAAAGTAGACACCCTTATCCAGATCGATATTTATAATTTAGTCATATAGTGTAGGCTTATGCTTGGGCTAGCTAGATAACATGTTGTTACCGACAGCCCTCAATGCACAGCAGACTGATCGCTGCTTTCCTTCGTTGGGGTAAATCCAAATTGAAAAAAAAAGCGCCTTGTAATTGTATGTATTTTTTTTTACATACGCGGTTATACTGGGGCGAACTAGACAGTTTACAGATAGTAAACCCACAATGCGAACACGGGGAGAACATGTAACTAAATATATATATATATATATATATATATATATATATATATATATATATATATATATATATATATATATATATATATATATATATAATATATATATATATATATATAATCATGTTAACGAAAAGAGGAAACAATCCTCTAGTAATCAAGTGTAAACTGTACTATTCTTTAAATTTAAACATGATTTTAAGTCGTATTTCAAATAGGTTTAAGACTCCATTTTAACTTTGCGGTGTCGATCGTTTTCATTAAACAAGATATTAAAATAAAAACAATTACAGAGGAACATTTTAATAAAACGTCAATTTTTTTTTCATTTTCGAGTTACAGTTAAACTTCATTATTTATCTTTATTTTTACTTTTGATAGCCTATCCACTTGCAACTTTACATCTATTCGTCGATGGTTTTTCTTTTTTTTTCTCCACACTAAACCAAAAAGAAGCAAAACGCCAGTTAAGCATTTGAAAACGTTAATACATGGAGCTGCCATAGAGGCTAGTGTGATACTGTCAACTGCACAAGTCAAATTGTGGCTTAAACAGTGTACACGAAATAGTAATGCAATATATTTTAGCAAGTGCACATTTCTGCTAATTAGAAACTGTACATATTGTTAGACTTTTAACATTCGTGTCAGGAGACATGGAAAAGCCTACACGATATACCCCAAAGCTTTTCACAACAATTAAACATTCATTTTACAACAAAAAACACATGCCTCAAATTAATGGTTTAAAATATCTTGCCTTTTATTCAACTTTACTGTTAAGGAACAAGCCCCCCAAATGCACACCACCAACTTCTGGAAACCGCGCTTAAATCAACGGTCATTTTTTGCGCAGGTGCGATGACAGTGGATGCAAAAGCAGTGAGAGAACCCTTTCACTGTTGTCATTAATTTCCATTTACACACACACAATCTCTCTCTCTCTCTCTCTCTCTCTCTCTCTCTCTCTCTCTCTCTCTCTCTCTCTCTCTCTCTCTCTCTCTCTATCTATCTAACAATTTTTGTTCCTGGGTAGTAAGTGTTATTTCCTAATTGCTTATGCCTCAAAAGTATAGAAAATGGCTATTATTCCCCACAAACTTTGCTTTTGTGACCAGGACAGTGATATTTTGAAATTTACCTATTTCCAATGGAAAACGGAGCGAATTTGTGTCTTTTCGCTCACATAAGTCATATGGAAGTCAGAAAACAACATATGAATCCAAATTAACATGTATTTATACTAAAGTAATACAAAATGACTACAAAAAGATTTAGAAGTGAGTAGTTTTTCGAGATTTACGATTATACTGTAAATCACTTTCACCTAATCAGCCCCCAAATGTAGTCTCCCATCATGTTCTCGTATATACTGTCCTTGGTAGCGGCGTTCAAAGTCCAGTATATCCTGGTGGAAGCGCCGCCTTGCTCCTCCGAGCACGCCTCCCAAGTTCTCCTTGAATTTATCAAGATGAACATCAAGGATATGGACTTTGAGGGACATCCTACAGCCCATTGTGCCGTAGTTCTTCACCAGAGTCTCAACCAGCTCCACATAGTTTTCGGGCCTTGTGATTGCCCAGGAAGCCCCGAATCACTGCGACAAAGCTGTTCCAAGCCGCTTTTCTCCTTACTAGTGAGCTTCTTGGGGAATTCATTGCACCCAGGATCTTCTTTATCTGTGGTCCCGACGAAGACACCGGCTTTGACCTTTGCCTCAGACAGCTTAGGGAAGAAGTCTTGAAGGTACTTGAAGGCTGCCGACTCCTTATCTAGAGCTCTGACAAATTGTTTCATAAGGCCCAATTTGATGTGCAGTGGTGGCATCAGCACCTTCCGGGGTCCACCAGTGGCTCCCACTTGACGTTGTTCCTCCCACAGAGAACTCGGTTCGCTTGGAAGGGTCCACCATGCAGAAGTAGCAGTTGCTTGAGTGGTCAGTGGGTTCCCGCCAAATTCTTGGGATAGCGAACTTCATGGCTCTCTTTCCCCTCTGTACCATCCTACAAAATACATTTATTTCACCCATGACTAATGTGTAAGAGATTCTCGCAACATTTTTCATATATATATTTTTTTCAATAACATTGAAAATTGTAAAACATTTTAAAATTAAAACTTTTACAATTTTAAAAATTTTAACAAATTTTATAACATAAAATTCGAGCAACAATTGTCCAGCTTACCTTCCAGAGTTTTTTTGCAGTGCTCGCAGGTGAAATGAGGTGCCCAGGGTTTGTCTTGATCCCCGACAGGCATGCTTGAAATATGCCTTGTAGGCCTCACACATCTTAGCAGATGCTTCCACGGAGTACTTTTTCTCTTGTCTTGATAAATTGGCCGCAGACATAGCAAAAATGCGTCTGCCGGATGCTTGCAGCCCTTGATGCCATCTCAGAAAAAATGCAGATATGTATCCACTTAGGCAGCTGGAACTAAACTGAACTGGTGGGCTTAAGGCCCTGTATTTATACTACTATTTATATTACTGGAAAGTTCTAGAAGTTACCCAAGTTTACTCAGCACTGAATATCTGGAATGTTAGGTAAATTTCAAAATATCACTGTCCTGGTCACAAAAGCAAAGTTTGTGGGGAATAATAGCCATTTTCTATACTTTTGAGGCATAAGCAATTAGGAAATAACACTTACTACCCAGGAACAAAAAAAAAAAAAAAATGTGTTACACGGTGTATTTTATATTACATTACATATTTTGTATATTTTGTGTGTGTAAACGGAAATTATGAAGATAGTGAAAGGGTTATATTTTATCCTAATACATTTCATTTAACATACGTTTTTAATTATGAAACACAAAGCCGTACCGACGTCGGTCCTACGCTTTCATTGGCCTGCGATGCAATGCCGATATCCCAGTGCTCCGCCTACGTCGGCAAGACGTGTGGGTGCTATCTGGGTTGGAACATTGAACATCTTCCACTGAACTGAATAGCTCCCTACACTGGACAGTAAGCGACAAGCTGCACATGAGTTTATAACTTCAAAATACTCATCGACCGCATCGGCATTCGGTTGTATCTGCCTGAGCTTCACATACAATGTTTTCTGTGAGCGTGAAGTAACTGTCAAAAATCGTACATTTGGATATACATTTTCTTACGACTACACGGAATGTTTTTTTACAGGTACAAATCTTTTTGCAGATTTTTCTTTTACGCACACAAGTATTTCGGAGCGCACAAAGTTGTCAGCAGGACCTGCCTTTTGAGTTCACACAAGCAGTAGTGTTAATATAATATCGTAAAATCATCACAACACATGGATGTTATTGTTTCTAACAAGTTAACTTACTCTACACTTCCTATACAGTACAGAACACTGTGCAATAGAAAGTAGATGTGGAGAGTGCCTGGGAGTGGGCACTCAAGAGGATTTGAGGAGTTGAGCTATAGTAAAATAGAATAGAAGATTTGTGAGAGTGAAGTGGGAGGGCCATTTTCAGCAGCTGTACATTAGACTGGGATTAATTCTAACTTTTTTAATTTCTTCAGATATTCTACTGATAATCATGTTTATAGTAGTGATGTCTGAGTGCCTGCACTCTTGGAAAATACTTCCAAGTCTGAAATGTCTGTCACTGAAAATGAGTTTTCAATAGCTTTAATAAATGTGTACACCTGCTATCTACACCCTTAATCTGGCGAATAATACAAACATACAGCACAGTAGTGCAAGACTCATATTGTTATGGTTCTAAAGTCTTTAAAATGGTACTATAAATGGAAAAGGCAACATTTAGGTTATCAGTGAAATTGTAACTGTAGCAGAAACATACATTTTAAACGTCCTGGAAAACCTGGGTTAACGTAGTGCTTGTTTTTATTTTATTTGAAACAAAATGCTTTCATGTAGCTTGCTCAGCCTCCTTTGGCTTGAAAACAACAACAACAAAAAAAAACAGTTTAAAACTGAAACGTTCCAAGTAAAATTGCTCGTACTTGCTTTGAAATCTGCCTCACTTTTGTCTGGATACATTTGTTGGTACAGTAATTTTGCCGCCTTCGTGACCAGCACACCGCTTATAGGAACGCCTATGTGGTTGCATTGCACGCATGGTTGAGTGATTGCAGACTTCCAGCTGAAAGGGGGGTGTTCGGTAGACCGGTCAATTCGTAAGTTTGATGTTCGGAACATTGAGGTTCTACTGTATATATACAGACCTGCATGAGCCTTGCAAATCTACATGTGTTTCATATACAACTTAATGCATAACACGTCTGATAGTATTGTGTTCAGAATTCTGAAATGGGTGCATTAACGTGTGAAACGGGTGGATATTTTCATTAATGCATTAACGTTTTCAGTGCTTGTGGTAAATGTTTTCATAGTTATGGAAGTAGTATTGATACTTGTGTTTTAGCATTTGCGAAAAATTTTAATCTTGAACTCCCTTTTTTCATATAAGTGAGTTCAGGAAAACAAGACGGACAATTTCTTTATACAGCTGTGTGTAAATGGCAGCTATCTGGTCAGTTCGTTGCACAAATTGTGAATTCTGATTTTGGTGAATAATACATTCTGTTCAGTTTGTTTTTAATTCATTTTGTTTTAGGGAGGGGTTCATATCACAAGGTAGGTAGGGTCATACTGTCAGGTCTGTAGCCCCATAGTGGTCTATCATCAGAATATTTCATAAGACTTCAATGTCTCTTTGAGAACTTGAACTTTGTGTACGTGCAGGAATCATGCAGTGTGGTTTTGGGGGTTTCCTGTATGCAATAAATGTATCTGCTTAACACAGAATTAATTGAAAGTTTTTCTTACTCAAAGGTTGAGTGTATGAGCTTGGAAACCTTTCTCTTGTTGATTTTTATTTTATTTTTATTTAAAAAAAATAATAATAATATATATATATATATATATATATATATATATATATATATATATATATATATATACAGTGCCTATAGAAAGTCTACACAACCTTTCTCTTGTTGATTTTTATTTTATCTCTTTCCGGTTTCATAAAATGGCAAATGAAATACACAGTAATATTAAGGTGGACCTTCGATGGACAAGGAAAGAAATAGAATTTTTAGATACCATAGTAAAACTTGAAGAAGGTTCAATTGAGACTGACCTCTTCTGTAAACCTACTGACATGCACCAGTATTTACACATGTCCTCTGCACATCCGACACACACTAAAAGGGCAATCCCAAAGGGTCTAGGAATAAGAATCTGAAGAATATGCTCAAAAGAAAGTGACTATGTAAAACAAAGAAATGTATTAAAAAACAAATCTTAAAAAAAAAAAGAGGATACAAAGAAAGAATTATAGAGACGGAGTTAAGAAAAGTGGATAAACTAAAAAGAGATGATCTACTAGGTTATAAAAATAGAGAGAAAAAAGGTCAAAAGAGTCCCATTAATAATGACTTACTCTAAACTTTTGCCCAATATTTCTAAGATAGTTTGGAAACACTTTATGATTCTACATAATTCAGAAAAATAAAAAAAGTATTTCTTAAGGCCCCAGTTGTAGCATTCAAAAAGAAGCTAATTTAGGTGATATTTTAGTTCACAGTAAACATAAAAGAATAATTGACAAAATAGGTTCTACGAACATATGCACTAGTAGATGTAAAGTGTGTAAATACATAGACAAACGTAAAAATATAATTAAACATAAGAACACCACATATCCACTAAAAACTAATACCTACTGTAAAAATAGCAATGTTGTTTATGGAATAGCCTGTGAAAAATGTGATGAAATCAAATATGTTGGAGAGACTGGAACTACTTTATATAAAAGAATTCAGAACCACCTTTCATTAATTAGAAATAAAAAAAATGAATGAACCAATAGTACAGCACTTCACCAGTCAGGGACATGACATAAATGATGTAAAGTTTGTAGTATTAGAACAGCTCAAATTAGACAATGCGACATATAGAGCTAATAAAAGAAAGTAAATGGATAAATAGACTGAACACGATTATGCCAGGGACTCAACAGAAAAGAATGAACTAATTAACTTCAATAAATATATAACATTTAAATAAATAAACAAAGTTCATTCAAAAGTTGTGCATGCTGATGCGCTTGGGAGGCCAAATCTAGACTGATCCTCAGAGCCAGCATTGCATGATATAATAAAAATATAAGTTTATATAAAGTAGTGTTAATTAGAATTAATACAGATTCAAAGATAGAAGTAAAAATGATGTCACAATATATAGAACACCATTACATCATGTAAGAATAAATCATGAATTTGAATGTAAACAATAACAAGTAGTTGTCATGCCGTCAAAAACCTATAAATACCTCCAATGTTTGGATTCAAACACAGGCTCCCTTTGAGAAAGATATGTACAATATATCGAAACGTTGGGCAGCTGGCTCTTTGAGCTCAAAATATATATATATATATATATATATATATATATATATATATATATATATAAAATACCGGTGTTAAATTGTAGTGATTCACATGATAAATTCAGCAGTTCCTATAGGGTCCCTCTGCTGGGTAGTGCATTTCAAAGCAAAGACTCAACCATGAGCACCAAGGCGCTTTCCAAAGAACTCCGGGAAAAGTTATTGAAAGGCAGAGATCAGGGGATGGGTATAAAATTAAATCTTTTATAATGTTAAATAATGTATAGGTTGAGTGTATGAGCTTGGAAACCTTTCTCGTTGATTTTTATTTTATTTATTTTTTTTTTTAAATATATAAATGTGAAGTTTTGCAAATCTACATGGTATTTAAAAAAAATACCCAGTAGATGCTAGTTGAGATAAATCAGCTAATTTTCAACATTGTTAACCCTGGTTAACTCATTCCTGCAACTTCCTTTTTTAAATATTAATTTGTATTTAGCCATTTAAAGCTTGTAATGATAGTCTTTCCCTGTCTGGAATTGACAGGTTTGTGTTTGAACTCTGAGAGGTTCTGATCCGGTGAAAGGAGCCGTGTAAATTAACCTGGAATTGAGACTGTGGGACCAGGCCTGTAGCACAGAGGGGGTGGTGCTGGTGAAAGTGAAAGTAGGCAAGTCTTAATCAACTCATTTCAGTTTAACTATAAGAAATAATGCTTTTGCGATTTGGTAGTTCATACTTTTCGTACACCCTCTAGGAATAATGGGGCAGGTTAATGGTTACACCACCTGGTGTCCTTGGAGTCATGATTTTGAGAGCTATACTGGGGGGGGGGGTAAACTTTTGATAAAAACAATGGAAGAATAGATGAACAGCCAAATGAAAAAAACAAATATCTAAACTCTATACGCATCTTGCAATTATTTTGCCTAGTGAAGGCGAAAATACAACAATAAGCATTTGGCAGATCGCCAACTTTAAAGGGGACAGAAATTAGAGCTGCACAGCCCTAGTGGAATATTTCAAACTACAGAAACACTTCAGAAACCCAGCTTTTAGAAACCGAGCCAGAGGCTGAAAATGGAATAGTTAGTAAGCCTGGTAAATAAGGATCTAAGTAGAAAGTTGTGGCTTCTCAAAGGAGGAAGTGACATCATTGAGTCTTATTTGTTTTTGTTTGTGAAGGTTGTAGTTTCAGTTTCAACATTAGTCGCACGTTGTTTAAAGGCAACAAAACAAAACGTCAGTTTTTTTATATTCAGGAGCTGGATTTTGAAAAGGCACATTTTCAAATTGGAATAAAATCATTCATCTTGTGTGAATGGACCATCAAGCGTTGTACCGCACTTTATAAAAAAATATATAACATGAAGCTGTATAAACCTAAGAAAATAGGAATAGTCTGAGAAAGAAATGAGGCCATTCAGCAAATCAAGGATCGTTCCTTGTTTGTAGACCATTTTCCCCTCCGGGGCTTTGTAAATGTTCTCAGTGTTTTAGATTCTACTATGTCACCTGGTAGGCTATTCCATGCATTTCTAACTCTGTGTAAAACAGTGCTTCCTACCTTCTGTTCTAAACTTTCTTTTACTCAGCTTCCATGTATGCCCTCTTGCTCCTCTCTCTGTGCTACATTTGTCTTGGGTTGACTTTATCTAGACCGTTTATGATTTTTAAAGACTTCAATCAAGTCCCCTCTTACTCTTCTTTTTTCTAGGCTGAATACTTATCTGTTCTCATTGCTTATGTCATTGAGTCCTGGGATCAGCCTAGTTGCCCTTCTCTGTACCTTCTCCAGTGTAGTGATGTACTTTTTGTAGTGAGGTGACCAAACCTGCACACAGTATTCTAGGTGGGGTCTAACTAGGGCATTGTATAATCTTAGCATAACCTATCCAGATGTATATTCTTTGCTTTTAGCAATATAGCCTAACATTCTATTTTCCTTTTTAATTGCATCACCACATTGGCAAGATTATTTTAATGATGACTCCACCATAACCCTGTGATCCTTTTAAAGTCCTCGCCCCTTATTTCCATCCCGTTCATTTAAAATTTATAACCTGGATTATTACTCCCAATATGCAATAATTAGCTGGGCTGCGGAGTCAGAGTAACACCACTAAGTTTGGAATCATCTGCAAATTTAACAATGTTGCAATGTCTATCTTGGTTAAAGTCATTTATATAAATGAGGAAAAATAGGGGTCCAAGAACAGAGACCCTTGTGGTACCCACTAAATAAATCCCCCCCCAAACTGATTTTACACCTCACAATTACTGTTTTTTAATCAAATATAAGTCCTTCCATCTATTCCTGCTGATTTTAACTTAAGTATCAGTCTTTCATGTGGGATACTAAGCATGACCGCCCTCTTCTGAATCCATGCTGGCAAACCCCTATAATATTGTTGCCGTATAAGTAATCTTCAAGCTTACCTCTTACTATTGCTTCCATCATTTTGCATGCTATGGAAGTTAAACTAATAGGTCTATTAACTCTGTGCACCTCCTGGCACAATCTAAACCAAGACAGCACATTAGTCCTGTCTTGGCTTCCTTACATTGGCTACCGGTTAAGCAGAGAATTGATTTTAAAGTCCTACTTCTGACCTATAAGGCTTGTAGGGAACTTGGCCCTGATTACATCTGGGAGCTGGTGACACGTTACACTACGGGCGGTTCTTTTCATTCCTCTAACTCAGGTCTGCTCTCTGTTCCCTCTTTCCACCTTGTCGCTATTTATGCTCCCAGACTCTGGAATTCGCTCCCTGAGTCTGATTCACTTCCGATTTTTAAAAATAGGTTAAAAACTTTTTGATTAGGCTTACTCTTGAATGTACAGTGTTTGTGATAACTCTGTTGTGAAAGGTGCTAAAAAACCTACTGTATGTATTTGGTTACTGTGTCTAAATAATTAAAACTCTATAATAAGTACAAAAATCCATGCATTTTTTTGTGACGTATACACTTGTTTAGTATAGCTGTGTTTAGCTTAATTTGGTGTGGTATAATGCCTGTGTTTTTTATATTTGGCTAATGTCGTCTTATTGTTTGTTTTAAACATGAATCTTCAAGTGTGCTGTACTGTATAAGAGCATCAGAAACATCTTACAACTTTAATTCTCTGCAGTTTTATGTGGTAACATGTTGTTTTAGTATCTAATATTGTGGGACCAAGTGCTCCAATTTTTGTTTTCTTAAAAATGTTTTACGATGACAAAACATTTCTAACATTGTTTTTAAAACTGTTTCAGATTTAACAGTTTTCTCCAGAAAACACTGTTCATCCCAGCAAGTGTAAAATGGCTACACATACTAAGGACCTCCTTCTTCATGCGCTAGACAATTTATGTTCTAAAGATTACAAACGATTTAAATGGAAACTGGGCCATGTGAAACTAAAAGAAGGAAATGGAAACATTGCTAAAAGGGATCTGGAAAATTATGAAAGTACTGATCTTGTGGACAAGATGATTGATTTCTATGGCGATGACGATGCTGTGCAGGTTGCAGTTGTAACCCTGGATTGGATCCCCCGGAAAGATCTTTCTGAGAAACTGAAGAGAGACGTACAAAAGTGTAAGTTCAGATCTATTAAACTGGGGTTCTCCGTAGTCTTGAGGACAAATTCTTGTGCACATTGACATGCTCAAGAAGCATATTGAAAATCAAAATAGCATTTCTTACCTCATATGATGAACTCCACACACAAAGTGAACTCCTAGTCTCCAAGTCGTTTGGGTGAGGAGAAACAAACTAATCTCTTACCCAGACATCGTTGATATAGTCCTTTTTGGTGTTCAGTTGATTGTTCTTATGCCAAACATTGTACAGTAAATTATTGAACTTCCTTGCTAGTTTAAAAGCAGCTGATCTGCTTTCAGCAGTGAATTGCACCAAAATAAATCCAGTTATTATGAGGTATCCTGCGTATTTATTTGTAATATATATATTGTATATACACATATACAAATCATTTTCACAGCAGCACTGGTGCCATGTTTGGTTATAGGCTACACATACAGTTTCCAGACATCTTAATAAAAGATTCCATGGTTGGTATATTTACTTTTAGAAAAACAATTCATGCTTATTAAATTACGATTCTATCAATGTATTTTAAATATGTTTATTTTTATTGATAATCGCATATAACGCAAGCACAGGAACAACACAAACTAGTTTGCATCTGCTGCCAGTGCAAACTCTTGTTCAAAATCACAAAATTGGGGCGATGGCATGGCACAGTGCAAGAGCTTTTGAGTTTGCACATTGCATTGAATGTTTTTGCATTATAAAAATGGGACTGATATGTTTTATGAAATTCAAGAATTGGTTATTGGAGCAGGGCTGTAGTAAGCCGTGATGATTAAATATATTTGTTTATTTTAGAACGGGGTTTCCCCCTCCGCCCCTGTGTTATTTTGTATTTGTTTGTTTGTTTGTTTGTTTGTATTTATTTATGACGGCGTAGCCGTGTGTTTTTAGTTTGTTTAGTCGCGTGGATGGGAAGCCCCATCCACAGCAGTTTAATTAATAAACTCGTGCAGATTGTGGCCGAGGGGTAATAGTATAATTACTATCCAGTTAAACCCCTCGGCCACGATATAAAAGCCTGCAGCTCGCTGCACTCGGGGTGGGTGTACGAGAGGAGTGTAGAGAGCGAAGAGAGAGAAAAACAAAACTTAAAAAATATATACAGGAACAGTGACAGCGACTGCCCAGCCTGACCTGTATTTATTATTTTGTGTTTGTGATTTGTTTTATTTAAACCTTTTATTTTCACTCTGTGAGCAAGTCTTTTTGTTTAAACCTTTTATCTATTTTTGCTTTAATAAAAACGGCGGCCAGCCACGTCTTTCTTTGCAACTGCAGTATTTGGTGTCAGTATTTTTAGTTCCTGCTTCTGTCGTGACATCACTGCCCAGCCACTGTGTCACAGTTATAAATAAGATATTTCAAGCACTGCCCTTTAGAACTGTCCTTACTTTCAGAGTTGTTCTGAATTCCTCCACTTAAATCATTAACAAACAGTGTAAAAATGTGATTGTAATGTTCATTTTGACTTCACCTAATTTAAATAACAAATTTCTTAATCGGTATTGCACAGTGAGAAATGGAGACCAATATGTCTCAATTAAATTGGTAAAAAACGTGTTTGGGTTTACTGTTCATTTTACATTGGAAATAACATTTTCACCGTCTTTTCCACAGTAAATGAAACTGCAAATGTCAAACAGGCTTTGTCTTCTGACACTCCACAAACCAGAAGCAGACTCACAGGCAAGTTTTCAATCTCCGTTGTTCCTATATCCATTGTGTTTAGCAACACTTCCATATATTCTTGGATGTCATTATTTTAAATTGTGAATCATAAAATACAAAAGTATGGAAAGTGGTCGTGGTAATTTCACTTGTGTCAGAGGCATTTATTCATACCATAGAAGTCATTGTATCACTTACAATTATTATAAAATGCAAATACACTATCTGATTTGGTCTCTGTAGACAAGCAAGGGATAGCAGCGGTTAACTAGAAAATAAATTGATCCATCACAGGAAAAACATTTTCAATTTAAATGTGTAATGATCACACCTCACAACCCCATATCTAGTTACTCTGGAATACTCCGCTCTAAACACGCCAACTAATGTGCTACACACAGCTCAAAACACTGTTACTGATGTGCAACACACAGCTCAAAACACTGTTACTGATGTGGACCACACACAGCTCTAAACACTGTTACTGATGTGGAACACACAGCTCTAAACACTGTTACTGATGTGGAACACACAGCTCTAAACACTGTTACTGATGTGGAACACACAGCTCTAAACACTGTTACTGATGTGGAACACACAGCTCTAAACACTGTTACTGATGTGGAACACACAGCTCTAAACACTGTTACTGATGTGGAACACACAGCTCAAAACACTGTTACTGATGTGCAACACACAGCTCAAAACACTGTTACTGATGTGCAACACACAGCTCAAAACACTGTTACTGATGTGCAACACACAGCTCAAAACACTGTTACTGATGTGGAACACACACAGCTCTAAACATTGTTACTGATGTGGAACACGCACAGCTCTAAACACTTACTGATGTGCAACACACAGCTCTAAACACTGTTACTGATGTGCAACACACAGCTCTAAACACTGTTACTGATGTGCAACACACAGCTCTAAACACTGTTACTGATGTGCAACACACAGCTCAAAACACTGTTACTGATGTGGAACACACACAGCTCAAAACACTGTTACTGATGTGGACCACACACAGCTCTAAACACTGTTACTGACGTGCAACACACAGCTCAAAACACTGTTACTGATGTGCAACACACAGCTCTAAACATTGTTACTGATGTGGAACACACACAGCTCTAAACATTGTTACTGATGTGGAACACACACAGCTCTAAACATTGTTACTGATGTGGAACACACACAGCTCTAAACACTGTTACTGATGTGGAACACACACAGCTCTAAACACTGTTACTGATGTGCAACACACAGCTCAAAGCACTGTTACTGATGTGCAACACACAGCTCAAAACACTGTTACTGATGTGGAACACACACAGCTCTAAACATTGTTACTGATGTGGAACACACACAGTTCTAAACAGTGTTACTGATGTGGAACACACACAGCTCTAAACAGTGTTACTGATGTGCAACACACAGCTCTAAACACTGTTACTGATGTGCAACACATACAGCTCTAAACACTGTTACTGATGTGCAACACACAGCTCTAAACACTGTTACTGATGTGCAACACACACACAGCTCTAGACACACCAACTAATGTGCAAAACACAGCTCTAAACACACTAGCTATTAACACACACACAACTCCGAAAACATATACAATCATAAATCGCCTTTAGATTTACCTCCCAATACCTATACAAATGTTTAACCATCTGAGAAATCAGTATTATCACATGTATCCATACATTCAAATTAATTCTTCATTATATTCATACAGTATATACAATTCATATTCTCTTTTTTTTGGTTTGTTCCAGGTGGCTTGTCAAGACTGAGAAACAAACACCAATCCTGCCTGAAAGACGAGTTTGAATATGTATTCGAATGTATTGCTACAACTGGGAGGCAATCTCTGCTCAACGAAGTGTTTACCAATGTACACATAACAGAAGGTGAATGCGAAGAGCTGAATTACAACCACGAGGTGAGACAGATTGAGACACTGTCCAAGAAAGCAAGATCACAGGTTCAATCCATCAATTGCAATGACATGTTCATACCAAGTGAGAAAAGCCCCAAAATAAGGACTGTACTAACCAAGGGGATCGCTGGCATTGGAAAAACCTTCTCTGTTCAAAAGTTCGTTCTGGACTGGGCAGCTGGAAATGACAACTGTGGATTTGATTTTATATACGTTTTTCCATTCCGTGTACTGAACTGCATGAAGGAAGATCCTCCAATCACTATAGTGGATCTTATTCAGCAGTTTTATCCACACATGAAAGGCTGTGAGGATGTTGACTTAAAAGTCCTCTTTATCTTTGATGGGCTGGATGAAAGCACATTTCTGTTATATTTTAGTAAATTTAAGATGTTACGTGATGAGAAAAAGTCAGATACCCTGGATGTTTTGCTGGTCAATCTTATAAGGGGAAATTTGCTTCCCGCTGCATCTCTTTGGATAACTTCCAGGCCTGCAGCAACAAGTCAGATTCCTTCTGAATACATCAGCAGGGTGACTGAGATACAAGGCTTTGAAGATCAGCAGAAGGAAGAGTACTTCAGGAAGAAATTCAAAGATCAAACTCTGGCAGAAAAGATCATCTCACACATGAGGAAATTAAGGGGCCTTCATATAATGTGCTATGTCCCTGTTTTCTGTTGGATTATAGCCACTGTTTTTGGAAAAGAAAACAACGATGAGAACATACCTAGAACTCTGACAGAAGTGTATACAAACTTCCTGCTTGTTCTGCTGACTTTACAGAATAAAAAAAAAGAACTACTGGAAGAAAATCATGAAGCCATTGTTAATCTGGGGAAGTTGGCCTTTCTTAACCTAGAAAAAAGCAAGCTAATCTTTTGTGAAAATGACCTAAGAGAATGTGGCATTGATATAACAAAGTCATCAGTTTACTCTGGGGTTTGTAGAGAAATATTCAAAGAAAATGAAATACACACTAAAAAGACTATTGAATATTCCTTTGTGCATCTGACAGTCCAGGAATATTTTGCAGCTTTGTATGTTTTCACATCATTTCAAAACAAAAATCACAATCCACTGGAACAAACGGTAACTGAGAAATTCCGTGGCCTATTATTTAGAAGACGTTTATGTGATGTGTACAACATTGCATTGAACAAAGCTTCTAATAGCAGAAATGGCCACCTAGATCTTTTTCTCAGGTTCCTCTTGGGCCTTGGGATGGAAACCAACCAGAAGCAGTTGGAAGGCCTTTTATTAAAGACAAAAGACAACTCATATGACATCCAAAAAACAAGAGAGTATATTAAACAGCTGATTAAGATGAATACCTCTCCAGAAAGAAGTATCAATCTTTTTCATTGTTTAAGTGAACTGAATGACAGTTATGTGGTTCAGGAGATCAAGGTGTGCTTGACCTCAGGAAATCTTTCGCAACAGAATTTTTCACCATCAGATTGCTCAGCACTTGCCTATGTATTACAAATGTCAGAAGATGAATTGGATACGTTGGACTTGAGCAATGCTTCACTGCGAGACGAAGGTCTACTGAGACTGATGCCAGCTGCAAGGTTACATAAAAGACTGATGTAAGTATCTTTGTGAATTCTAATGTAGGTGTTAAATATTTGACAATATATTTTCATAAAATATTTTCAAATGATCACATCATGAAAAAAGTACAGTTAGCGTGAGTATGAAATCTCACTTAAGGGGAAACTGGGGTAAGTAAACACTTACAGATGTAGCCATGGCTATGGGACTACCAGTCGCGATACTATTGCAGTGAAATAACGCAAAAAATATTGCAAGGTTGTCGAGTTTTGATTCAGCTGCACTTCATTAGTCTTGATACCAGTGGTACAAGGGAGCAGAGAATACATGAACCAAACAGCAGGAGGCAATGTTGACTTAAGACAAAAGGCGGGTGAGCGCAGATCCCATACTGTAAATTATATGTAAATTACTGTTTTTGCATTATTGATTTCAGTGCATATATAATGCCGAAATATTCAATTACATTTTTATCTCGGATTTCATGCAAAGCAAGCCAAGATATTTATCATTTGATCATTTTAAAACATACAGTAGGCTATGTTTGGGTGATAGCCAGCATGGTTTTAGGAAAGGTAGATCGTGTAACAACCTGCTTGTTTTTTTGTGCTGGCAGAGGTTCAGGTTAGGTGATAACGACTTGGAGATGCAAGGCATTTGACCATACCTCCATTTAATAAAATAATAAAATAATAAAAAAATAATAAATGGAAGACCTGGTTTTCTCCTGGTTATGTTAAAACTACAGAATAGCAGTTCATTTCACCCTGCAGTACGCCTCCTGGCCTGAGTCCTCTGGAGCGCTGCGATCCCACAGCTGAGCACTAAAATGTGGCAGGCTATCTTATGGGTGTCGTCAGGCCAAGGAAGATGGACACATACACAGGCAGATGCGGGGTGAAATGAGCTGCTGTGCTCGTATTTATTGAGCAAACAAAACAAAACGCCACGAGGGCCAAAATAAAGTACAACTAAATCAAACACACAAACAAATACCATGCCGGTAGGTAGCAGTTTCTTCTTGTATTTCATTCAGTTCAGTTCCATTTATCCAGCACTGCTCTGCTGGTTCTCTCTCCTCCTCTCTCATGCACAGCACAAACCTTTTTTTTTTTTTTTTGTAATATTTTTTATTTTCCATTTTACAGAATATAATTTCAGAAAGATACAAAGAGAAACTGTACAAACACAGGAAATAAAAGAAAAAATATGCAAAGCAGTTACGTTAGTTAGCATATATCCAGTATATAGCACCTTAAGAATTAAATAAACAATAATAATACAAAAATAATTAAATAAAAAATATGCTGTACAGAAATAAGTACAAAAATTGAGAGACTGAGTATAACTGAGAGTTCACCTTAGATGTCCTGTAAGTGGCTGTAACCTCGTCAATATTCCTATAATATATTAGGGTCAGCATGCCTCCATGTAATCTATAAGGTTGCCATATTTTATAAAATATGTTTATCTTGTTTCTTATTGCATAAGTCATTTTTTCCAAAGGTAGACAGCCATTAATTTCAGAAAACCACAGTGAAACCGGAAGAGGGGAGTCTAGCTTCCACTTCAGAGTTGTACATTGTTTAGCTATAGCCAGTGCCAGGTCAATACATTTTATTTCATGTTTATCTGTGAGCTGAACTCCAGACAAGCAACGAGACGATGAACAAATTTTTTGTAAATAATTATGTATTATCCTGATTTTGTATTGAAAGCTTTCATCTGATTTTGCAAACTATCATAATAAGCTTGATCCATTAATTTAGTATATATGTTTTAATTTGAAAGTAAAAATATATGATAGAACTGTTGAGTATTTATTTGTTTCATACAGTATTAATGGTCAGCGTTTATATCTGATAGTGAAAGAAATAAATATCTAGATAAATAAATGAATTCATAAATCAATTAATACATAAATAAATGCCTATATATTGATTCATGTATTCATTTATTTCAATATTTATTAATTTATTTATTTATTTTTCACTTTTACCAAATATATAGTCTATCCTTCAGCATAGTTAATTCTCAGAAATTAACGTTCCTGATGTCGGGAAAATAAATTCACACCAGTACGTTGTCTTTGTAGTAAGGAAAAGCTTTAATCACGAGCCCGGGAGATTACACAGGTGATAAAACACAAGGTAAGCTCCCCGATCCACAGGTTACAACTCCTTTTATACCTCATTACAATTACAAATTCAGTCCTGGCCCCCTCTTCCCGTTATTGGATAAGTTTTGCTGCGTAGCTGTGCAGATCCAGTTGTCATCTGTTGATTGGTAGTAGGGCTGGTCTTCACTGGGCGCAGGGCCGAGCTGTTCTAGAAGGTTCTTCTCTGTCTCTAAGTTGTGTTGACGTCTCTCTGTTTCAGTGCAGCTTGTCACATAGACTGTTTGTGGTATTAGCTAAGACATCCTATTCTGCTCTATGCAGACATTCTGTGGTTAAGCTAGGCTTCCTGTTAGTGCTAAACTAGGTCTATGCAGACAGTTAAGCGCACAATATTTGAACCCCATTTCTACTGCAGCTGTTAACATAAAAGCTTTATAAGTACTTATGCATTCTCAACTACACAGTAACATTTGGCTGACCTAAAATGCTATTTCAGTTCCTTTTGTCCAGTAGGGACCACAAGTAGCGTTGCTCTCAATCACTATAGGGACCACAATGAGCGTTACTCTGACAGGAAGCCAGATATTTTCAGGGAGGAAGTTCAGAATCTCGGACAGCTGACTCAAAATCTCCAAAATATAAAAAAAAGAACGCCAGAGAATTCTCTGCTGGCTGACTTCATCTTTCATACTGCTTGTGCTATCAAGTAATCGTGTAGCACTAAGACAACAAGCTTGCAAACTAAAGGTTATAGTTTCAAATCCCACGCATGCAAATGTTCAATTTTAAAACATAAATAAATGGTTTAATATAAATGATTAGACATTACAGTAAGTGCATTCCTTAAGTATATTTCCATGTTGACAAAACGAGTTAATTGTCACTAAACACAGATGTCCTGTAATATAAAGATGCTTTTTCAAAAGTCGCTGGGGTCTCAAAGGGTTTTTTTTTTTTTTTTTTTTTTGTGGGCTACTAGTCCATTTAAAAATATCAGTACGTTGTTTAATATGATTGATACAGACATCAAAATAAGTGCATTCCCTAGTATATTTCCATGTTGACAAAACAAGTTAATTGTCATTAAACTCAGATGTCCTGTAATATACAAATGCATGGATAAAAGTGCCTGGGGTCTGCAAAAAAATACGTTGGGAGAAAAAGAAGGTGAAGAACATTTTTACCTTACTTTGGCGACTTATTTCTCTTGCAGTATGACAGTGTGGCAGGGAGGCTGTGCGGTGACGTCAGGTCAGAAGCAGGGAGGGAAACTGACACCAGGGAGTACTGCAGTTAAAGGTGCTCGTTTAAATAACAAAAATCAATAAAATATTTAAACAAAAACACTGTGCTCACAGAGCAAAATAAATGTTCAAACAAAACAAGTCATGAACACAAAATAAAGCAAAACAACATAGGTCAGGCTGGGCAACTGCTGTCACTGTTCCTGTATTTACTTTTAATTATTAAGTTTCGTTTTCTCTCTCCTCGTTCTCTGCTCTCACTCCTAATACACCCACCCTGTGTGCAGAGAGCTGCAGGCTTTTATGCAGGTGACCATCTCCAGATTAGCAACAAATGAATCACTTACTTCATTCGGGAGATAGCCACCTTCTGCACAAAGTTTTTAATTTGGATGGGGCTTCCCATCCACACTACTAAGCAAAACACATAGCTACGCCGTCAATACATAAATACAAATAAACAATAACAAAACCTGCAGCGCTTCGCAGTCATATATAAATAAATCATAACGGTGATGATAATAATAATACAAAACAAATACAAAAACACAGGGGCGGAGGGGGAAACCTTGTTCTAAAAATAAACAAAACACTTTACAGGGCTCCTCATCCTGTTAGACAGGTGTGAACGTGTGGGTTGTAGTGCGTGGTGAATGGGTGATGCAGGTGCTCCAGACAAGGACAAAACACAAAGTTCACGGTTCAAGTTCCTTTTTATTCCTTGACCATCAATTAAATAATAAAGCTGGCTCTACCCAGCAATGGGTATTGCCAGCGCCAAAACAAGAGGTTGCAGTCCCGAAATAATAATCTCAAAACACAAACACAACTCAAACACAGACACGTCTCCGGACAGTGAGTGCTCGAGTGCAGGTGCGGTGCTGGATACAATGATGCCGGTTAAGTGCAGGTGCGGTGAAGTCCGGGTGAATCGCTGGCCTCAGGCTGCAGCTCCCAGATCCGTGCTTAATCAGTCTGACAAAGACAAAACACACACGATTGCAACAACAAACCAAACACTTATAATCTCCTTCCAAACAGTCCTTGTTTCCTCCCATCAACCACAACAAAGGAACCGATTATGGCGTCACGTCCCCCTAAAGTACCCTCAGCCCCGCCCCCTCCGATAGCTAGTTCAATCACGTCTCTCCAATTCATGAATGAAACTTTGCTTACCGCACTAGGGCGGGACTCCTGGTACTGTGATGCCATCCTTTCCTGAATGGTCAAGCTTCCGACTGCCCTCGGAATGAACTGCCGGAAATATTCAGTACGGGCACGCAATTCCTGCTGTACAGTGCTCTCACAGGTCGAGAGGGAGATTGTTGATTCAGATTCATTCGCTCTTTGTCACAACAGGTATTGACTTTTTTTTTTTTTTTTTTTTTCACCTAAGAGTTGGAAACTACAAATTAAAAGCAAAACCGTGCTTTTTGGCTGATTTTACTTTTGCTGCGCCAATACCCTGAAAACACTTAAACTATCCGTCACTGGCAGTTCTCGTTAAACTTGGCACAAGGAACTACTGTTCCTCTTAATAAATGCGTAGGCAGCTTTTCATAAAATGTAAAAAAACAAAACAAAACTAAACGTTCCAGTAAGAAACTGGTCTGTGAAAGTTAGCTAACTCGGTCTGTACTCATTTTGGCACACACACATTATTTGATGTTTTATTTACCACTCGCAGAGCCCCGAAGCACCCACGGCGTTGGCGCCAACACTACATTGATTATCACCACCTTGAAAATAATGGGGTCAATGGGGGTAAAAAAAGCCCCATGTAATATAATTTCAGTTATTATCTCACTCTGCTTTATATCACCCCACTTTTTTTTACCAATCTGAACGATAAAGTATCAAGCTACAGCAGTGGTGGCTGCTGGCCAAAGTTTTTAGGTGTTCACACCTCAGATGCAGGTGAGGGGGTGGGGTCCAGGGGTCCAACCTCAGTGGTAGAAGCACTGTCCAGTGGATCTGTTTGTTGTTGGAAGCAATACAAATAGTTTGCTCTGCGATGTCTTATCGTGGCAAATTTTTCGATTACTTTATTAGTAAAGTCAGGAATGTCAGCCATCATGTCTTTTTCAATTGATAACATGGCTAAAACATTTAATCATTCGGTTTATATACTGTTTCTCAAGAAGATTTTTATCCGCTTCAGTGCTGAGAAATGCCTTTCTGCCTTTGCTGTAGTCATCGGAGTTGTAATAACTATCTTCAGTAGTTTTGTGATCTCTGGAAATGTTCTTTCCAAGTTGTTATATATTATCAGTTCAAGCATACTTAATGCATTTTCAGCATTTTTAAAATCTTCTGTTTCATACACTACTTGTAAGTCAATGCATAAGGAAGTCTTACTAAGCATTGGATATGCTTGAACTGTTTCATCTAGTACACCGTCCGAGAAAGCTACCTGATATTAGGGATGTAAATATCGTTTAAAAAAAATACCGTTTAAACTATTCAAATTATAATGTTAAAACGTTTAACCGTTAAGGAGTTAATCTGGTGGGCGATACCAAAATTTTGCCCCACGATGCTGATACCAATTTTAGTATTGTGATACTCAATACTAACGATACCACTAGATGAGACATATGAAACGTTAACCACTTAACTAATAAAAAGTAACTGGAGAATTAATTTGTATAGCTATAGGATTTAAATAAAGGCAAATCTGGTAAAGCGGTACCGTGTGTCACGGTGGTATTGTGAGCCCCAGAAAATACTGACATGTTCCTCTCAGCTTTATATATAGTTTAGATTATACTCACCAAAGATGAAAATACAATGGGTAAATCTGCAGCAACAACTAACTGTACAACTGTAGCAACTTTTTACATAATATCCCAGACGTCCAAAAACACAAAAAAGTCTGATTTAGAACAAAAAAAAAACGGTTTTAGAGTCCAGTTCACTTGAATCAAAATTTAGAACTCCTGCATTTAAATTCTATTTTTGTTCAGAAAAATTAACATGTTTACATGCTCTGGTGTCAGTCTTGTGTGCAGACGATTAACAGTAAGGCCAGCGTTGGAGAAAACACGTTCTGAAGGCACAGACGATGCTGGAATGCAAAGGTAACACTTGGAAAACGCTGTGCATTGACCTTCCACCACTCCAATGGGCTGCTTTCCAATGAAGGACAAGGCTCCCTGAAGTAATTATGCAGTTCGTTTTCTACTGTATTATCCTTATTCTCTCCATTCTCTGTATAATCGTCACCTAAAAGCATCACTATAGCACTCTTCTCAGTTTCACACATTTTTTCGGCGCTGGCTGTATCGGCTCATCCGGTTCAGCGCTTCTTGGTTCAGCCACAGCACTTGAAGGTTCTTCTAATTCTAACATCGACGCAAGTTGCACAAGCCTTGATTTAGCAGCTATCTGGACAGCAGGTGAAAGAAACCACATGTGTTTATGGCGTGGATCTAACAAAGAGGCAATAAGTGCAGGTTGTGCCTTTATGGCAAGATCGTTGGGTTTCATGCGATGCGCCAGAGAGCGACAAACCGCAGCCTTGAAATCAGCGACTTTTCCATTTTCGACTGGTGCTTTGTCGCTGAGGTGAGTTTGGAGAAGACTGTTGCAAATGGGATAAATATTTGAAATTGAAACTGACTGTTCAGCAGACATGGCAGTTGTAGCGCATTTTAAAGTGGAAAGTAGTGGTAAGATATCCTCTATTAATTGCCAGTGCTCATCTTGCAGCTGAAGCGTTCGGGCATCAGATTGTTTTGTAACAGAGTTATCTGAAAGCACAGCTGTTATTGCCCACCTTTGCTCATTGAGTCTTTCGAACATGTCATATACCGAATTCCAGCGAGTTTTACACGACTGGATGAGGCGGTGTCGCGCCACCAGAAGTTGCGTTTGTTTTCTTTCGAGTGCTTTTGCAGCCACGGTGCTGTGGTGGAAGTGTGCAACCAATCTACTTACAGCTGCAGCAACACGATCCACACCACTTGAAGAAAAACCATCATTTATGGCTAACTGCAAAGTATGGGCAAAACAACGGACAGATTCCGTGGTAACATACCTCAGTGTGTTGGCGAGCACAATGTTGCTTGCATTATCATGTATGCGCCAAGACACGTCCTGCCAGACCCCATCTTTCCACTTTTGTGTTTAATTTTTTCAGCAAGGTTTGCTGCTGTATGTCGTTCTGGCATACTTTCGGTTTGTAGAACTGCGGATCGAAGCTCCCAATTTTCAATATAATGGCAAGTGACAGTCATGTAGCTTTCTGTAGTTAATGCTGTCCAGCAGTCTGTGGTGAAAGCTACATTAACGGCGTTTTCCAATTTTTCACGGAGCGACTTCACAAGGTCTTCATAACACTTTTCTAGTCGCGAGGTTACAGTCTGTCTCACAGGAACATGGTATTCAGGTTCTACAAACTCATCAATGCCACGAAAACCTGTACCATCAACTTAAACTTACAGGCAACATATCTGTAGTGATCATGGTACACAGCAACTCAGTTAGTTTTCGGCATCGTTGTGTTGCATTTCCTTGCACTGCCAGAAACAAACGCTGTCAGCGTTGTTTGATTTTTTGTCTTCTTCACATGAAACAGAGGGATGTTTCAGCTTCAAATGGTTCAGCATTGCTCCAGTGCTGCTTGTATACCTCAGCTCTGTATTACACAGTTTACATTTAACTGTTACAGGTGTTATTTTTGTGAAATGATTCCAGGCATTACTTCTTTAGATCGCTCCATCTTCAAACTATGGGTCTCCGTACTGTACTGGAAAAGTATTTGCCAAATATCGCGATAACGAGAGGGGTCGTAGTGTTTTTTTTTTTCTTTTTAAATGAGTGATGGACATGTAAAGCAACCTATCCACCTGTGCCCTGAAAGATGAGATGCGGAAGGCTATTGCTAAGGCTACGAAACGCGGTAGTAAAGAAGTAAGACGCCATTTTGAAAGCTACGTTTCTGTAGTTTCAGTTTAAAGTTTGGTCCGCCGGCACATCGAAATTAATAGGGCCGAGTTTAAAGATAGCAACTCAAATATATTAACGGATTAACGGTAACGCATATACTTAACGGTAAGATAAATACTTATCTTTTAAACGTTTAACCGTTTAATATTTTACAACCCTACCTGATATTCATCAAAACGGTCTCTGCAGCAATTTTGCAGAGACAAGGTGCTTTCTGAAGGCAAACCATTCCTTTACGCGAGAGATGATGATGATGTCACAAATTTGCAAGGCAGCTGTGTCATAATATTCTGTGGTATTTTGGGCCTCTTCGTCTTTTTGGCAGTGGTGGCAGGTTCTCAGGGAGGCTGAATTCCAGGGCTCTAACAGATGCTTGGATGTCTTGAATGAACAAACTGAGTTACCGCTTCATTTGCATCAACAGATGTAATATTCCTTGCCTGGAGTTTCCCATACAAAATATCTTCTGGACCCCACCAGTCTTGCCATGCATTACACTAGCTCCATCGTAGCTCTGCGCAGTTATTTTAGCCTTTTCACTTTCTTCTGTGAATATGGCATCTAGCTGTTGCATAATGACAGTGGAAATAGCTTCAACAACTCAGTTGCAACTCAGTAAACCCAAACAATTGCTCAACAACACATCCAGTTTTGGGAACAATGTACCTAAAAACTAGTACACTTTGGGAAATATTTGTAATGGCACTGGTTTCATCAACTTGATTAACAACATAAGCAGTCTGTTTCAGTTCTTTCACAATATTTTCCCTCAAACCTCTAACATGCAGCCTAGAAGTTCATTTTTAACTGTCTTAGAGGTGCCTTTAAAGACTGTGTGGCCTTTCTCAAGTCTGTTTCCATTGCCTGATCAAGCTTTGAAACAAAATCTACTAGCCCAAGAAACACACCAGGATTGGAAGATGTTGAGGATTCATCATGACCTCCACAGAACTTTATGCATTCAATGATGCGTGTAAGTATGTGTCTGTTTTTAGACACTTCTTCATTGTGCTTCTTTATGGCAGTGCTAAGCTGGAGAGCTTAGATGCATTTCACATGTCTTATGAACTCCTGAGTTCTCATGTTTTTTTTGATTTAGAGGAGAGATGTTACAGGTCTGTAACTCCGACTCTTGACCGTACTGCATCAGGGTCACCCCCTGAGCCGAGGCAAAAAGGAGGCAAGGAAAGCAAAACAGTGCATTTTTGTTTTCACTTGCACAACCCCATGGCCTAAGCTTATAGCACGACTCGTTAAAGGTTCAAGTGTATGCCCGTCCCCTGTCACTATTCACCTGCACTCATTTTATTGGAGCTTAAACATTCTGTCTTTCTGCAAAGTAACACACCATGCAAGACGACGAAGTCGTGCTGCTCATATTTGTAGCTTTTGTTGTCTTGGCACATGCGCACTGATCGCCTGATCGCCGTGTTCGCTAACCGGCTGCGCTCCATCCAGACATTTTTAAGCCAATCATAGCCAGTCCTGGCTGACGGCTGACTGCTACTGCATATGTGCACGGCGGATTTGGGTGCTTGCATTTCTGAGCGAGCACAGCCCGGCTTCAGCCCATTAAACAGATGGGATGAACGGCATTGTTGATGTGCCAGTGTCATCTGAAATGAAATGAAACGCACATCACACAGAAGAAGGGAAGCGCAATTCATTAATAATAGACTGGGGTTTCGGCGAGCAAGTGAACATTGTTAACTGGCCGCCCCTGAGCTACAGTGTATTGAACATATTTTGTTATCTACGAACAGCTTGAAATAGTAGGTTATTTGTATGTTTTTGATTAAGATCAGGATTTGGAAGTTTAACGTTGACATTTCTGTGCAATGGTCTACATTTACTGTACGGTTTTGTTGGATTTAGTTTCATTTCCTGTATGATCACATTATAACGTGGCATTTATAGTGACCTGATCTTCAGCGTGACTGCTGCTGGTGAAACGTATTTCAGTAGTAATCCGTGACAAACCAGTTTCTAGTAGTGGTGCAACAATTAAATTCATACATCGATTATTGCTCACCTGTCCTTAAATTTCCCGAGCTTCGATTACATATTGGAGAATCGATGCATCAAATTAGAACCCAGTTTGAAGCCTCCTGTTGCCAGTTTGCATTAAAACCTTGAGTGTGTGAGAATGCACTTCTTTTAGTGCTAGTACGGTAGATAAACGACGTCAGGGCATTGCTAGGATACACACTTTAGGCCTCAACCTTCGCGTTGGACAAGCCAAATCAGAAGTAGGCCTATTATATTCACGTTGCCTTGCTTTAAAAGTTAAAGCAATACTTAAATATTAAATCTACGGAGTACCTTCTTTTGTTTCAAAGCATGTTGTGTTTGGATTATATGGCAATATTATATAAAAAGCAGCTGAATTTATTCCGGCAGTTCAATGTTAACGGTAATGAACAACCATAGTTCAGGTAGAAATGACTTCTGTTAAAGTATAGTATAGTTGGTAAAAACAGTAATTAAGATTTAGTTTTGTCGTCTACTAATCAGTCTCCTCTGATATGTAAGTAACACGTGTTTATTCACCATATATCCTCCAGTCCTCGTGCATAATTGTACCACGTTAAGTATTTATTTTATTGTGCATATATATATTTTTTTTAAGTTTTGGAAGGGCAACTTCTCAAACTCCATAGGGTTCACACAAACTGATTAAACATTTCTAAAAATGAAAATGAAAAGTCGTGAACGAATGGTGTATACTAACAATGCATCACGGTGCTATTGATGATACAATTTAAAAGATAAAGCCTTTCATAAATCAAGAGTTCCTTCTGGGTGTGAATACAGCCCTTTGTTTAAAAGCAAACTGCTTTTGGACCTGAAGCTTCAGTTTATACCAGTACTGTATTTCACGTCACGGCACGGCAGAAATCCTTTGTATTTCTTTTTTTATAATCTGAAGTGTTCTAATTTGAATGTAAGTTGTGCCTTTTTGTTTAACTATTGTGCACAACAGTGTTTTTAGTTATTGCATCTCCTGTTAAAACTAATGTTTGTTTTTTATTTTGAAAAAATAAAACGTCAGTGCATCAATTGTCATTGATAAATGCCTATACGATAATCGAATAAGAAATTAGGTTGCCGATTGCACCCTTAGTTTCTTTCAGCATTTTTACACCTAGCCATGGCTCCCACTGTATGTGTGGCAGAAGGATGCATTCAGTAAAACTTCATTTAAAGTTTTGAGATCCTATTGTGTTTTGTTATTTTTTAGAAAATAAACATAGAGCAATTTTATAGCACAATACATAAATGACTGCACTTCTGGGTGTTTGGAGGCCTAGGGTCTCGTACCTCACAACACCCAGGCATGGTTTATTGCTTACATAACAAGTCAGGAAATTCATTATAAAAACTGGCTTGAAGCCACAAAAGTCAGGAAATACCATACTGTACCACTCATAACTTTTAACATAAATACTGAGATGTGATGGACAGGATAGTATTTAATGAAGGGGATCAGTGAAAAAGGTAAGAATTAAATTCTGTCCAGCGCTAGGGATAAAGGGGAGGTGCCTGCATGTTTGTTTTACCTACAGTATATCTTGAGAATTGCTCACTCAGTTGTGATGAAATTTAGCGGTCCATTTATTCAGCGCATCTCAGGCGTATCAGGTCCAATTTATTTTCACACGCGCAGTTTATTTTAGACGCTCTGTTTAAAAGTATTTTTTTTCACAGTAGAACGGGTTTAAAAGGCACTGCATATCAACAGGACACTCAGTATCTCCAGCCCTGCCCCACCCCACCCCTTGTTCACTGTATTTTTCACATTCATAGTCGTGCATACAACAAAGAATACCCTTCTACGTGCTAGTAATGGCTGGACATGTGCCTTTTTGTATCACAACAAAGGTCACATGCTGGACCTAATTATTACTAATTGTCCTCTTGCTTCTCAGCTGACTAATATAGATTTGGGTATATCTGATTATTTGGCTATTTTGATTTAGAAATCTCTCTATCTCACTCTACCTTCAAGCGTACAGTTAATTTTCGTAACTGGCGCTCTATTGATCCTAATAAGTTTTCTGATTCTGTTCTTTCTTCACTCACTGTTTTTTCCACTGATAATTCACTAGAGGAGAAAGTACAGTCTTTTAATTGCTCTCTAGCTAATACCCTAGACACCCTGGCCCCAGTTAAAACTAGGTCTGTTTCTTATACCCGCCGTGCTCCCTGGTATACCACCCAACTGCGCTCTCTTAAGGCTGCTTGTCGTAACATTGAGCGAAGATGGCGAGTCTCAGGTCTTATTGTCCATCAGCATTCCTGGAAGGGGTCACTGGTGGAATATAGAGCTGCCATGGCAACTGCCAGATCAGGGTTATTGGTAATAATCAAAATAATCAGTCTAAAATTGACAATATTCATTTACTTATTAAAAGTTCCTTGCTGACTCCTCCTGCACAGTCCCTTATTCTATCAGACTTTGCTGGATCCTCTCTCTCCTGTTTTACACTGCTTATTTCTGTGTCTTATAGGTATTGCTTCACAAATTAAAGCTACTTCTTGTCTGTTGGATCCTGTTCCTTCTCAGCTCTTTCTGTCCTATTTTGCTTTACCTTGCCCCTTGGTGTTAAATATTTATTAATGATTCTTTGGGTTCTGTTATGGTACCAATAGCGCTTAAAACTGCAGCAGTCACTCCTGTGCCTAAAAAACCAAATTTGGCCTTGGATAATTTTAATAATTTTAGGCCCATTTCTAATCTACCCTTTTTATTTAAACTACTTGTACGTGCTGTCAGTGAGCAATTAAATTGTTATCTTACTGCTAACAAGCTTTATGAACCTCTTCAATAAGGTTTTCAATATCTTCACAGTACTGAGACTGCTCTTGTTAAGGTCTCCGGGGGCAGACAACTGTGTAATAATTGCAAGTCATCATTCTACTCATCCAACCAGTGCCGTTTTATCCACATGTGCAGCTTTTCCGTCTGCCTGCTTTCCCCTAAATGACATTCATCACTTCTTATTGCTTCTACAACATCCCTGCATTGTCTAAGGCTCTTCAGAATAATCTGGACCATAATTTCATTTTCTACCTCATTTCTGGGCTTTCCAACGGATTCTCTACTGGTCTAAAACACATTCTGTCTACTCCCCGTGTTATAAAAACCTGCAATCAGCACTCAAGGAACCTGAAGTAGCCAACTCACTTATCTGTTACGAGATATCCAAGGGCTCCAATTCCATATCCACCGTATCGGAATTGCAACTAGAAAATTATCAGGCAAGAAACACCTTATCTTTGACCTCTCCGCACCTCATGGTTGTTCCATTAGCAGCATCAACTCCCTCATTCCTTTGGACCAGTTTTCACTTTACTATATCACCATTTCTGACGCTATCCACTCTATTAAATCATCTGGCCGTGGATCCAGGTTAGCTAAAGCAGACATTTCTGATGCCTTCAAAGAGATGCCCATAAACCCGTCTCTCCGTCATCTCTGGTATTTGTTGGAGAGGGAAATTCTGCTTTGCCACCCAGCTGGCTTTCGGCTGCCGCAGCAGCCCAGTAGTCTTCGATTACCTTTCCGAAGCCCTCTGCTGGATCCTGCTAAATGTTCTTCATGTCCCCTTTCTGCTGCATCTACTGGATGACTTCCTTCTGGTTTCTCCTCCCTCGGACCTCCCAGCAGGAGCAATCTCGAAACTTAAGTCCCTCTTCTCCACAGTCGGTGTCCCCCTCTTGGTAGAAAAAACTATCGATCCAGTACACACCCTCGAATTTCTCGGGATTACAAATGTTAGAACTTGAAGCTACTGCACTAACAAGTAACTACGATGTGATAGGTGTTACAGAAACTTGGTTGTCTGAGAGTGATGGAGACGAATATAATATTAGTGGGTACACACTATATAGGAAAGACAGGCAGGACAGAAGAGGCGGAGGGGTAGCGCTATACATAAGAAATAGTCTTGAAGCCCAGGTGTTAAATCAGGACAAAGAAAACAATGCAGAATCAATATGGGTCAGAATAATGGACACAAATTCAAAGGGCATAATAATAGGAGCATGCTATAGACCATAAATTCAGGCGCTTTGAGCAAAATAATCTGTTGTACAATGACATTCGAAATGCGTGTAGAAAGGAGAAGCCATACTAATGGGGGGATTTCAACTTCCCCTGTATAAAATGGGAAAACCTGATGGGGGGCAACGACGAGCGAAATTGAAATGGTGGAAATGACAAATGACTGCTTCCTAACGCAATTTGTCAAGGCACCGACTAGGGGAGGCATGCCTTGACTTAGTCTTTTCAAATAATGAAGTCAGAATAACTAAAACAGAGGTCAGAGAGCCATTGGCAAACTCAGACCACAACATGGTCTCATTTGAAATATTTTTTAAACCCCAAAAGTAATGACTAAAGCTAAGGTTTACAATTTTAGAAAAGCAAACTACGAAGGTATGAAACAGAGACTAATAGAAGTAGATTGAGTAAAATAGAAAACATCCACAGAAAAAAGGATGGCTGTTTTTAAAAAATGTAGTACTAGAGGCACAAAACAATTGCATCCCAAAAGTAGACAAATCTAAATTTAAAACAAAATGGCCAAAAATGGTTTAATAGATCAATTTAAAAAAATATTCAGCTAAAAAAAGGCACTTTACAGAGCGTTTAAAAGGACCAAAAACAAAGCACACAGAAAGAGTACTTGGAACTGCAAACACAAGTCAAAAAGGATGTTAGAAAGGCCAAGAGAGAGATAGAAATCAATATTGCTAAAGGGGCTAAAACCA
This sequence comes from Huso huso, assembly GCA_036884735.1. NCBI lineage: Eukaryota > Metazoa > Chordata > Actinopteri > Acipenseriformes > Acipenseridae > Huso > Huso huso. Next base: position 19,391,806 of record CM072685.1, read on the forward strand.
ATTCCAAAATGTTTTTCCACTATTATAACAGCAAGAGAACATTCAAAGAGGAGGTTAAACGTCTAAGAGACACAAATGGCAAAATCATAGATGAAAAAAAAAATAGCAAATATATTAAATGATTACTTTTCACAGGTTTTTAGGAGGACACGGACAACATGCCCCACATATGTCGACCTTTTCCTATCCAATTTTAAATAACTTTAGCATAACAGAGGCAGAAGTGTTAAAGGGACTAGGAGCTCTTAAAATAAACAAATCCCTGGGCCAGATGAGATCCTCCCAATAGTACTCAAAAGAAATGAAAGAAGTTATTTACAAACCGCTAACCAAGATCATGCAACAGTCTCTTGACACAGGGGTTAAAACCGACAGACTGGAAAATAGCAAACGTAATACCGATCCACAAAAAGGGAGACAAAACCGAACCAGGTAACTACAGACCAGTAAGCCTGACTTCTATTATATGTAAATTTATGGAAACTATAATAAGATTCAAAATGGAAAATTACCTATATGGTAACAGTATCCTGGGAGACAGCCAGCATGGTTTTAGGAAAGGGAGATCATGTCTAACTAACCTACTTGACGTTTTTTTGAGGATGCAACATTGAAAATGGATAACTGCAAAGCATACGATATGGTCTATTTAGATTTCCAGAAAGCTTTTGACAAAGTCCTGCATAAAAGATTAATTCTCAAACTGAACGCAGTAGGATTCAAGGAAATGCATGCACATGGATTAGGGAGTGGTTAACATGTAGAAAACAGAAAGTACTGATTAGAGGAGAAACCTCAAAATGGAGGAGGTAACCAGTGGTGTACCACAGGGATCAGTATTAGGTCCTCTGCTATTCTTAATCTACATTAATAATTTAGATTCTGGTATAGTAAGCAAACTCGTTAAATTTGCAGACGACACAAAAATAGGAGGAGTGGCAAACACTGTTGAAGCAGCAAAGGACATTCAAAATTATCTAGACAGCATTCAGAATTGGGCAGACACATGGCAAATGAAATTTAATAGAGAAATGTGTAAAGTATTGCATGCGGGCAATAAAAATGTGCATTATAAATATCATATGGGAGATAGTGAAATTGAAGAAGGGAACTATGAAAAAAGACCTAGGAGTTTATGTTGACTCAGAAATGTCTTCATCTAGACAATGTGGGGAAGCTATAAAAAGGCTAACAAGATGCTTGGATATATTGTGAGAAGTGTTGAATTTAAATCAAGGAAGTAATGTTAAACTCTACAATGCATTAGTAAGACCTCACCTAGAATATTGTGTTCAGTTCTGGTCACCTCGTTACAAAAAGGATATTGCTGCTCTAGAAAGAGTGCAAAGAAGAGCAACCAGAATTATCCCAGGTTTTAAGCCCTTTGACTTTTTGTCCATTAATTTGACCTAAACTGATTGAGAGTTGTTTTTTTTCTTCTGGATTTAGTTCCTGTATTTTGTTTCATCTCTCTTCCAGTGTTTCTAGTTTAAATGACTCTGAACCTCTTTGTAGAGCCTAGTATGTTGGCTCCCTTCTCATTTAAATGCTGTCCTTCCCGCCTGTATAGATAGTCCTTGTTGCAGAATGGAGTCCAATGACTGAGGAAACCTAAGCCTTCCTCGGTGCACCACGTCTTTAGCCATGCATTTAGATTTTGAATTTCTCGCTGTGCGTGTGATCATTTGCTAGGTGAAGGCAGTATCTCCAAGAACACCACTGTTTTGGTCCTGTTTTTCAGTTTCCTTCCAGATCTCCTGAATTTATTATGCAGTGATTGTGGGCTGTCTTTTCTAATGTCATTTGTACCAGTGTGGACAACTACTACTGGGTCTTCACCTGCTTGTGCTAGGAGCCTGTCCACTCTCGGGGTGATGTGTGTGTGTGTGTGTGTGTGTGTGTGTGTGACTGTAGCTCCTGGAAGCTTACTGCTGTTGTTTCAGGGTCCCGGCGGCACACTGTGTTTCTAAGTATGGAGTTCCTGACAACCACTACTTGTCTCTTGTTTTGTTTTCTTGCTGGCACAGTTTGTGGGGTTTTGGATGCTGGTGCTTATGACTTCCTGTTGCTGGGTTGGTACATATAAATTTTCAAGTGGGGCAAAGCTATTTGCCATTGTGGTTTCTGGTGTACATGAACAACATCTGGAAAAAATCCTTAGGTTTTGGTCAATTTTTAGAATCAAAAGATGATTTACCCATGCTTTTAAGTCATACAATGTTTTCGCCAAGCACTTGCTATATCATGAGGAATGTGCATGATATGTGCGTACGTCACATTCTCACAACAGTAGAGAGAGAATCTGGAGTTTCTAAAGTGCATGTAAACCACGCCTATGTGAACTTTGCTTTTCCAAAAATGAAATTGATCAAAACTAAAACAAGACAGGGAAGGATGGAGGCAGTGGAGGGTAGTGGATGATGAGAGATAGAGGCAAGACATACAGAGGATAAGGGAGGGGTAAAAAGAGGGGAGAAGTAAAGGGAGACTGAGATGTACAGACAGAGGGAGACAAAGACAGGTAAAAAGAGAGAAAGAGAGGGAGGGAGGTAGAGAGATGGGAGAGGTAAAAGGGAGAGATAGGCAGGCAGACAGATACAGACAGGGAGGGGAGGAAAGGAGAGATAGTGAAAGGGAGTGAGACAGGCATAAAGACTGGAGATTAATCATAAGAGACAGAAGGGGGAGAGAGGGAGGGGATAGGGAAAGTGGAGAAGGGACAAAGGTAGATGTGAAGGGCAAAGTGACTGAGGAAGAGAGAGAAAGAGGAGGACTGAAGAGAGGTAGGTAGAGAGACAGATTAAGGGGAGACATACAAAATAAAAACATTTCAATCTTGGCAGCAGCAGAGCAGCCAGTTTTTCAGAATTTAGTATCTAGTGAGATCCTGTCTCTTTATCTCTGCAGGCTGAGGGAGTGTGACCTCACGAATGATTGCTGTGAGAACCTGGCCTCTGCTCTCTGTACAAACCAGTCAAGCCTGAGAGAGCTGCAGCTGACCAGGAATAAGTTGTGGACTTCGGGGGTGAAACTGCTGTGTGCTGGACTGAAGGATCCACACTGTAAATTAGAGAAACTAGGGTAAGTAAACACTCGGGGTGTTTGTGTGACTATTACATTAATGACAGGGAGGGATGACAACTTTACTCCTCTCTTCTTCTCTCTTCTGTCCTCTCATCTATTCTAGTGCCCTCTTCCACTCCTCTCCTATAATAGCATTCCCCAATCCTCTCCCATAGATATACACATTTGCCAGCTGTAGCACACACTTTTGTATTCCTATATCAAACACATTCCTCACCTTACCCCCTTTTTCCTATTGCATATTTGTTTATTTGGGACTCAATTTTATCGGTATTAAAATACATCTAGCTTGTTTAAATGCCAGGTTCACGTAACAAAAGAGACCCACATGTGGAGGCCTGTGCACCCTCACCCTCTGTTTGTGCCGACTCCCCGGCTGTGAGTGGATTGGGTGGCGGTTCGGCTGAACTGGTCAAGCCGAACGGTGCAGCTCTCATGGCTGCCATAAAATCTCTGGAAGCAAGCTTCCATTCAAAAATTGATGTACTGACCTTAACAATTTGAGAGAAGATCGCCTCCGTCCGAGACGAGTTGCAGACATCTGTGTCTACCTTGCAAACCACGTTCAGAGTAAATGTCTGAGAGGCTTGGAGAAAACCGTAGCAGACTGGTCATCATCGGTGCTATCTCTGGAGTCAAAGTAAGCAATCTCTCTACAGAGGTTACCAATTTATGTGCCAAATGCATCGATTTAGAGGGGAGATCGAGGCGAAACAACATATGTCTTGGGGAGAGGGCTTGAATGGACCCCGTCCCAGCAAATTCATTGCCAAAGCTTTGGTGAAAATTTATGGCCTAAAAGAAACACCAAAGCTGGACATGGATCGCTACAGCCCAAGCCCCGAGATTGAGAGAGAACACTGCCTTTTATTATACGTGTTCACCGTTTTGATGTGAAAAAAGAAAATTCTCTGTCTTGCCAGATAGAGCAGAGGGGAGGCAGAGAATATGCTTTCTTAAATAGTGAAAATAGTTGTTTTCTTTTCTGTTTTGCTTAAGCATTAATGCCGTCCCTTTCTGTGCTGTCTTGTATGTAGTCCGATAATACTGCCTTACACGTTTGAGTATTTACAACTTTAGTACATTTAAGTTTACTTTCAACCCTCTCTCCCTTTCTTTCTGTTTCTAAATGTTTAAGGGGTTAAGTATCAGATCTTACGGGGGGAAATCTAGTCTCGATATATCCTTCAATATCAGTGTTATTTTTTTTTCCTTCTCTCATTTAAGTTGTCATTGCATTGTTTTTGTTTCTTAAATGTATTTTATAATATTATTAGTACTACAAAACATATGGGGGCACTTCCCTGACTAGGTGTTTTTAACATAGTCACTATTGACGAACGCACACGCACCTATGTTTGCTATCCTCTCGGTATAGACCAACTGTGGGGTGTGCCCCACCTGCATATAAAGTGTATGTAGAGCACCATATGCGGATTTTCATCACGGGTCAGGTGATTTGGTGTTGGGGTCGAGGAAGGGAGAATTACCATGTAAATTAGTTGCTATTGTTATTTCTCCTTCCCTTGAATTCTGCTTCCTCTTTCTCTAAACACCATCCCTCCCTTTTAATATGAATACTTGACTGAATGCTGTACCTTTCTCCAATATACTTCTTTAACCCTTTGCAGTCAATTTATTAATTGCGCGTCAGGCGCGTCAGGTCCAATTTATTTTCAAACGCGCAGTTAATTTTAGACAAGCTGTTTAAAAGTGTTTTTTTTTTTTCACAGTCAAAGCGGGTTTAAAGGCCCTGCATAACAACAAAGCACTCACTAGGCATCTCCAGCCCCGCCCCACCCTTTCGTTCGCTATAGCTTTCACATATGCTAAGAAATAAATAATAATAATAATAATAGTCGTACATACCGATCAATCTTCTCCTGATCACTCGTTTTATCACCAAACTCCTCAATAATGCAATCCAAGTCATTATTTTATTACTATAACATCTCAAAAAAGCTCTGCAAATGTCCGTGATAGTCTCTGTGCGCTGATTCAGTAACAGTCAGTTTGTTTCCTTATGACCGCCCCTATCCGATGCCAGGGGCAAGTATGACTATTCATGAGATACGCCCTTTTTTCTTTTCGACTTGTCTCGGCTCCTGTCGCTCCCACTTGGCCATTGAATGGTTTTCTCGGCTTTTTCCGGAGAAAGAATGACTAGAAACCCGTTTTTTGCGTTTTTTTGATGATGACCGACAGGGTCCGACATTGGACCGGATAGGAATAATTGCAATGTCGGACCAGGTCCGACATAGGACCGCAAAGGGTTAATATACTACTTTCCCTTTTTTAGGGGGCCAAGCAGCAAAGTTGCTGGAACCCTGTTTTTATTCTTAAGATTATTATTAGGTGGCCAAGCTCTGAAGGAGCTGGACACATATTGTTATTAGGCTTCCAAGCCAGTATGCCTGGGAAGCCTATTGTTGTTGTTAGGATTTTTATTAGGTTTCCAAGCCAAAGGCTGGGAAGCCTATTGTTATTATAGTGTTTATTATTATTAGGCTTCCAAGCCGTAGGCTGGGGAAGCCTCTTGTTTTTGTTAGGATTATTATTTTTTTTTTCTGCCAAAACATGCTCAAAAACTCACGAAATTCGGTACACTGGTAGATGCCTATGGATGATAGTCGGTGATATTCAGCAATTTTGCACAAGTCACATTGTTTGGCAGCCATATTGGATTTTGCAGAATTTGTTAAAACGCCTATGTATTGGAAACCGCTTACTACAGAGTTCTGAAAATTGCTATACATGTTGAGGGATAGTCCATGATTAACTGTTGTTAATATGAAGCTGATTGGTTCTGTGGTTTGGCAACAACATTGATTAATGACATAAAATTACCATAAAATATAAAATCATCAAAATTCAAACATCATCTTTCTGAAACTGCTTATCCGATTGAAACAAAATTGGAATAAAACATCTCAGTATGGTCATCTGTTACGCTTGTTCAAGGGAAGTTGCTACTGTGAAAATCATGGCGTCCACGCTGCATGACATCATCAACATACGCAACTGGCTATAAAACTGCCTATAACTTCTTATCGGCTGCACCAAAACGCACAAAATTTGACTGAACTGTGGTCAAACACAGTCACAATTCCTGAATCTGTTAAAACGAAACCGCGTGTGCAATCCATTTAAAAGATGCATGCGAGAAGGTGGGGGGGGCGACTTTGGGGTCATATCTTTCATTGAAATATTTATTTTTGGTAATCAAATGTATAGACAGAACGCTTCACAATCGCTTGCTCTATAAAATAGTGTTGTAACTGTAAAGTTTGCATAGTTATTCATGGAGAATCCCCCCAAAAAAGCGGACGTTTTAGTATAATTCGAGCTTACCAGCTTCTCAGCCGTAATGCTGTTTGTTTACTTATAACCTTGTGGACATGCAGGCAATACTGATACACACAAAGAATTTGAGAAAAATTACAGTTTTTTCGGGCTGTACAAAAAAATGTTCTGTAATCACATTTTTTTTTTTTATAACGCTGTCGTAGCTGAGCAGAAGCCAAAAAAAAAATGCACTACTCGTTTTACTGATATGGCGTCTGTTTTTTTTTATTATTTCATAACTACATTGATAGTTCCTTTCAAGTCGAAAATAACCATCAAGGTATGGGACATTGCCGTCAGGCAATAGGGATTGGCTGAGCTTTATGTCAAAGCTGCCCGACAGGCCTCCGCCAAGCTGCCGTGTAAGCCGCCCCCTGGGAGCTTGCCTATACTGAACGCGCCGGAGAGTCACTTCCTCTTTTGCCTTCAGCCTCAGTAGCGGTAGGACTTAGAGCTCTTAAACTGATTGTACTCAATAAGCTTAGGCTTGAGAAGCTGGTTTATCCCCTTCTCCGAGTTTATATCAGTTATACTCTTCGGAGTAATTATTATTATTATTATTATTATTATTATTATTATTATTTTTAGGATTATATATTGTTTTTACATTATATATTCCTTCTCGCTTTCTTCGGCATCGCGTTTCTTGGGGTCTCCGTCTTTCCTCTGTTCTTATTATTATTGTGTTTGGGTTTTTGTATATTATTTGTGTGTATGTATATTGTTATATATATATTGTTATTATTTTGTTATTTTGCATCCTCGGTCTAGCTTAGGCTAGACCGCGTGCAGCGTGTAGTCTGCTCTGCAGTGTTCCTCCCCACGCGGGCGCTGCGTTCCCGCCACGTGGTATTGTACTACACCCTCTTACTTTCTACAGCGTCCAACAAAAAAAAAAAAAAAAAAAAAAAAAAAAAAACTTTTTTCCCTTTCACTATTTAGAGGAAGACAACCACCAACGCAAAAATCCCCAGCACCATCAGGTAGGTATTGCACAGCATCAGACACCGTACCAGCACTTAGCGTCTCGCTTGGCGGTCAGCTGACGCCGTAGGCGTCTCAGCAAGCGCCCACGCCGGTACTCGCGCTCGCGCCGCGCCCGCGCTTTTGGTGTCAGCGCCTTGTGCGCTTGGTGCCGCTTTTGTGCAGCGCTTCTGCGGCGTGGTGCTTAGTGCTTCTGCACTTGGGCTCAGTGCTCGACGCCGACGCGCGCGCGGGTGCTCGACGCCGGTGCACGTTCCATCAGCGCTGGTGCGGTGTCCCGACACTCGGTGCTCGACGCAGCTCGCGCCGACGCTCGGTGCTCGGCGCTATGCCGACGACGCATTCCTCGACGCCGACGACGCATTCCTCGGTGTTCTCGACGCTTCGGTGTTGACGCTGTGCTCGACGCTGTAAGCCGGGACGCTGGTGTTCGACACGCCGTGCTCGACGCTGACGCCGCTGGACGCCGGTGCTTTGGCGCTATGCCGGGACGACGCGACTCCTCGACGCCGACGACGCGCATTCGGTGTTCGACGCTGACTGGCGCTGACGCTGGTGTTCTCGACGCTGCTGGACGCCACGCGGGCGACGACGACGCATCTCGACGCCGGACACGACGACTCCTCGGTGGTGTTCAACGCTGGCGCTGGTTGACGCGGCGTGGCGCTCGACGCACGCACTTCAGGTGCTCGACGCTTGGTGTCCGACGCTCGGGCGTGTCGACGACGGCGTTCGGTGTTGACGCGGCAGTCTTTCGACGCACGCACTTCAGTCTTTCGACGATCAGTAGACGCGGCCGGCGTTCCCCATGTTGGGTTCCACTGGTTGCGTGACCTGCCAGGCCAAGTGTTGCCAGCGACCCTCATGAGGACTTCGCTGCATGCTTGGGGCCGGACCACGCCGCATTTGCCCTGGCAGATAGGGCATACTGCCAGCTCTGTCGGGTTTCAGACACGCACCCTTCGCCAGAGAGCTAGGAAGGCGGTTGGAGCCTCGGGCTCGCCCCACACCGCCTCGGCCCCACCGTCATCTGTTGTGTCGCTGCCGGGCGGCGCCTCAGCGCCCTCGAGCCCATCCTCCCAGCTTACAGCTGGTCAGGAGGTCTCCAGTCAGGCGTGCTCGAACGTTCCTTCAGTCCCCTCTCTCTGGGCACGCCCCGGGAGTCTCGAACCAGATCTCGATCGCCCCGCCGGAGAAGGCACTCTCGCTCCCCTCAAGGGGTAGGCGTTTCCAGGACACATCTGGGGGTGACTGGCTCACCTCCAAGATGTCACAGTTCATGGAGCTCATGATGGGACAGCAATCCTCCTCATGACCCTAGCGAATGTGGCGCCCGGGCCCAAGAGCTAGTAACCGGAACCATCGCTAGTCGGCCGATGGTTCCTCCACCAGTGCCTCACGGCCAACCCCAGGAAGTAGAGGGGACGCCGATGCTGTCTCAAGGGACGCATCTGACGATGAGACCCGCTCTTTGAAGACACAGAGCCTGGTGCAGGCATCCCAGCACTCTGGGCAGGACGACCCTGAAGTGCTGGATACTAATGACCCTATCTGGTCGGTGGTGGAAGGGCAGCCCGTCACTTAGGCGTGACTGGCCTGCGTTAGAGCCAACACGACGCTCTCTATTTGAGTTGCCATCGGCTCCGCCTTCAGTCCAGGATGCCCCGGCATTCCGGTTTTTATTAAGGAGGTGCAGTCCACCTGGGAGCCCCGCCCGCCCCTGCAATTTCGCAAGGCTTCGACATTTCACCATGCACGGGCGAGCGGGCTGGGTTAGCGCCCTTCCGCCAGTGGGCGCCGCGTTCGCCACGCTAGTAAAGGCGCCGACATTATCGGGGCTGGCTAAGGACCCCTCCTGCCCTAACAGGCAGTGTGGGACCACGGAGGCCCACCTGAAAAAGGGTTATGCCGCGGCTACAGAGGCAGTTAGGCTGTCTAACGGGCCAGCCTCCTGACAGTCTACCAGGCGGCGCTGATTCGAGATCTGCCTGAGTCCCCATCTGTTGGACTTAGGACCGAGCTGGGCAGTTGCGCAGCTTTTGGTTAGCTGGCTCAGCTGAATGCGCGAGCACAGGGCAGGTGCATTGCTTCCCTCGTGGTGGCAAGGAGGCAGCTCTGGCTCGCAGGCCAGGGCACAGGAGCCTGATAAGGCCCCATTGCTAGATGCTCCTATATCCCGGGGGCACACGTTTGGCCCAGCGGTGGAGGAGATGCTGCAATGCTCTGTCAAGGCGCGTGAGGCGCCGCAGCAGTTGGCAAAGATGGGCCAAGCAAACCCTTCCAGCCAAAGGCGGTACAGGAGCGCCAGTGGCGCAGGGCACCGCCGCAGCAGCAGCGCACCCACAGGGCAGTAAAACCCCCTTTGGGGTTTCAGCACGCAGCCAACCCGTTTGCAAGACCGCAGCGCCGGAGGGTGGCGCCCCTAGGAGGAGGTAGCAGACCCTGCGCCCCGTGGCTCTGGCCAGGCCCCTCGTGAGCGAGCGCAGCCCAAAAGCAGCCCTGAGAAACCCCTTCCTTTGGGCTTACTACACCAGAGACCTCTGCAGGCCTGGTTCAATGCCTCGCGTTGCATCCGCTGGAGAGACAAACACCGCAGGTTGAGGGTATCCTGAACCTGCTGGGAAGCACTGCGCTGGTGGAAAGTTCCGTCGAACATCCGCCAGGGCATACGCTTGGGTCCCATCGGCGAGGTTATTCGACCGACGCTTCCAACCAGGGTTGGGGAGCAGTCTGGAACGGGTCGGGACCTGCTGGAGTGTGGTCAGGACCCTGGAGGTCGGCCCACATCAATGCTCTGGAACTCAGAGCGGTGGACCTCGCCCTTGGCACTTCTTGCCAGTGCTTCAGGCAAGCACGTGTTAGTGCGGTCAGACAACACCCACGGTAGTGGCATATATCAACCGCCAGGGCGGCTTTGCGGTCCCCCGGTCTTCACCGGATGGTAACACGGCTGTTGCTTTGGGCTCAACCGCGTTTAGCCTCTGCGTGCGGTTCACCTACCGGCAGAGTCAATTACGCAGCGGATCTCCTGTCCAGAGGAGGTCCTCTTGCAGGCGAATGGCGTCTTCACCCTCGGGTGGTGGAGCGCATTTGGGACTGGTTCGGCACAGCGCAAGTCGATCTCTTTCGCTCGCGAGACCACGCACTGTCCCCTATGGTTCTCGGTGAAGGACCTCGACAGCCCCCTAGGAGTCGATGCACTGGCTCACGAATGGCCGCCAGGGCTCCTGCACGATTTCCACCGATTCGATGCTCCCGCCTTCTTGGGTAGAGGCGACAGTGATCCTGATCACTCCTCGGTGGCCTCGGAGGATAATGGTTCCTGAGTCTAGTGCAGGTGTTGCACGGTCGCCCGAGGAGCTCCTCTGCGAGCCCGGACCTGTTGTCCCAAGCCCAAGGAAATATGGCACCCAAACCCCAAACTCATGCAGTTATGGGCTTGGCCCTGAACGGGGCGCCTGTCAGCCTTAGGGCTTTCGACGGCGGTTATATCCACCATTCAGAGTGCGAGCGCCTCACCGGTCGCAATATGCGTATAAGTGGCAATTGTTTCAGAGTTGGTGTCTATTGAGGGCCATGACCCGTCTCCTGCCCTATGGCAGTGATATTACAGTTTCTGCAGAAGCTGCTAGATGAGGAAAGTCTCCCTCTACACTTAAAGTGTATTTGGCCGCTATTTCGGGCTTGCCATGTACACGATTGACGGGTTATCACCTGGTTGCCATTTTTCGGCATCTCAGTTCCCAAAGGGCTTAGGACGCCGCGGCCTCCAGTCGACCAGTTTACCTCATGGAGCCTTGATGTGGTGCTAGAAGCCCTTACCAAGGCACCGTTCGAGCCTCTCCACAGTGTGGATATGAAGTTCGTGTCTATTAAGACTGCGTTTTTGCTGTCAGTGGCATCAGCAAAACGTGTGGGCGAGTTACATGCTTTTCGTGCATTCATCATGTACTCGTTTGCAGGAGACGGTTCTAAGGTCTCCATGCGCCCAACCGCCTTTTACCCAAGGTCATATCCCGTTTCACATGAACCAACCAGTCGAGTTGATGGCGTTCCATCCTCCTCCTTTTTCTTCCCCAGAGGAAGAGCGGTTACACATGCTCTGCCCTGTGCGGCATTGAGGTGTTATATTGACCGCACAAAAGACTGTGAGGCAAACAGAACAGCTGTTCATATGCCATTGTTCTAAAACTTTGGGTCAGCCGTTGTCTAAGCAACGCCTTTCATTGGATAGTGGATGCTATTCAGTTAGCATATGATTCTATGGGCCTTCCGCCACCAGGGCAGTTGAAGGCACATTCCACTAGGGGTATGGCAACATCCTGGGCCCCTTTAGAGGGGTGCCGATGTTCGACATTTGCGCTGCAGCAGTTGGTTACACCGACATTTACGAGGTTCTACCGTTAAATGTACTGGAATCTCGCTCCGTATTTGGAGCATCTGTGTTGCACTCTATGACGCCCAGGTTATGGACGGTAGAGTGGTTGACAATATGGTGTGACTATTCCACCTTGGGACAGGTGTCATTGCGAGCATAGACGCTGAGGCGCAGGCCCGCATATGCAGATGTACTCCACGCGCAGTTGCGTTATGACGTGAAGTCTGTCCTACTGCCGAGAATCCTCCTCTCGACGGCTTGGGCACACCGTTCCCATACCTGATGGTTATTTTCGACTTGAAAAGCGATGGGTTGCGGATGCAACGGTTCCCCGAAAGAAAATAACCACCGCCGCGAGGTCGCTCTGGAGGCCTTCACGGCCTGAAGGGCAAAAAGAGAAGTGACCTCCGCGTTGCGTGCAGTAAGTCTCCCGGGGGCGGGCTTACACGGCAGCTTGGCGCGGAGGGCCCTCATCGGCAGCTTTGACATAAAGCTCAGCCAATCCCTACTGCCGGACGGCAATGTCCCATACCTTGATGGTTATTTTCTCTTTCAGGGAACCGGGGTTGCATCCGCAACCTATCGTTATAATTATTAAGACTAAACTGATAAAACAACAATCGGAAATTCAGAATATGTGGCAACGAAGCCACGCACCCCAGATAGCCAATCGTTACACTCTTATCACTTTCTATTGCTTTACGAATGCACATTAAATGATAGTGGCATTAAAATATACAAGAACCAGTACTGTCTCTCTGGGTTCTGTTCCAGCTTCTTCTCTTCTCTGTCCTGTTTATAATTCCTCGCATAGATTGGTGTGGTGTTACTCATGAATCGTGCACATGTTATGTCCTAGTAGCGGTTTGGTCACAATTAAATATGGTGAATTGTGTATTTGCCAGGCACCCCTGATAGCTAATCGTTACACTATCACTTTCTATTGCTTTAAAAATGCACATTAAATGATAGTGGCATTCAAATATACAAAAACCAATACATGCTGTAGACTTTATTTTATATTGCAAAATGAAGAATAGGTCACCACACGCTCACACACTCACACGCACAAACTCAAACAGAGCGATTTCGAATTTAGAACAATGTTAGCCTCTTGTATGCATTTTGTGTGCATCCAAATAAAATTTAAATGGACTACTAACCAATAATTCCAATATCTGTGCCAAAATTGACACAGTTAGCACAGTTGTGATAACGTTTCATCTGTAATAACCAATGCGCTTAAATTTCACGATAACTGCTTGGAAGCCGTAAAGTTGCTCGCAACTCTAGTTATTATTATTATTATTATTATTATTATTATTAGGCTTCCAAGCCGTAGGCTTGGGAAGCCTATTGTTTTTGTTAGGATTATTATTATTATTATTATTATTATTATTATTATTATTATTTATTTTTTTCTGCCAAAACATGCTAAAAAACTCGGTACACTGGTAGATGCGTATGGATGATAGTCGGTGATATTCAGCAAATTTGCGCAAATCACATGGTTTGGCAGCCATATTGGATTTTGCAGAATTTGTTAAAACGCCTATGTATCGGAAACAGCTTGCTGCAGAGTTCTGAAAATTGCTATACATGTTGAGGGATAGTCCAGGATTAACTGTTGTTAATATGAAGCTGATTGGTTCTGTGTTTTGGCAACAACATTGATTAATGAGATAAAATTACCATAAAAATATAAAATCATCAAAATTCAAACATCTTCTTTGGAACCGCTTATCCGATTGAAACAAAAATTGGAATAAAACATCTCAGTACGGTCATCTGTTACGCTTGTTCAAGGGAAGTTGCTACTGTGAAAATCATGGTGTCCACACTGCATGACATCATCAACATATGCAACTGGCTATAAAACTGCCTATAACGTCTCATCAGCTGCACCAAAACACACTAAATTTGACACGGATGTAGAGGACTATGGGATGTTGTGTCGTGGTCAATATGGTCAATATTGCGACCTTTGGTCACGTGATGTGGCAGCCATCTTGGATTTAATGAAAATTTTGAGCAATTTTCAAAAGTTTTCTCATGAACGGTAAATAGCACAGCTGTGAGAAATTTTGTTCATAGTGCGCTAACCAATGCGCTTAAATTTCACGATAACTGCTTGGAAGCCATAAAGTTGCTCGCAACTCTAGTTGTTGTTGTTGTTATAAATAGTGAATGATCATTTTTACACACACTTTGGTGTTTCTCAGTCTTATACACAGTGGCGTTGCGAGACCTGTGTTTAATAGGATTGACCGTATGTAATAAGGTTGATGATAAAACATAACTTTGTTTGCCCAGTAATGAAATTGATCAAAACTAAAACAAGGCGGGCAGGGAGGGGGAGAGTGGATGATGGGAAACTGAGAATGAGGGAGGGGGAAAGAAGAGGGACTGAGAGATATAGGAAAAAGGAGGGAGACAAAAAGACAGTGAAAAAGAGAGTGGAAAAAGTTTCTAGTGAGGTCCTGTCTCCTTATCTCTGCAGGCTGTATCAGTGTAATCTCACAGGCGATTGCTGTGAGGATCTGGCCTCTGTTCTCCGTACAAAGGAATCAACCCTGAGAGAGCTGGAGCTGGGATGCAATGACCTGGGGAATTCGGGAGTGAAACTGCTGTCTGCTGCACTGAAGGATCCAAACTGTAAATTAGAGAAACTGAGGTAAGTAAACACTCTAGGTGTTTGTGTGAATATTACATTACTGATAGGGTGGGATGGCAACTTAATTGCTCTACTCCTCTGTTCTATCCTCTCATCTTTTCTCTCCTCTCCTTGTCTAATCCCCCACTCCTCTCCATAGTTATGCACACATACAAGTGAACACCTGCCAACTGTAGCACACACTTTTGTGTTACTGGGTTGTCCCTCACATGACAGATTAATTTGCTATGCAGATTGAGTCCCTGAGATAATTAAGATATATGTAAAACCTGCATCTCCCTGTTGCATGTTAGTTTCAGTTAGGATATCAAGTCAGAAGACCGACCCCCCCATCTATATCTCTATCCCTCTCTGTTGACTATGTGAGACAGGAAGTGAGGTAGGGGGAGAGACAGGAGAGGTGAAATACATAGAGAGTGTGAGAGAGAGACAGAAAGAAAATTAGGAGAGACATAGAAAAAGAGAGATTGAAGGATAGACAGGGAGCGAGAAACTGAGAGGAGGGAGGGCAAGGCAGACATGGAGTGGGAGAGAGTGAAAGGAAGTGAGACAGACAGGGGAACAAACAGACTCAAAGACAGAGAGACAGACAGGCAGAGGGAGAGTAAAATGAGGAGACAGTGAAAGAGAAAGACAGAGGGAAAGAGATACTTGTGACTTCAGTTAAAAAAAGAAAAAATACATCACATGTTAAATTGGCTCCAGGATCAATCTCAAAAAGACCTCTCCAGCACATCAGCTGCAATTTAACCCATTCTCTGCTGAGGTCCTTGTGACGCTCTGTTCTACAAGAATGTTGTGATTTTTGGAGTCGGTTATTTTACACCCAAATGACCCTATGTTCCCTTTCAGATACCCCAGGCAAACTATGTATTGTTTGTTTTTGTGAAGTTTTCATTGGTGCCAAGTTTTTGTGGATTGTTGGTCATGTGACCACAGAATACAGCTATTGTAAACAAAACGCTAATTTTCCTTAAAAGTTATTATACCTATATCACATTTAGTCTCTAAAATCCTAATGTTTGATGTAAGATTTTAAAAACCTTTAAGCTGCTGGATTTGCCTGTGCCTTTGTGTGCATCTTTTCATTGGTTTTGGGTGTTTTACATGATCTTGACACCAGGCCACTTTGAATTATGCAGCCCATGGTGTATACCACCCACCCCAATTTCATGTACCCAGTACACCACAAAAGAATGAGATCCCCTGGCAAGTATACTTTTTTTTTTTTTTTTAAGTTGCACAAAATAAGTATGTTCGTTATTTCATTGTAATTCAACTGCATTTCTCAGCACATAAGACAATAACACGCAAAAAACCACAACCAAAACAACTTCATCTCTCTTCTCTGCGACTCAGTACCTTCATTACGCGTGGCGTCATTCGTTCGGCTCGGCTCTTCAGTATAAAAGCAGCTCAAGGTACCCGAGCCGTACCAGGCTGGCTGGGCTCACTACCGGCTCAGCTCGGGTGTACCAGTGTAAAAGGGGTATTTAGCATTAGGCGTTATAGCCTGATCCCATTGTTTGTGTCTGGTTATACTTCCCTACAGTACAGAATGAAAAAAAAGAGCCAGCCGCAAGCCGCTGATTCACATTGCATTCCCATTGGCTGGATATCCCCGTCTCAGCCAGGGAAACCATACACAGCTGTCTAATCAAAATACAGTTTATTAAAAAAAACCTTCCACCCGCCTGCCTATTACATGACTGGTATTCTGATTGGCTCGATATACCTTGGAAACGGCTAAACTGTTTAAAAAAAAAAAAATAACTAAATTAAAACTTTACACAAAGTATGGATGAGGATAAATGTTCAGTATTGCCAACTTGAATTCATCGCGAGACACGCAATTTCTAAGTTAAATTAAGACCTGCTCGCGATCTCGCAACAGTAATGTAGCATCTCGGGATTTTTTTTATATTCAAAAGCTATACGTCAGTATAATCAATCAATCAATCAATCAGTCAATCTTTATTTTATATAGCGCCTTTCATAGTGGACCACCATCACAAAGCGCTTTACAAGATGCAGTAACAAGAAAATCCATAATACTTTAATTACAGAGAAATGCATAATACATGCTATACAGGAAAAAAAAAAAAAAAACAGTGCATAATACTTGATGGTATCGTAATGCATGAAATAGTACATTAAATACAGTGGAAAGTGCATAATACATGATATAGTAGCAGCAACACAGCAGCTAATAGCAGGCTTAAAGAGCATGGAAAACAAGAGAGAACAGGTGGATCATAGCACTAGGAAAAGATCTGCTATATTAAAATGCATCCATTAAAATATTTCATGGTATGCAATTTCTATATGGTGCTAAGTTAGCTGTAAATAAAATTATGTAAAATTTTGTAAATTTGTAAAATGTTATAATAAAAAATATACTTGCAATGCAATAGTAAATAGGTATTTAGTAATAAATAATACTGCAGGTGATCCCGTTTCCAAAGAATATTTTTTGGATCAGTTAACCTTTTCTTAAGCTGTGGATTGTGGGACACTAGTAGAAGACTAATGGCAAACTTGTTGGGACTTCCCCCAAAATAAATCTGTCTGTAACTTGGAACTAAGTCGTCTCTTGTTTTTCTTATTGTTACATTGACTTGTATAATATAATAACGATGACAAGGTACTGTACATTAAAGGTAGGGGTTTGCATTTGCAAAAAAAAGCAAAAAAATGCTTGATGCGTCTTAAGGTTTTCAAATGGTGGAATCTAAGTACAGTGTTATCCGTAAAATTTGGTGTGATGCATTTAAAAAAAAAAAAAAGTTGACTAATAAAATAAATCTACTATATTTCACATCAAGTCAGTGTTTATTTAATTTGTTTTAATTTCCCTGACAAATAAATAAAACATCCTCCATGAACACGTGGGTATCAACCACAACAGCCCTGAATCGTTATACACAAGTGAGCCCCTGCACTGACATAGGGAGCCCCCGTACCTACAAGCTCCCTCTTCATCTTCCAGTCGCCTGACATTGCAGACGCCTGAAGTTTGATCTCCAATTCTGCGAGACAAAATATTTTTTTACATTCTCGCTTGTTTCCTTTGTTATTTTTACAGCGATACATATTATCACTTCTGATATTATCAGTTATGTGAATATTATATGTCACATAGCTTCACGCTCGGCACGGCAAGGCTGGCCTTTTAGAAAGTGGTTTTTGCATTTGCCCTCTGTCCATAGCTTCCTGTGTCCCATATCAGTATATCTGCATAGTTACCACATTCTGTGTGACACTGCTTCCCTGTGTCCAGGGCTGAGTTTGTGAACTGTGTGACCTGTGCCAGATTGTACACATACAGTATGGATTTGTCACTGTCATATATTTTTTGTATATTACATTTACAATGCCTGTTTTTTCATAAATGTTTATCTTGTGGCTCTAGCATACCTGCTGAGGACACGCATGAGCAATTCACTATGTGCTTGGGTTCTGAGCATGTCCAGAGGGCCCCAGGGCTTGAAATTAACTTTTCCATGCACTAGCTACCATAGCTAGTTGATGGAAATATCTACCGGCCACACAGACATTTTACTGGCCAACATCGTTCTGGGGGGTAATGACAACAAAAGAAAATGTGAAAACAAGCAACATTTATGAGCAGTCTCAACAGGGTCTGAAACAATCTGTCTCATGAGTCAAGATATAGCTTCTGAGATGTGTTGGGCATCTGTCCTCTTCACAGACTGCATGCGCACACACTGCACAGTCACCAGCCCTTTCTGGAAGAATCATACATACACCAGCTCCTCTTCTATGACAGCGCTATCAGTTGAACCATCTGACATCACTGACAGGAACTCTGCACCTTTTATTTTTTCTTGCAGCTGTCTTCTTTCTACCTCAGCAATGTAGTGTATAAATACTCTTGCTTGTTTGTCATTCGTAGATTTAGCCCGTTCTGTTCATCAGCCCTATATTAAAAATAATTAATAATTAAAAAAAAACATGCTATTTCATATTGTCACACTTTCTGACTGAGGATCTGCTAAGTATTAGCTTGCTATGTTTTTTCAAGCTTTATAACAATCCAGTTCAAGATACAATTGATTCCAGTAAATAGTAACTTCACCAAAATTCATCGTAAATACCAAATAAGAGTTGCATAATAATAATAATAATAATAATAATAATAATAATAATAATAATAATAATAATAAATAATAATAATACTAATGGAAAATATTGGACGTACTATGCTATATTAAAAAAAAAAAACAATCTTATAGCACTGTAATATTAATTATAACAACATGTTGGACCTGGGGCACTTCGTAATGTTTAAAACAGCAGTCGATTGCGTTTGTTCAGCAATTGATACCCATGCGTTCTCTTTTTTCATCTGATCTTTACAATTAGCTCTATCGACTGCATGTACGCAGGGATAAACACTGAGCAGCTTCGACAATCTGTCATCCATTTTGGCGTTGTAATAACCAGCAACGAGGTAAGCGACAAGGTCAATGTTCAGTTGATTTGAACTTTGTGACTGCAGTTTGAGCAGGGCGATTGCTGGTAGAAAGTATAAACTGCACGGTGAAATGACAGCGATGATCGCAGGTCGCCTTGCTCTTCAACGACAGTCGAGCGATGGAATATAAACATGCCTTAACATACCCGCCACTGTGGCGTGTAAGGATGTGACATTTACCTGCCACAGACCAAATTAACCCGCGTTTGGTGGGTGGGTGGATGTTAATTTCGAACCCTGGGGCCCTGATTGATTCCTCTTTTTGTGAGGCTTGTGTTTCTTTAAATTTCAAGTCCATGAGCGGGCATGCCAGGCATACTGAGGCTGTGAGATGGATAGGCAGTTACACACTCTGTGCCCGGTTAGAACGCTAGCATATTATGCTGACCACTCTGCCGCCTGGCGCAAAACTGATCTGTTTTTTGTTTGCTATGGGCCCAAATCCAAAATCCAAAGGCATGGCCACGAGGCGATTACCAGCTACTCAACCAGAAGCCTTGCTACCTCGTGGGGCCTGTTCATTGGAGCATCTGTGACTGACATCTGTACTGCAGCTGTTCGGGCGACTCTGCACACCTTCACAAGGTTCTACTGTGTGAATGTTGCGGACCCGACAATACCCAGCCTTGGGAACAGGATTCTACAGGCTGCTGCACAATCCCTCAGAGGATGCCCATACAAGCGTATGAACTTGCTCCCTGTTGGGTATAGCTTACTCACGTGTCATGGAGGATGATTTATTTGTCAGGGAATGGTGCGGTTGTATAAAATCTTGGTTCCCTGAAAATAAAAGCATCTTCCATGACATTCATTGTCGCTGTGTTCATGTGGCAATTAGAATCTGAAAGTCGCGAGAGAGCCTTGCACTGACGGTACTTTTAGGTATGGGGTACGGGGGGTTTCTGCGTCAGCACAGGGGCTTGCTTCTAATGAGAGTCGTGTGGATAACGATTCATGGCTATATTGGTTGATACCCACGTGTTCATGGAGGATGTTTATATTTTTAGGGAACCAAGGTTGTAATACAACTGCACCGTTTGATGATATCGATATGAATACACACAGCTGTGTAGACGTGACTGATTGTTGTGCCTGAATAAAAACAACATGACAGGCCTGTTTATATGAAAACACACAGCTGTGTAGACGTGACTGAATAAAAACAACAACATGACAGGTCTATTTATTTTTTTAAGATTGGAATGTAGATGCCTGAACTCCATCATCCTCGTGTTTCCTCTTCCACGTAACAAAGCTATTCATTAAGTACTTGATAAAGCTCTTCTGATCCACTGCAGTACCAACATGTCTTTCTTTTAACGCTATGCCAATAAATCTCTTTTTTTATTTATTTTTTTACTGTATATTGAAATGGTTGTTGTTCAAACTCATTGCTATTAACACTACCCACTAACGCTAATTGGCTGCATTTTCACATGCATTACCTGTTGCCTCCTAAAGCCACTTAGCTGTTAGCAGACAACAGTATGCCATAATGCTTTCAAAAATGCAGCCAATCAGTGTTAGTGGGCGGTGTCATTAGCAATGAGTTTGAAAAAAAAAAAAAACCCACAACCAATTCAATAATCGTAAGACACTTTTTCGACACACCTGAGATTTATTGTCGACACACAGTTTGGGAAACACTGCCATAAGGGTTTGTAACGGGGGGGATCTGGACTGACTATCTGACACATGCGTGGTACTGCAGGTAGAGGCCAGCAGTCTCGTTGGATCAGCCTGACGGTCATGGCGATGACACAGAGAGGTGGGGAAGAGGGTGTGGGAGACTGCTCGGCCCATAAGAACTGGCTTGGTTGTGCACTCGGGGGGCCGTGTTCGGGAATAAATTAACTGTGACACTGACGGAATAGGTCAGTTTAAAGACAAGGACCAGGCAAGCTGGTTGGGGAAAACAGCCTGCCTTAAAATAATTTGAAGAAAAACAGAAGAAATAATTACGCACCCGAGGGTACTTTTTCTAGCTATACGGGGAACTCTGGCCACCCCAGTGTATAGGAATACTGAGCTCTAAGGCCAGCCAAGGGATCATCAAAATGTGGCTTAATAGAGGGGTGAACTTACTACCGAGAAAACATTATTTACAATACAATGCAATTGAATATCATATAGCACCTTTCATAACAGAGTTATCACAAAGCTCTGTACATTCAAGAATAAGCCATATCAAAAAGTCTTTAACCCTTAGCGGCCCATTTATTTAGCACGTCAGGTCCAATTTATTTTCAGACGCGCTGTTTAAAAGTATTTTTTTTCACAGTAAAACAGGTTTAAAAGGCACTTCATATCAACAGGACATTCAGTACTGAATCTCCAGCCCCGCCCCACCCCTTGTTCGATATATTTTTCAAATACCTCTTAATAATAGTACATACCGATAAATCATCTCTTGATCTCTCGTTTTATCACCAAACTCCTCAATAATGCGATCCAAGTCATTATTTTATTACTATAACATCTAAAAAAAGCTCTGCAAATTACAGTGGAAAGGATTATATTTAGACGTACACATAGTACAGTATACAGACACATACTGTAAACGAAGAAAACATTTTTTTAGGAACTGTTGCAGCTGCATCCACAAAAAAAAAAAAACTGCACTATGCTTTTTAAACCAACACAATCGAAACAATGAAATGCATAAAACATCAGCTTTACAAGTCACATGAATATAGTTTGCTTAAAAATCGTTATATAATTATTTTTATGACTGAACTGTGGTCAAACACAGTCACAAATCCTAAATCTGTTGAAATGAAACCGCGTGTGTAATCCAACTAAAAGATGCATGTGAGAAGGGGGGGTGACTTTGGGGCCGTATCTTTTATTGAAATATTTATTTTTGGTAATCAAATGTATAGACAAAACGCTTCACAATCGCTTGCTCTATAACATAGCGTTGTAACTGTAAAGATCGCATAGTTATTCATGGAGAATTCCCCCAAAAAGCTGACATTTTAGTATAATTCGAGTTTACCAGTATCTCAGCCGTAATGCTGTTTGTTATAACCTCGTGGACATGCAGGCAACATTTGATACACACAAAGAAGTTGAAAAAAATTACCGTAATCTCGGGCTGTACAAAATGTTTTGCAATCTTTTTTTTTTTTTTTTTTTAAACGCTGTCGTAGCTGAACAGAAGCCAAAAAAAAAAACTGCACTATTCGTTTTACTGATAGTGATAGTCTGTTTTTTTTTATTTTATTTCAGAACTACAGTAATAGTTATAACTAGAGTTGCAAACAACTTTACAGCTTCCAAGCAGTTATGGTGAAATTTTAACGGCTTGGTTATTATAAATGAAGCGTTATCACAACTGTGATAACTGTGTCAATTTTGGCACACATATTGGAATTATTGGTTAGTAGGCAATTTAAATTGTATTTGGATGCACACAAAATTCTAAATAGTATGCAGTCATATAGACTTTGAAAATAATGCATATAAGAGGCTAACAGTCTTCTAAATTCTAGATCGCTCTTTGTTTGAGTTTGTGTGCGTGTGGTGCCCTATTCTTAATTTTGCAATGTAAAATAAAGTCTACAGCATGTATTGGTTTTTGTATATTTTAATGGCACTATCATTTAATGTGCTTTTTTTTTTAAAGCAATAGAAAGTGATAATAGTGTAACGATTAACTATTAACTATTAACGATTAACTATCAGGGGTGCTTGGCAAATACACAATTCACCATATGTAATTGTCAGCAAACCGCTACTAGGGCAGCAGTGTGGAGTAGTGGTTAGGGCTCTGGACTCTTGACCGGAGGGTCGTGGGTTCAATCCCCAGTGGGAGACACTGCTGTTGTACCCTTGAGCAAGGTACTTTACCTAGATTGCTCCAGTAAAAACCCAACAGTATAAATGGGTAATTGTATGTAAAATAATGTGATATCTGTATAATGTAAAATAATGTGTAATGTGATATCTTGTAACAATTGTAAGTCGCCCTGGATAAGAGCGTCTGCTAAGAAATAAATAATAATAATAATAATAATACTAGGACATACATAATATGTGCATGATTGTGGCAAAGTGCCTGGTAAGGGTAACAGGTGTAGGGGTGATGCGGTGCAGGAGTGACAGGCAGACAACGGGTATTCCAGTGAAAAAGTGCTTTATTTCTTTTCCAGGTCTGGTGACGAAAAAATAACTAAATCCCGGCGATACACACAACAATGTGTGCGCCGCGGGATAACAATAAACAGGGCACAGTCGAATTAAAAACAAACAGGCGGTCACCAGTCCTGGGTGAGTGCAGTCGTGATGGTGCTTTTGTTTAACACAGATAGTGCGGTTGTGCAGTGGTGCTCCGGACAGTGCTGACCCTTGGCGACAGCTCCGGAGTAAGTGCTTTAACTGTCTGGTGGTGAAAACACAGACAATTACACAGACAAACGCAACAAAACACAACACGTAATTATTTCTTATTATTTCTTTAACAACGAGAACTCCTCTCTCGATCCTTCTCTCTCCAAACGCTTAACCCAAAACGAAGGAAAAGAACAGTGTTACCCTGGTTTTTATATGTAATCCGCATGATATCTGGGTAAACGGTTGCAGCTGCTTATTACTTGCAGCTGCCCCTCGTTTACCTGTCAAATCAATACGGTCTTACAACAGAGTCTCGCTTCCTTCCAGGCTGACCCACTTCCGTCCCGAAGCGAACTGTCAGGCCAGCCCTTCCAGATGCTTCTCCTCCCGTTCTTTAAGCGCCCTCACAGGTCGGGAGGAAGATTTATCACCAGAACTCATTGTATTTCTGTCACAATGATACATGAGTATCACCACTCGATTCAAAAATCTAAAAAAAGCTCTGCAAATGTCTGATATTCTTTGAGCGCTGGATGCGGAAGCAGCTATCTTGTTTGTTTATGTCCATGTTATCTATGTGGTGTCGGGTCTATCAGTATTCGTGAGATACGCCCTTTTTTTTTCGACTTCTCTCAGCTCCTATCGGTCTCACTCGGCCATTGAATGCTTTTCTCGGCTTTTTCCGGAGAAAAAACGACTAGAGACCTCTTGTATGGAGTGTCCCCCCCTATTTATTATTATTTGTATTTTTGTTTGCGGTCGGATAAAAGCGCCCGCGTCTTTATTATTATATTTAAAGCCCGTGAGGATGCATGGCTGATCAGCTACTGATTATTTAACTAGCTGACAGTCATGCATCCATCTAAACTTTGCAGAGACTCTGGCGAGGGGTAATAAGATAATTAACAACTAGTTAATCCCTCGGCCAGAGTATATCCTTTCTGCAGCTCTCTGCACTCGGGGTTGAGTGTAGAGAGGAGAATCTGAGGAGGCCGGAGAGAGAGAGCGCGAGAACATATAAAATTAACAATTGCTATATTTAAACAAATACACTTGTTTCTATTTGTTTGGCCATCGCGCCTTTTTTGTTTTGTGTTTTGTTCATTGTTTAAATCTTTTGTTTTTTGTTTATTTGATTAATTAAATACGCTGAACGCAATAGCATTCAGCTTCACCCGCCCATCCACTGTTGTTTGGTTTCTGTACTTCCTGGTCCGTGATGTCATCACACATCACCACAACAATCGCAAATTCAGAATATGTGGCAACGAAGCTACGCACCCCAGATAGCCAATCGTTACACTCTTATCACTTTCTATTGCTTTACGAATGCACATTAAATGATAGTGGCATTAAAATATACAAGAACCAGTACTGTCTCTCTGGGTTCTGTTCCAGCTTCTTCTCTTCTCTGTCCTGTTTATAATTCCTCGGCATAGGATTCGAGTGGTGTTACTCATGAATCGTGCACATGTTATGTCCTAGTAGCGGTTTGGTCACAATTAAATATGGTGAATTGTGTATTTGCCAGGCACCCCTGATAGCTAATCGTTACACTATCACTTTCTATTGCTTTAAAAAAATGCACATTAAATGATAGTGGCATTCAAATATACAAGAACCAATACATGCTGTAGACTTTTTTTTATATTGCAAAATTAAGAATAGGTCACCACACGCTCACACACGCACACGCACAAACTCAAACAGAGAGATTTCGAATTTAGAACAATGTTAGTCTCTTATATGCATTATTTTATATGCATATGCATATGCATTATTTTCAAAGTATATGACTGCATACTATTTAGAATTTTCTGTGCATCCAAATAAAATTTAAATTGGCTACTAACCAATAATTCCAATATTTGTGCCAAAATTAACACAGTCCGAACAGTTGTGATGATAACGCTTCATCTATAATAACCAATGCGCTTAAATTTTACAGTAACAGCTTGGAAGCCGTAAAGTTGCTCGCAACTCTAGTTATTATTATTATTATTATTATTATTATTTATTTATTTATTTATTTATTTATTTATTTATTTTCCTTCCCAAACAACATCGCAGAGTTATGAAAACGCAAACGTAAGTAGATGCCTCTGGCTGGACAACCAGACTGGCGTCCCCAAATGAAAAAGTCACATGGTTCGACCGCCATATTGGATCTCGTGGAAATGTTGGGAATTTTTCAAAACTCTTGCCGTTAAAAACAACTTAAAGTGGAACTATGACAATGGCAGAAGACAGTGCAGCAAAGGCCTATAAAACACATATGTTCAATTGAGGTCGATTGAACAATTACTACCGCTACACTGGATTAGCGCCAAATATTCAACAATCTTCTTGTCTTAAACCACATCGTCAATTGACACCTAAATTGGCACGCATGTTCATGACCAGGTCCTTTCTACCGTTTGCAAAATCCTTGCTTTTTTTGTTAACATAGGATCAAATAAACCGTTCACGGCGGTTCTATTTTTATACATGCGTGCATAAATCAAGGTGCAATACACTACAGTCATGAAACTTTATATGACCATAGAGACTCACGTGTAGTACTGGTGATATGAAAATGACACATTTTGGTCACATGGTTTGGTGGCCATATTGATAATTGTAAAAAAAAAAAACTTTTGCAACCCATAACAAGAACACCATTGCACTTATGCTCTTCAATGTCAACACAATTGCACAGACCATTGGAAAGTAATAACTGCTGAAGATTGAAACAGATTGTTCACACGGTGTGACGGCTGTATTGGAATTTACATTGAAATTTTAACTCCTAGGGCATGCCGACAGGGTCATAGTTATAATGGAACACGTATAGGAAGTCATATGTGCTCTATAAAAAAATGTCATCGCCCGTGACCTCTGACCTCTCCTAAAGGTCAAACGGTGATGCATGACATCATCAACATAGGCAACTGGCTATAAAACTGCCTATAACTTCTTATCGGCTGCACCAAAACGCATGAAATTTGACACGGATGTAGGGGACTATGGGATGTTGTGTCGTGGTCAATATGGCGGCCTTTGGTCACATGGTGTGGCAGCCATCTTGGATTTAATGAAAAGTTTGGAAAATATTCAAAAGTCTTGTTCTCATGAACGGTAAATAGTACAGCTGTGCAAAATTTTGTACATAGTGCGCTCATGTCCACAATTGATTCTACTTAAGGAAAAACGGAGCGGTCACATGGTGTGGCAGCTATGTTGGATTTTGCGTAAAACACTTAACCAACAACTCCTCATGAGCCCTTTGGCTGATTGACATGAATCTTGGGTATACGTTATCTTTGTACTGTCCTCAAACATGACCGCCATGAGCCAATCAATATGGGTGACATGCCAGTTTTGCAAATACTTCACCTTGAAATTACACATTCCCACCACTGGGGACAGCTGTTAACATGGTAGAGTCAACAAGATGTAGAAAAATTACTTCTTAAAACGGCCATTTTTTCCTGGTGTTTAACAAGAACAGTGTTACTAACTCATGTAACTTAATTACAGTGGAAAGGATTATATTAATTCACACGTACACACAGTACACTATACAAAGACACATACTGTAAACTAAGAAAACATTATTTTAAGAACTGTTGCAGCTGCATCCACGCGGAAAAAAAAAACTTAATTGCAAAATTCAAAGTCTCGAGACAAAAGTTATACGTGGTTTGTAATACTTATGAACAAATTTGTTTTATTAAATCTACTATGAGTATAATTTTGTGAGAATGTTAATATATGGCAGATGTCAGTTATGTTCTACCATTTATTTTAATTATATTAAGTTGTATTTATAGGGCTGTGTTTAGAGATAAATCAGGTCCGATTCAGTTGCAATTCAACAGTACCCACTGAAAAAAAAAAAACCTGCGTAATGTTGTTTGCTTACTTAAAAAATAACCTTGTGGATATGCTGGCTTCACACAACTGCACACATGCTCACACACAGTAAATATTCGCTTGCTCTGTCAAATACAATTGTATAGAAGACCGCACGGGCTATTCACAGCGAATCCTCCCAAAAAACTGACATTTTACTATAAATATTCTCTAAAACACTGTGTATAATTATTTAATCGCTGTTTAGCAGCTCAATGTGAACCACAGATGAAAACATACACATTTCACGTCCACACTTTCCACCTGTACGCTTGAGCGATTTCGATTGACTGACTTTTATAATTCATAATATAGGTCATTTTAGGTAAGAAAAAGTATCCACAAAACTCTTCCGAATCGCTTCCTCTATGAAATACAATTGTAACGGTAATATATAAAGTGTTTATGTTTTATTATTTAATATAGGATGTGTGTTGATATAAATTGGCTTTGATTTGTTGTGGCTTGAACAGAATTTATTAGAAGTGACTTTTGTTGTTTTACAAAACTGGTGTGTTTAAATGTGAACTATAGGTAATGCAAGTAGTGTAATGTGTAATACATAAATAGGTTTATATAGTATGGTTAAGTTCTGCTAAAGGTCAAATTTAAAGCTGGCTGTAAAACTTCCCATAATTTCTTTTTGACTGCAGATGGTTGTTATATAACATGCAGAGTTCTGATTGAAGCCAAAATGAGCATAAATGATCCAAGTATGATTATCTTTTACGGTTGTTCAAGGGAAGTTGCTGTAGTACAAAACATGGCTGCTGTGGGCCAATGAGATTTCAGCATTGATCATCTAACCAGTGATTCCAATAGTTTGGCCAAAATTGACAAGTCAGCTGTGTCCAAATTGATTTGTGATTATAACGTTTCATCTATAATAACCAATGCGCTTAAATGTCATGCTAACTGCTTAGAGCTGTAAAGTTGCTTGCAACTCTAGTTATTATTATTGTTATTATTATTTTTCCGCACAAACAACATCGCAGAGTTATAACAACCCATATGTAAGTAGATGCCTATGGCTGGACAACCAGACTGTCGTCCCCAAATGAAAAAGTCACATGGTTCGACTGCCATATTGGATCTCGTGGAAATGTTGGGAATTTTTCAAAACTCTTGCCGTTAAACAACTTAAGGTGGAACTATGACGATGGCAGCAGATAGTGCAGCAATGGCCTATAAAAAACATATCGAGGTCGATTTAGCAATTATTTTGCCCGCTACGCTGGATTGGCGCCAAATATTCAACAATCTTCTTGTCTTAAACCGAACGTCAATCGACACCTAAATTGGCACGCATGTTCATGACCAGATCCTTTCTACCGTTTGTAAAAACATGGCCGCGGCGCGCAAATAACCTTTTCACAATGGCTCTATTTTCATACATTTGTGCATAAATCCAAGGTGCAATACACTACAGTCATGAAACTTTATACGACCATAGAGACTCATGTGAAGTACTGGTGATATGAAAATGACACATTTTGGTCACACGGTTTGGCGGCCATATTGATAGTTGTAAAAAAAAAATTTGCAACTCATAACAAGAACACCATTGCACTTATGCTCTTCAATGTCAACACAATTGCACAGACCATTGGAAAGTAATAACTGCTGAAGATTGAAACAGATTGCTCACACACGGCGTTTGAGCCATATTGGAATTTATGTTGAAATTTTAACTCCTTAGGGCATGCTCGATAGGGCCATAGTTATTATTGAAGACATATAGGAAGTCATATGCAGTCTATGAAAAAATGTCATTGCCTGTGACCTCTGACCTCTCCTAAAGGTCAAACATTATGAATGACATCATCAACATACGCAACTGTCTATAAAACTGCGTATAACTTCTTATCGGCTGCACCAAAATGTACAAAATTTGACACGGATGTAGGGGACGATGGGATGTTGTGTCGTGGTCAATATGGCGGCCTTAGGTCACATGGTGTGGCAGACATCTTAGATTTAATGAAAATTTTGTACAATATTCAAAAGTCTTCTTCTCATGAACGGTAAATAGTACAGCTGTGAAAATGTTTGTACATAGTGCGCTCATGTCCACGATTGATTCTACTTCAGGAAAAATTGATCGGTCACATGGTGTGGCAGCTATGCTGGATTTTGCGTAAAACGTTTAAACGACAACTCCTCATGAATCCTTTGGCCAATTGACGTGAATCTTGGGTATACGTTACAGTTGTGATGATAATGTTTCATCTATAATAACCTTAAATTTCACGATAACTGCTTGGAAGCCGTAAAGTTGCTCGCAACTCTTATTATTAATATTATTATTATTATTATTATTATTATTATTATAAATGGTGATTGATAAGTAAGTAATAACCCATGACAGGATGTGCGGTAAGACAATTCTCACCACACGCCCTGGGTGCGTTAGTGAGGCAACGAGGCCCGCAGGCTTATAAAATGGCTACATTTTTTTTTTTTTAAACAATTAAGCAAACTAGCTTTTTTAAGGAAAAAAATAAGAAATATATAATTTATCCCTCCACTGAGAAAAAATAGTCCCTGAAGACTGTTTGATTGTAACATACATTTTTTTTTTTTTTTGCCATAAACATTACATTGAACATTGCCATTTATAGGACAATTTTCGAGATGAAGTGACATTTTTGAATTGAAAGCAGACTGATTTCCCACATCTGAGGGAGGATTTATGGAACAGACAAATACTGCACTGGCACTCGAGGGAGGAGATTCCGAGGGTTTTTTTTTTTTTGTAGGAAATGATCCTGTCAGGCTTTGCGGTCTTCAAGAGAAGCTGACCAATAATTTCTGTGGCTGTTTTCACACTGATGGCTGGTAACCAGCATAATTTTCCTAAATTGTAAACCAGCATTAGATGATATGTGGACTAAACAACTTCCAGTGTCAGTTTGCGCCGTGCCGCAGTCCTTCCCGTCCGCGGAACATAAACTCCTCTGTCTTTTTCATAGATTCCTTCTTCAATTTCAGTATCTCCCATATGGTATTTATAATGCACATTTTTATTGTCTGCATGTCTCTATTAAATGTCATTTGCCATGTGTCTCCCCAGTTCTGAATGCTGTCTAGATCATTTTGGATGACTTTTGCTGCTGCATTAGTTTTTGCCACTCCTATTTTTGTGTTGTCTGCAAATTTAACAAGTTTGCTTACTGTACCAGAATCTAAGTCATTTATGTAGATTAGGAATAGGGAATGAGAGAGGGGAGGAGAGAGAGATAGAGAGAGAGAGAGAGAGAGAGAGACAGACAGAGGGAGACAAAGACAGAGAAAATGAGACAGAGAGGGAGGGAGGTAGAGTGAGACATGGGGAGAAAGAGTTGGGGTGGGAGATAGAAAGAAGCAGAGAGAGAGGGAGAGATGGACAGACAGTGAGGGGGAAAATGAAGGAAGGGAGGGAGAGTGAAAAGGAGTGACAGACATAAAGACAGGGAGGGGGGCTAATGACGAGAGAGAGAGAGCTGGGATAATAGGGAGAGGGAGGAGGTAGGGACAGAGGGAGAGGGAGGAGGGACAGAAATAGAGGTGGGGAGAAAGCGAGACAGGGAGAAAGAAAAAGAGGAGGAGTGAAGAGAGACAGGCAGAGACAGACAAATTATGGAAGACAGACAGAATAAGACAATCAAATAGATTAAAAACTACCACAGTTTCTGTCTTCAATCTTGGCAGCAGCAGAGCACCCAGTTGTACTGAACCGAGTTTCTAGTGAGATCTTTTCTCCTTATCTCTGCAGGCTGAGTCGGTGTGATCTCACGGGTAGTTGCTGTGAGGACCTGGCCTCTGCTCTCCGTACAAACCAGTCAACCCTGAGAGAACTGGAGCTGAGTGACAATAAACTGGGAAATTCAGGAGTGAAACTGACTGCTGCACTAAAGGATCCAAACTGTAAATTAGAGAAATTGGGGTAAGTAAACACTCTGGGTGTTTGTGTGTATATTACATTACTGACAGGGAGGGATGACAACTCCTCTACTCCTCTGCTTTAATCTCTTCTGTCCTCTCATCTCTTCTCTATTGCCCTCTTCCACTACTCTCCTTCTCTAATATCCTCTCCCCACTTGTGATCGAGCTGTGGTTGAGAGGCGTGGGTGTGGGTGGTGATGTCACGGACCAGAAACAGAAACCAAAACAGGTAATGGCGGTTATGAAACTGAGAGCTATGGCGCTCAGCTATTTTATTAAATAAACAAAACAAAAGGTTTAAACAAAACAAACACCAAAACACTAAACAAAAAGGCACGTTGGCCAAACAAATAAACAAACTAACGAAAACAAGTATATTTTATATATAGCAATTGTTTTTCTCTCTATCTCTCTCCACAAAACACATCTCGCCTCTTACACTCTCCTCTCAGCGCAGATAGCTGCAGGCTTTTATATTCTGGCCGAGGGGTTAACTAGCTGTTAAATTATCTTATTACCGCTTGGCCATAATCTGCATGAGTTTAGTAAGGATGCATGGCTGTCAGCTAGTTAAATAATCAGTAGCTGATCAGTCACGCATCCTCACAAGGTTTTTAAAAATACAAAACAATAACAGATAATAGCAGCGGCTTTTATCCGCGCCGCAAACAATAATACAAATAATAATAAAACAGTGCACATATACATAGGGGCCGCCACACCACTCCTCTCCCGTTGTTATACACACATACAGGGGAACACCTGCCATCTGTAGCACACACTTTTGTGTTACTGGGTTGTCCCTCACATGACTGATTTGAATGTATTGTGTAATATGTAAAAGCTGCATCTCCCTGTTGCATGTTAATTTGATTCAGGATAGGCAAGACAGCAGACCTGACAAGACCCTCTGTCTGTCTCTCTCTCTCTCTCTCACCCTCCCTGCTGACTGTGTGAGACAGGGAGAGAGGGAGGGAAAGAGAGACAGGATTGCAGGGACTGAGATGGAGGGAGGGAGGGAGAGAGAGACAGGGGAACAAACACTGTCAGAGGGAGAGAGACAGACAGGCGGAGGGAGATAGAGTGAAAGAAAGAGGCAGAGAGGGAGGGAGAGACAGACTGGGAGGGAGGAGGAGAGCCAGGCAGAAAGAAAGAGAGAAGTGAGAAAAAAAAAAAAAAAAAAAAAAAAATACTGGCTCTAGACCAATAAAAAAAAAAAAAAAAATATATATATATATATATATATACTTTTATAAATACAAAAAAACAAAACTTCACCTTCTACTTCACAAATTACATTGTCAAGACAACACAGAGTGTTAAACATTTCCAGATTGTTCATATTATATCTTGTATTTAAAATGCAGTTTAATTTTGGCCAACTCTAACAGCTGGTTTCACAGACCCTGTTTAGCCCTAATCTTGGATTACTTTACCTAACCTAACATTAGGTAGCCCAAGATTAATGCTAATTATGGTCTGTGAAACCAGCCATAAGATTAACCATGTATAATAAGGTTGATGATAAAACAGAACTTTGCTTGCCCAGTAATGAAATTGATCAAAATTAAAACAAGGCAGGCAGGGAGGGAGGGGGGGTAGGCGATGAGAAACTGAGGAGAGAGAACATAAGAAGGGTAACAAACGAGAGGAGGCCATTCGGCCCATCTTGCTTGTTTGGTTGTTAGTAGTTTATTGATCCCAGAATCTCATCGAGCAGCTTCTTGAAGGATCCCATGGTGTCAGCTTTAACAACATTACTGGGAAGTTGGTTCCAGATTCACATGATTCTCTGTGTAAAAAAGTGCCTCCTATTTTCTGTTCTGAATGCCCCTTTATCTAATCTCCTCCTGTGACTCCTGGTCCTTGTTTCTTTTTTCATGTTGAAAAAGTCCCCTGGGTCAACATTGTCAATACCTTTTAGGATTTTTAATGCTTGAATCAGATCGCCGCGTAGTCTTCTTTGTTAAAGACTGAATAGATTCAATTCTTTTAGCCTGTCTGCATATGGCATGCCTTTTAAACCCGGAATAATTCTGGTCGCTCTTCTTTGCACTCTTTCTAGAGCAGCAATATCCTTTTTGTAGCGAGGTGACCAGAACTGAACACAGTATTCTAGATTAGGTCTTACGAATGCATTGTAAAGTTTTAACATTACTTCCCTTGATTTAAATTTAACACTTTTCACCATAGAGTGCCGTGAAAAAGTATTTGCCCCCTGTCTGATTTTCTGCATTTTTGCATATTTTTGACACTGAATGTTATCAGATCTTCAATCAAAACCTAATATTAGATAAAGGGACCCTGAGTGAACAAATAACACAAAATTTGATACATATTTCATTTATTTATTAAAGAAAGTTATGCAACACCCAATGCCCCGGTGTGAAAAAGTAATCGCCCCCTTAGACTCAATAACTGGTTACGCCACCTTTAGCAGCAATAACTGCAACCAAACCCTTCCTGTAGTTATTGATTAGTCTCTTACAGCGCCATGGAGGAATTTTGGCCCACTCCTCCATGCAGAAGTGCTTCAACTCAGTGACATTTGTGGGTTTTCGAGCATGAACTGCTCGTTTCAGGTCCTGCCACATCATCTCAATGGGGTTTAGGTCTGGACTTTGACTAGGCCATTCCAAAACTTTAAATTTCTTGTTCTTCAACCATTTTGATGTAGACTTGCTTGTGTGTTTCGGATCATTGTCTTGCTGCATGACCCAGCTGCGCTTCAGCTTCAGCTCACGGAAGGATGGCCTGACATTCTCCTGTACAATTCTCTGATACAGAGCAGAATTCATGGTTCCTTCAATGATGGCAAGGCGTCCAGGTCCTGATGAAGCAAAGCATCCCCAAACCATGACACTACCACCACCATGCTTGACCGTTGGTTTTCGCCAGACATAGTGGGGCCCATGTCGGCCAAAAACTTCCACTTCTGACGCATCTGTCCATAGAATATTGTTCCAGAACTCTTGAGGATCATCCAGGTGCTTTTTAGCAAACTTGAGACGAGCATTCATGTTCTTCTTAGTGAGCAATGGTTTCCGCCTTGCTACTCTGCCATGAATCCCATTTTTGGCCAGTGTCTTTCTGATGGTGGAGTCATGAACACTGACCTTAGCCGAGGCGAGAGGCCTGCAGATCCATGGATGTTGTTCTAGGGTTCTTTGTGACTTCCTGGACGATTTTACGCCTTGCTCTTGGAGAGATTTGGGCAGGCCGGCCACTCCTGGGAAGACTCACGACTGTCCCAAACCTTCACCATTTGGACAATATGGCTCTGACTGTGGTTCGGTTGAGCCCCAGAGCCTTAGAAATGGCTTTGTATCCCTTTCCAGACTGATAGGCATCAACAACTTTTTTCCGGAGATCTTCAGGAATTTCTTTTGTGTGTGGCATGATGTGCCTCTAGAACCTGTGTGCTGACAACTTCACTCTGATGGTAAGGGCCAAAGTTAGTCAGATTTATATTGGGCAGGGCTGGCCCAAATCAGGCCTGGTTATTAACCAAAGTACTCAAACAGCTGACCCTAATTATCCCTTTAATTGGGTTGAGTTAACTAGGGGGGGAATAACTTTTTCACACCTGAAGGTTGCATGTTTGATTACCTTGCACACCAAACAAATGAAAGAAGCACCAAACTTTGGTGTCATATTTTTTTCTCTGACTCCCTCTATATACTACTACAACCCACAAAAAAATCTGACCAAATACAATGTGAAAAATGTACAAAAATGCAGAAAATCAGACAGGGGGCAAATACTTTTTCACGGCACTGTATATCCGAGCATCGTGTTGGCCTTTTTTATAGCTTCCCCACATAAACTCCTAGGTCTTTTTCATAGATTCCTTCGTCAATTTCAGTATCTCCCATATGGTATTTATAATGCACATTTTTATTGCCTGCATGCAGTACCTTACATTTTTCTCTATTAATTGTCATTTGCCATGTGTCTGCCCAGTTCTGAATGCTGTCTAGATCATTTTAAATGACTTCTGCTGCTGCATTAGTTTTTGCCACTCCTATTTTTGTGTTGTCTGCAAATTTAACAAGTTTGCCTACTATACCAGAATCTAAGTCATTAATGTAGATTAGGAATAGGTAATGAGAGAGGGGAGGAGGAGAGAGAGAGAGAGACAGACAGAGGGAGACAGACAGAGAAAATGAGAGACAGAGAGGGGGAGGTAGAGTGAGGCACAGGGGGAGAAAGAGAGAGAGACAGTGAGGGGGAAAAGGAAGGGAAGGAGAGTGAAAAGGAGTGACAGACATAAAGACAGGGAGGGGTTAATAACGAGAGAACGAAAAGCGAGAAAAACGAAAGCGAGACAGGGTGAAAGAAAAAGAGGGGGAGTGAAGAGAGGCAGGCAGACAGACAGAATAAGACAATCAAATAGATTAAAAACTACCACAGTTTCTGTCTTCAATCTTGGCAGCAGCAGAGCACCCAGTTGTACTGAACCGAGTTTCTAGTGAGATCTTTTCTCCTCTGCAGGCTGAGTCGGTGTGATCTCACGGGTAGTTGCTGTGAGGACCTGGCCTCTGCTCTCCGTACAAACCAGTCAACCCTGAGAGAACTGGAGCTGAGTGACAATAAACTGGGAAATTCAGGAGTGAAACTGATGTTTGCTGCACTAAAGGATCCAAACTGTAAATTAGAGAAACTGGGGTAAGTAAACACTCTGGGTGTTTGTGTGAATATTACATTACTGACAGGGAGGGATGACAACTCCTGTACTCCTCTACTTTAATCTCTTCTGTCCTCTCAACTCTTCTCTATTGCCCTCTTCCACTCCTCTCATTCTCTAATATCATCTCCCCACTCCTCTCCCATTGTTATACACACAGAGACAGGATTGCAGGGACCGAGATGGAGGGAGGGAGGGAGAGAAAGACAGGGGAACAAACAGACAGAGGGAGAGAGGGAGGCGGAGGGAGATAGAGTGAAAGAAAGAGGCAGAGAGGGAGGGAGAGACAGACTGGGAGGGAGGAGGAGAGCCAGGCAGAAAAGAGAGAGAAGTGAGAGAGGCTTAAAAAATAGAATTCACTTGAAAAAAAAGAAAAAAAGAAATCACATGGTAAACTGGCTGTAGGACCAATTAAATAAATAAAACTTTTTAACCCTTTGCGGTCCATTGTCGGACCTGGTCCGACATTGCAATTATTCCTATCCAGTCCATTGTCGGACCCCGACATCATTAAAAAAGCATAAAAAACAGGTTTCTAGTCGTTTTTCTCCGAAAAAGCCGAAAAACCATTCAATGGCCAGTGGGGGCGACAGGGCGAGACAAGCCGAAAAAAAAAAAAAGGCGTATCTCATGAATAGTCATACATGCCCCTGGCATTACATATGGGCGGTCATAAGGAAACAAGCTGCCTGTTACTGAATCAGCGCACAGAGAATAACACGGACATTTGCAGAGCTTTTTTGAGATGTTATAGTAATAAAATAATGACTTGGATTGCATTATTGAGGAGTTTGGTGATAAAACAGTGATCAGGAGAAGATTGATCGGTATATACGACTATTATTATTATTATTTATTTCTTAGCATATGTGGAAAGCGATGGCGAGCGAAAGGGTGGGCGGGGCTGGAGATGCCTAGTGAGTGCTTTGTTGTTATGCAGGGCCTTTTAAACCCGTTTGACTGTGAAAAAAAAAACACTTTTAAACAGCTCGTCTAAAATTAACTGCGCGTTTGAAAATAAATTGGACCTGACGCGCCTGACGCGCACTTAATAAATGGACTGCAAAGGGTTAATAAATACAAATATAAATAATAAAAAAAAAAAAATCACCTTCACCTACTTCACAAATTAGACAAGACAACACAGAGTGTTAAACATTTCAGATTGTTCATATTATATCTTGTAATATTTAAAATGCAGTTTAATTTTGGCCAGCTCTAACAGCTGGTTTCACAGACCCTGTTTAGCCCTAATCTTGGATTACTTTACCTAACCTAACATTAGGTAGTCCAAGATTAGTGCTAATTATGGTCTGTGAAACCAGCCATAAAAAATTGTGAAACATTTTAATTACCAAGACACAAGTCCATCCCAAATGTTGTCCACTCAGTATAAATGACGAACGACACAAACCAGCAGGAGTGGTTGTATACTTGATCCTCCTCTCAACCCTGTCTGTCTGTGTGTCTGTGGGACAAGCAGTATCACAGAGAGAGAAACACATTGCAGCCTGACTGGCACAGGGGTGCTGGGTCTGCGAGTTCTGCCTGACTGGTTCACACTTTGTTTCAGATGACCATGGTAAGGAGAGTCTTTGTATTAATCTGAGTGAAGACGCATGAAGGGACACAGACAGACAGAAAGACATATAGAAGACAGAGTGGTAGACAGATGGACAAAAAGGCAGACGTGCAAATGAAGGAATAGAAAGGCATGAGAAGGAAGACAGACAGACAGGCATGCAGACAGATAGACAGACTGGCATGCAAATCAAGACAGACGGACACAATTATGAGTTGTTTGGAGTGCAATTACAACTCGGACCTGAGCTGGCTTAGAGTTGATCAGATTAAAAGATTCTTAACATTTGAGCCACCCGTTGTAACGGACCAGCCTTTAATTATTATTATTATTATTATTATTATTATTGTGTGTATTGTGTAATAATAATAATAATAATAATAATAATAATAATAATTTCTTAACAGATGCCCTTATCCAGGGCAACTTACAGTGTTACAAGATATCACATTATTTTTACATACAATTACCCATTTATACAGTTGGGTTTTACTGGAGCAATCTAGATAAAGTACCTTGCTCAAGGGTACAGCAGCAGTGTCCCCCACCTGGGATTGAACCCACAACCCTCCGGTCAAGAGTCCAGAGCCCTAATGACTACTCCACACTGCTGCCCCCTTTAAGCAGTTAGCAATACAGTTTTTCTCAAAATAAGAAAATAGGTTACTGTCCCAGAAATCAATTCAAACTTAATCACTAGTACAGAAAGACTGCTCAACAGCAATAAAACGCTAGGTTCGGGAGAAAAGACTAGTAAGCATTCCAAGTTTATTATTTCACAACCTATAAAAAGTATATAGTATCCCAGTATCAAAAAAAAAAAAAAAAAAAAAAAACAACATTGGCAGGTTCAGCAAATGTAGCCAAGAGGTAAAAAAAATAAAAATAAAAACTTACTTCAACAGTCAAGTATCACCAAATCATGCACATCCCGATACAAACATTAACCACTGACTTTACCATAGTTTGAAAATACTACAAATAAATGAATAAATAAAAAGAAAACTGTTATTTAATATAATTTAGTCTCAACAGTTCTGTTCCAAGAAATCAAAACGATGCAAAAAAAACGGCAAAAATCAAAATGTATCAAAAAAATAATTAAAGAGCAAAAAAAAAAAAAGATTAGTCCATAATCCAAGCATAGAAGGAAAAGCAAAAATGGAGCGAAAAAAGTAACAGAGGAAGCGTTGAAGCAGTAATCCTTTTCAGCAAGCACGGCTGTTTCCAAGGTATAAAAAATTGGATGTTAGAAACACTCCAGGCTTAATGGTGTATACAAACTGCCTACACCTCTCTGCCCTTCCACACTATATTTTTTCCTTTGTTTTCTACAAAAATGTATAGAACAATCCAAGAATATGCAGAGGAAAAGGCAGCACATTAAACAAAGAGCCACTTAAAATTACATTTTAAGATATCTTCAAATATTTAGAGCTCTGTAAATCATTTGCATATGTCTTTAATTGAAGTTGAGATATCTTTAAATAAACCCTTTTGAAGATATCTTAATTTAATTTTGAGATATCTAAAAATGAAATCAAGATATCTCAAATTGGTTTACAGATATCTTTAAATAATGTTTTGTGAGCACGGTGCGCCAAAGTGTCATTTAGAGGTATCTTCATCTAGACAATGTGGTGAAGCTATAAAAAAGGCCAACAAAATGCTTGGATATATATAGTGAAAAGTGTTGAATTTAAATAAAGGGAAGTAATGTTAAACCTTTGTGGTCCTATGTCGGTACTGGTCCGACATTGCAATTTTCCCTTTCCGGTCTGATATCCGGTCTGATATCGGACCCTGTCGGACCCTGTCGGACCCTGTCATCAAAAAGACTTAAAAAACAGGTCTCTAGTCGTTTTTTCTCCGGAAAAAGCTGAGAAAACCATTCAATGGCCGAGTGAGACCGATAGGAGCTGAGAGAAGCCGGAAAAAAAGGCGCGGATCTGAGCAATACACTTAGCCCCGGCACCACAGAGATAACACGGACATAAACAAACAAGATAGCTGCTTCTGCATCCAGCGCTCAAAGAATATCACAGACATTTGCAGAGCTTTTTTTAGATGTTATAGTAATAAAACATTGA
This sequence comes from Huso huso, assembly GCA_036884735.1. Taxonomy (NCBI): domain Eukaryota; kingdom Metazoa; phylum Chordata; class Actinopteri; order Acipenseriformes; family Acipenseridae; genus Huso; species Huso huso. The sequence continues at coordinate 19,431,281 of CM072685.1, forward strand.
CTTGGATCGCATTATTGAGGAGTTTGGTGATGAAACGAGTGATCAGGAGATGATTTATCGGTATGCACTACTATAAAGAGGTATGTGAAAAATACAGCGAACAAGGGGTGGGGTGGGGCTGGAGATGCAGTACTGAGTGTCCTGTTGATATGCAGTGTCTTTTTAAACCTGTTTTACTGTGAAAAAAAATACTTTTAAACAGTGTGTCTAAAATAAACTGCGCGTGTGAAAATAAATTGGACCTGACGAGCCTGAGAGGCGCTGAATTAATGGACCGCAAAGGGTTAAAACTTTACAATGCATTAGTAAGACCTCACCTAAAATATTGTGTTCAGTTCTGGTCACCTTGTTACAAAAAGGATATTGCTGCTCTAGAAAGAGTGCAAAGAACAGTGATCAGAATTATCCCGGGTTTAAAAGGCATGTCATATGCAGACAGGCTAAAAGAATTGAACCTATTCAGACTTGAACAAAGAAGACTATGCGGCGATCTGATTCAAGCATTCAAAATTCTAAAAGGTATTGACAATGTCGACCCAGGGGACTTTTTCGACTGAAAAAAGAAACAAGGACCAATGTTGTTGAAGCTGACACCCTGTGACCCTTCAAGAAGCTGCTTGATGAGATACTAACAACCAAACGAGCAAGATGGGCCGAATGGCCTCCTCTCGTTTGTAACCTTTCTTGTGTTCTTATGTAAATCATTTAGAGATATCTCGAAATAACTTCCTGTTCGTTTGAGATATCATCCAGTATCGAGAGGAAGTGTACTTCATTGCGCCAGTAGGGACCACAATGAGCATTACACTGACAGGAAACCAATTTTTTTCAGATCAGAATCTCAGGATGATGATGATGATTAGAAAAAAATCTCAAAAATACACACAGTCCCGAGATTCTCAGCTGGCTGACTTCATCTTTCAAAATATTACTTGTGTCATCAACTAATCGTATAGCACTGACTAAAACAACAAGCTTGCAAACTGAAGGTTTCAAATCCCACGCATGCCAGGCCTTTTTTTATATTTATATAAAAATATATATTTTTTGCAGGCAAATGTTCCATTTTAACACAGAAATAAATAATTTAATATAAATGCATTCACTAGTATATTTCGATGTTGGCGAAAAAAGTTAATTGTCATTAAACTCAGATGTTCCTGTAATATACAAATTCATGGACAAAACTCCCTGGGGTCTTTTATATATATATATATATATATATATACGATGCTCAAATTTGTTGGTACCCTTACAGCTCATTGAAATAATGCTTCATTCCTTCTGAAAAGTGATGAAATTAAAAGCTATTTTATCATGTATACTTGCATGCCTTTGGTATGTCATAGAATAAAAACAAAGAAGCTGTGAAAAGAGATGAATTATTGCTTATTCTACAAAGATATTCTAAAATGGCCTGGACACATTTGTTGGTACCCCTTAGAAAAAATAATAAATAATTGGATTATAGTGATATTTCAAACTAATTAGTTTCTTTAATTAGTATCACACATGTCTCCAATCTTGTAATCAGTCATTCAGCCTATTTAAATGGAGAAAAGTAGTCACTGTGCTGTTTGGTATCATTGTGTGCACCACACTGAACATGGACCAGAAAGCAAAGGAGAGAGTTGTCTGAGGAGATCAGAAAGAAAATAATAGACAAGCATGGTAAAGGTAAAGGCTACAAGACCATCTCCAAGCAGCTTGATGTTCCTGTGACAACAGTTGCAAATATTATTAAGAAGTTTAAGGTCCATGGAACTGTAGCCAACCTCCTGGGCGCGGCCGCGAGGAGGAAAATCGACCCCAGAGTGAACAGAAGGATAGTGCGAATGGTAGAAAAGAACCAAGGATAACTGCCAAAGAGATACAAGCTGAACTCCAAGGTGAAGGTACGTCAGTTTCTGATCGCACCATCTGTCGCTTTTTTGAGCTTTAAAAGTGGGCTCCATGGAAGAAAACCCAGGAGGACTCCACTTTTGACAGAAAAACATAAAAAAAAGCCAGACTGGAATTTGCTAAAATGCATACTGACAAGCCACAATCCTTCTGGGAGAATGTCCTTTGGACAGATGAGTCAAAACTGGACTTTTTTGGCAAGTCACATCAGCTCTATGTTCAGACGAAAAATGAAGCTTTCAAAGAAAAAAGAACACCATACCTACAGTGAAACATGGAGGAGGCTTGGTTATGTTTTGGGGCTGCTTTGCTGCGCCTGGCACAGGGTGCCTTGAATCTGTGCAGGGCACAATGAAATCTCAAGACTATCAAGGCGTTCTGGAGCGAAACGTACTGCCCAGTGTCAGAAAGCTTGGGTCCTCCAACAGGATAATGACCCAAAACACACAGCTAAAAGCACCCAAGAATGGATAAGAACAAAACATTGGACTATTCTGAAGTGGCCTTCTATGAGTCCTGATCTGAATCTATCGAACATCTATGGAAAGAGCTGAAACTTGCAGTCTGGAGAAGGCACCCATCAAACCTGAGACAGCTGGAGCAGTTTGCTCAGGAAGAGTGGGCCAAACTACCTGTTAACAGGTGCAGAAGTCTCATTGAGAGCTACAGAAAACGTTTGATTGCAGTGATTGCCTCTAAAGGTTGTGCAACAAAATATTAGGTTAGCGGTCCCATCATTTTTGTCCATGCCATTTTCATTTGTTTTCTTATTTACAATATTATGTTGAATAAAAAAATCAAAAGCAAAGTCTGATTTCTATTAAATATGGAATAGACAATGGTGGATGCCAATTACTTTTGTCAGTTTCAAGTTATTTCAGAGAAAATTGTGCATTCTTCGTTTTTTGTGGAGGGGTACCAACAAATTTGAGCACGTCTGTATATATATATTTGCATGCAATGCGTGCATCTAGTCCATTTTTAAATATCAATAAATTGTTTAATATAACTTAAATGATACAGACATAAAAAAATAAATGCGTTCCGTAGTATATTTCATGTTGACAAAACAAGTTAATTGTCATTAAAATCAGATGTCCTGTAATATACAAATGCATGGATAAGTGTGCCTGGGATCTGCAAAAATCTGCAAAAAAAGGGAGAAAAAAGAGGAGAAGGACATTTTTACCTCACTTTGGTGACTTATTTTTCTTACTGTATGACAGGTGTCACTGGGCCGAGTGACTGGGTTTGGCTTGCCAAAAAGGATGATAAATACACCAGAATTAAATTGCAAAAAAAAAAAATTATTATAGGAAACAAAAGAAAAACTAGAGAAAGAAATATCCCATGAGTCTCTCCAGCATCCACCTTCAAGGTTAGAGCTCCACCCCCGAGCATTCTCAGGCCCTTATATACAGAATACATTTTCCATAAGGCAACTCTCATTTAAAGATACAGCTCTCATTTTTTAAAAAATAAAAATAAGTACAGATGCAAAAATGCTTCATTAGCATCATCAAAAAATATTTTGGCCAGATTCGCACACGTAAGGTTAACCATACACATATATAAGACAACAACATAAAGAAAAGTGCACTTTTAAATATTAGCTATGACCTTTAACCTACAAGGTCAGCAACCATTTTGTTTCTGCTGATGGGGCACTATCAGCCATCTTTATATGCTGAGGTATCACTGGTGGCCATCTTTTGTACACTACTGACCAGCTACTACCAGCAACAAGGAAGGTATGAATAATACAAACTTTGTTTTTTTAATTATATTTTCTCTTTGCTTATGTTGTTCTCTAAGAATGGGGATACTCTGCAGTGATTTGGGAAAATGGGGAAAATTGTATGTCAGAATTCATTCAAGCACACACACATTCATACATGAAGGGAAGTAGGAAAGGTTCTTGGAGTCAACAAAAATACCTTGGTACAAAAATAAATTAAAAAGCCACCCTGTCACAACAGGTATTGACTTTTTTTCTACATTTCACCTAAGAGTGTTGGGAACTACAAATTAAAAGTGAACTGGTGCTTTTGGCTGATTGATTGTTGCTGCACCAATACCCTGAAAACACGTAAACTATCCTTGCTTTATAGAGTGTCTCTGGCAGTTCTCGCTGATAACTTGGTGCGAGGAATTACCGTTCCTCTCAATATCTTGAAATGACTTCCTGTCCATTTAGAGATCTCTCTAAATTATTTAGAGATATCTCTAAATGACTTCCTGTTCATTTGGAGATTTCTCTAAATGATTTAGAGATGCTTTTGGACCTGAAGCTAGTGCTTTATTTATACGTATATTAACATCATGGCACGATGATACACTTTGAAAAATAAAGTCTATACGTTTTAAATTGCTTCAACTTTCACAAGCTTGCGGCTTTACTTTTCAAATTGTATAATTGTTAGTGCCATGATGCATATAATTAAACAAGCGCTATGTTCAGGTCTAAAAGCAGGTTACTGTTAAACAAAGGACTGTATTCAACCCGTGAAAGAAACCTTTTATTTTCTTGCCTACTTTACTATAATGATTTGTTTAATTCTGAACATTTCCTCATAATACGTATTAAAATGCAATCACAGGCTGTGTGTGTAGATTGTTTGTCTTTTTGTATTTTGGAGTCCTCTGCCTCTGTCTCTCTTAGTGTTCTGTCAAAGATGGCTTTTGAATAGTGTTACTGCTACTGCTTGCCTTGACGTTTTCTTTCTTCTGTTCTCTGACTAAATAAATACCACAGTATATTTGCCAGTTTTTCTGTAATTCTTAGTGACAGACGAAGAAAAAAAAAACAGATTGTTGAGTGACTTAAATGTTGTTTCAGTTGTATGTTGACATTTTTACCTACAGAAACACTGTTTAGATAATTGTTACTATTAAGGCGTAGTAATATTAATAGATCAGGTAAGTAAGTCGGTGTCACAAAGACGGCTGCAGTGGGTGACGTCAGACCAGAAACAGGAAGTAACACACAGAGACTTGGGGTTTTGATGAAGCTGAGCGCGTGATCGCGCTCAGCATTTAATAATTAAACAACAGAAAATAAAAAGGTTTGAACACAAAACAGGACACGGCACTTGAGCCAAAATAAACAGACAAACAAAATAAACACGGTGAGTGAAAACACTTATTATTCTTCTATTATTCTCTTTATTCTTTTTACCTCCTCTCCACATCCGTTCTCCACTCACGACCACACAGCCAACCCCGAGTGAATGAAAACATGCTGCTTTTATGCAGTTGTACCGAGACTCGATTGCTAGTCAATCATTCAATTGGAATCCCGGTACAACTGCACGTGAATTAATTAAAGTGCACTTTCCCATGTTCACATACTAATACTTTAAATGCACGTGATGTGATGTGCCATCCTCGTGCCTAAATACAAATATACAATTTAAATCACACGTGAAACACAGACCCGTTTATATCCCGTGTACCAATGCCTATACACCAACATTTACACACAACACGTAACATATAAACAAACTACGCACAAGGGCGTGGCCACATTGCCACAGTCGGTCTATGATGTCATAGCCGTGCGGTAAGACAATTATTACCACACGGTCATGTGATCTTGTTCAGCCAATCACAGCATTTAATTTATCCAATTAATTTATGTGTTTTTCAGTATTATACACGGTGGTGGCGCGGGACCCATGTTTAATAAGATTGTCCATGTATAATAAGGTTGATGATAAAACAGAACTTTGCTTGCCCAGTAATGAAATTGATCAAAATTAAAACAAAGGGAGGGAGGGGGGGTAGATGATGAGAAACTGAGGAGAGAGAACATAAGAACATAAGAAAGTTTACAAACGAGAGGAGGCCATTCGGCCCATCTTGCTCGTTTGGTTGTTAGTAGTTTATTGATCCCAGAATCTCATCGAGCAACTTCTTGAAGGATCCCAGGGTGTCAGCTTCAACAATATTACTGGGGAGTTGGTTCCAGATTCACACGATTCTCTGTGTAAAAAAGTGCCTCCTATTTTCTGTTTTGAATGCCCCTTTATCTAATCTCCTCTTGTGACCCCTGGTCCTTGTTTAGTTTTTCATGTCGAAAAAGTCCCTTGGGTCAAACCCGGAATAATTCTGAGCACTCTTCTTTGCACTCTTTCTAGAGCAGCAATATCCTTTTTGTAGCGAGGTGACCAGAACTGAACACAGTATTGTAGATTAGGTCTTACTAATGCATTGTAAAGTTTCAACATTACTTCCCTTGATTTAAATTTAACACTTTTCACTATATATCCGAGCATCATGTTGGCCTTTTTTATAGCTTCCTGTGGCAGGATGACTTGCAGTGGTGAGGTGTGGTGATGTCACGGACCAAGAAGTAACAGAACCAAAACAGTGGATGGGCGGGTGAAGCTGAGCGCTACGGCGTTCAGCTGATTTTATTAAATAAATAAACAAAACAAAAGATTTAAACAAACAACACAAAACAAAAGGGCATGTTGGCCAAACAAATAAGCGTGCTGGTTTTAGCACCAGCACGATACTTAGCAGTTGTTTTTCTTATTCTCCTCGCTCTCTACGCTCCCCGTACTCTCCTCTGTACACTCCTCCCCTCAGCATGGTTCTTATACTCTGGCTGAGGGGTTAACTAGCTGTTAATTATCTTATTACCCACAGTCTGCACGAGTTTAGTAAGGATGCGTGACTGTCAGCTAGTTAAATAATCAGTAGCTGATCAGCCACGCATCCTCACAGGGTTTTAAATTATAAAAACAATAACAAATACGCGGCGCTTTTATCCGCGCCGCAAACAAAAATACAAATAATAATAAATATATAGGGGCGGGACACTCCGCCACACTTCCCCACATAAACTAGGTCTTTTTCATAGATTCCTTTTTCAATTTCAGTATCTCCCATATGGTATTTATAATGCACATTTTTATTGCCTGCATGTCTCTATTAACCCTTAGCGGTCCATTTATTCAGCACGTCTCAGGCGCGTCAGGTCTCATTTATTTTCACACGCGCAGTTTAGACGCGCTGTTTAAAAGTATTTTTTTTCACAGTAAAACAGGTTTAAAGGGCACTGCATATCAACAGGACACTCAGTACTGCATCTCCAGCCCCGCCCCACCCCTCGTTCACTGTTTTTCACATACCTCTTCATAGTAGTGCATACCGATAAATCATCTCTTGATCACTCGTTTTATCACCAAACTCCTCAATAATACGATACAAGTCATTATTTTATTACTATAACATCTAAAAAAAGCTCTGCAAATGTCTGTGATATTCTTTGAGCACTGGATGTGGAAGCAGCTATCTTGTTTGTTTATGTCCGTGTTATCTATGTGGTGCCTGGGCTATCTCTATTCATGAGATACGCCCCTTTTTTCGGCATCTCTCGGCTTCTATCGGTCTCACTCGGCCATTGAATGATTTTCTTGGCTTTTTCTGAAGAAAAAACGACTAGAGACCTGATTTTTACATCTTTTTGATGATGTCGGACAGGGTCCGACATTGGACCGGAAAGGGAAAATTGCAATGTCGGACCAGGTCCGACATAGGACCACAAAGGGTTAAATATATTTTGCCATGTGTCTGCCCAGTTCTGAATGCTGTCTGGATCATTTTGGATGACTTTTGCTGCTGCATTTGTTTTTGCCACTCCTATTTTTGTGTTGTCTGCAAATTTAACAAGTTTGCTTACTATACCAGAATCTAAATCATTAATGTAGATTAGGAATAGGTAATGAGAGAGGGAAGGAGGAGAGAGAGATAGAGAGAGGGAGAGAGAGACAGACAGAGGGAGACAAAGACAGAGAAAATGAGAGACAGAGAGTGTAGAGTGACACACGGGAGAAAGAGTGAGGGGGTGGGAGATAGGAAGAAACACAGAGAGAGAGACAGACAGTGAGGGGGGAAGGAAGGGAGGGAGAGTGAAAAGGAGTGACAGAAATAAAGACAGGGAGGGGGTTAATGACGAGAGAGAGCTGGGATAAGAGAGAGGAGGGGAAACAGAAATAGAGGCGGCGAGAAAGCGAGACGGAGAAAGAAAAAGAGGGAGAGTGAAGAGAGGCAGGTAGAGACAGACAAATTATGGGAGACAGACAGAATAAGACAATCAATCAGAATAAGACAAACAGTCTTGGCAGCAGCAGAGCACCCAGTTGTACTGAACTGAGTTTCTAGAGAGATCTTTTCTTCTTATCTCTGCAGGCTGAGTCGGTGTGATCTCACGGGTAGTTGCTGTGAGGACCTGGCCTCTGCTCTCCGTACAAACGGGTCAACCTTGAGAGAACTGGAGCTCAGTGGCAATAAACTGGGAAATTCAGGAGTGAAACTGACTGCTGCACTAAAGGATCCAAACTGTAAATTAGAGAAACTGGGGTAAGTAAACACTCTGGGTGTTTGTGTGTATATTACATTACTGACAGGGAGGGATGACAACTCCTCTACTCCTCTACTTAACTCTCTTCTGTCCTCTCATCTCTTCTCTCCTCTATTACCCTCTTCCACTACTCTCATTCTCTAATGTCATCTCCACACTCCTCTCCCATTGGTATACACACATACAGGGGAACATCTGCCAGCTGTAGCACACACTTTTGTGTCATTGGGTTGTCCCTCACATGACTGATTTGAAAGTATTGTGTAATATGTAAAAGCTGCATCTCCCTGTTGCATGTTAATTTGATTCAGGATAGGCAAGACAGCAGACCTGACAAGGCCCTGTCTGTCTCTCTCTCTCTCTCTCTCTCGTTCTCTCTCACTCTCTCTGCTGACTGCGTGAGACAGGGAGGGAGGGAGAGAGAAAGGGTTCAACACAGATTCGCTACTACCGACACTTTTTCTAAAAGAAATAACATACAAATGAAAGTTAAAATGCAATAAGTCACAGCACATATGGTTTATTTTATAGATGTTGTGTATGAGTAAGTCATTCTTCAGGATTTCCATTACACGAGAGTAGATGTTAAAACTTCATGCTGGTTTGAACTCGGCTCGCGCCAAGATAAGCACCAACTAAGACGTAACTTCACAGTAAACTAATGTGATCTATCTGTGTCTCCATCCATTTGTGTTTCCTTCCATATGATGATGTAGATATCCTTCTGCCTGGTGTTGATGGCTGAAGTGTAATGCTGGCTCCAGGGATCAGCTTATTTGCCTCCCTGGCGCATCAGCACACGCAACGGCTGCGATGCTGGCTCCGGGGATCAACCACAGTTTGGTCTCCCCGCGCATCAGCATGACAAGCGTCTGGATTGAGCTAACTAGGGTACATCTCTGGGGTCTTCAAGTGGGCACCTTCCATCCTCTGTGTTTCGTCGACTAGCCCACGACACCTTAAGAGGGCTCGACGGTGATTCTGGCGTCCCAGCATCACCTCCCTCCATCCCCCACTCAACTCATCCCAGCTTACTTACCCGTACATCAGCGTTTCTTTATTTCTATTGTGCTTGAGATCCCCAGCCAGAATCTTTCCATCTCAACCACAGCCAGTTGCTACTCCTCTCTGCTGCTTCAGATAAGTTCTTCACTGTGCGACGCAACTCTTGGCCACGGAATCCGACGTCTCTGAGAAACCGGGCTGTAGTGTGTGCCACAAATCCTCAACAACCCACCTCCACTGGGTAAACCCGGACTCTCCAGCGGCTAGTTGAGCATACCTCAGTTTCTTCCTCTCATACGCCTCATCTACAGCATCCTCCCATGGCTCTCTTAACTCTACCAGGTGAACAAGGCGTCTTCCAATGCTAAGGCCAAACATCGCAGCACCTGGTCATGGCGTCAAGTAAACTGCCCTTGGCTAAGAGCCACCTTACATCCTGTCAAAATGTGCCTTAATGTTGCAGGTGATGAACACAAAGGACATGAGGGATCCTCTCCTTCCCAGAGGTTTAGGTTCTGTGGTGATGGGAGAACATCCTATGTTGACCTGATGAGGAAACTGATCCTGCTCTGTTCCATTGACCATAGGTCTTGCCAGCCAATCTTGCGTTGTTCCACACTCTCCCATTATCATCCATTCTCCCTGCTTGGCCTGGGAAACGGCCTTTACGCACCTCATCCTCTCCTCCTGCTTTTGCACCTCGTTGACCACCAGCTTCCTCCATTTAGCTGGGGCTGCCTTGTGCCATGTAGGAGGAGCTGAACTGAGACCAAGACTCCCTCTTCCATGCTGAACTTGCCCCATGATATCACCAATTCGAGGGGCAGCTTTTGCATCCTCCACAGCTTTCTTTGCCGCCCACTTTCTTCCAGTTTTCAACACAGGTGCTGCCTTCCTTATGCATTTGCCGCATGACTCTAATAATGTCATTTCCAGTCGGATGTTGGCGCACTTAAACTCCTCGGTTAGAGCAGAGACTGGTAGCCGCAGTATTCCTTTTCCATAAAGTCCCACTCTGCTGAGGCAGCGTGGAACTCCCAATCATTTCCTGATGTATGAACTGATTAAAGCTTCCAGCTTCTCTACTGTTGTCAAAGAAACCTCGTACACAGTCAGTGGCCACAGCAACCTCGGCAGTAGACCAAACTGAAAGCACCAGAGTTTTAGCTTGCCTGGTAAAGTGCTGCTGTCTATGCTCTTCAACTCTTCCACTGCTTGTTGTCTAACTTCTCCCACACGAACTGTGTCCTTTAGATCCCCGTCGTACCATCTCCCAAGACTCTTCACTGGCTTCTCAGACACTGTTGGTATTGCCTCACCATTAATGAAGAACGTTTTATCTACTACTTTACCTTTAATTATAGAGATGCTCCTTGACTTAGTGGGCTTGAATTGAATTCGTGCCCATTCAATGTTATTGGTTAATTTGCCCAATAACCGATTAGTGCAGGCTACTGTTGTAGTCATGGTTGTCATGTCATCCATGTATGCTCGAATTGGTGGTAGTCGCATTCCAGAAGCCAAGCGCTCTCCTCCCACTACCCATTTTGATGCCCTAATGATTACTTCCATTGCCATGGTAAAAGCCAGTGGAGAAATGGTGCATCCTGCCATCATTCCAACTTCTAGGCATTGCCATGTAGTGCTGAATTCTAAAGTTGAAAAACTAAATTGCAAATCTCCAAAGTAGGCTTTCACTAAATTTGTTATTGTCATCGGTACACTGAAAAATCAAATGCTGCCCAAAGAAGTTCATGGCACTGAACCATATGCATTAGACAAATCCAAGAATGTCACATGGAGCTCCTTCCTCTCCTTTTTAGCTGATTGAATTTGATGCCAGATCACATTGATGTGTTCTAAGCATCCTGGGAAACCTGGAATGCCCACTTTTTGTACTGAAGTGTCAATGAAGCAGTTCTTTAATAGGTAAGTTGACAATCGCTGAGCAATAATGCTGAAGAAAATCTTGCCTTCTATGTTTAATAGGGAAATAGGACGAAACTGACTGATGCTTGTAGAATCTTTTTCTTTAGGTATAAAGACTCACCTGCTCGGCGCCATGCTCTTGGTACAACCTGTTTTTCCCATGCCACCTTCATCAATTTCCACAGGATTCGTAGAACTCCTGAAGCACTCTTGTACACTCTGTATGGAACTCTATTAGGCCCTTTAGATGATGAAGCACTTGATTTTTTCACAGCTCGCTCTACTTCTTTCCACTTAGGTGCACTGTCCTCCATTTGGTATTCTGGTGGATTGATAGGTGGGATGTCTGAAGGAATTGACATAGGCTCCTGCCTTTTTGAATCTGTATGTGTTTCCTCCAAATATCTCTCCAGCTCAAACTTAGATGCTTTTAGTGTGCCATTCTTCTCACTGGTGAATAACTTCTTTACAAATTTGAATGGGTCTTTATAAAAGTTAGTTCTCGCACGCTCCTTCTTTTTGTAGCGTTTCCGTAGGCGCTCAGCTCTGCACAATGTTGCAAGCTTATCTTTTATGACTCTTTGTTAGATTGAGTCCCTTCTGACTTTGTTCTGCTCTTCTCCATTGCTTCCTCAGCTGTCTCCTTTCTCTAACTAAGAGTTCAATCTCCTGCTGCCGTCTAGACTTTCCAGGAATAGTTTGTACTTTTTCCTTCCTTTTTTCAACTCCAAACCTCTCGCTTCCATATGCATAGATTATGTCCCCAAATTTATCCAGCTTCTTTTCAACTGTCCCACTTAACCTTTCCAACGCAAAGCAGAGATCTGTGTTTACTGTGTCCCACGCAGTTTTCTCACAAGCTCTTGGCCATTTAACTCCAGGCTTGTGCCCGTTGGGGTTCTTTTCTCTCTTATGCTGGTTTGTCTGACCGGGTTCACAAGGATCATTAGGTTCATCACTAACTGTGTCCATGCAAGTCCTCCTCATGTCTATGACAGGGGTGCTGATATCCTGCGAACTGTGGTGTGCTTCCTGTCGCTGGATTTCATTCGACTGACTTGACTGACTTTGTAAGAAGTACTGATCAATGAGAGGCCCTTGTCCATTTTCCCTCAAGCATTTCATTCTCCCTTGATGAATCTTCAAACCCCTGACCGTTGTCACCTTGCTCCAGCCGCAGACACAGAAATATTACGGCTTATGTGGATGTTTATAGCCTTCAGAAAAAATAATGCTAATACCCAATTTGTGGAAAGCGCTTTGTGAATATTGGCCATCATGTTACAAACATGCAGATTTTGTATGGCTCTTGATTTAAAGAAAATATTTTCTGAGAAATTCTGTATTATTATTATTATTATTATTATTATTATTATTATTATTATTATTATTATTATTATTATTAATTGTGGTAGACAAGCACTGGGGTTTAAAAGAAAATCCAAACTAAAACTTCAACCGCACTATACAACAAAATGGGAGGCAGAATTGGAAATAAAATGTAATGCATAATGCATATTTAGTTCATTTTTAATGTCATATAAGATTTTTGTCATTGTGCAAATGGTGCCGTCGGCGTCAGTTTCTGCGTGTTGCTCAGCTACATATTAGTACATCAGGCCCTAAGAAAACCTTAATAAAAATGCATCAACAATGAACAACTTCAGATTTTAAAGCAGTCCTATAAAGTCAATGACTAAAGCCCACCGGAGACTAGGTTCAAGTCGCCAACCTCATTTAAACCCATCCTCTAAACATCAGAACCATGAATGACTTGCTCTAATCAGTAAGACACACCTTTTAATACAGTTGCTTTAGTTAACATTTTCAGTATTTCAGTAACTTAATACCCATTCATGGTGCATCTAAGAATTTATTAAATATAAAGTAGTCCAGTAAATACTATCTATGTAACTCCCACTGTCCTTTAGAGGTATTGTGTAAATGGGGGGAAAAGGGAAATTGGTTTACCAATAGGGGGATTTTATGAGTAGCATCTGGTAACCCTGATCTCTAGTAACAGGTTCAATAATATATTATGTTGTTTCTAATGTTTCACGGTGATCTGGGTTGTCTGATTTTGTTATGCATTTTGAGAAGCAGTAATAGAGTTTTGTAAGAAATTTGAAGTGTTATAAGCTGTTGTTAACAAGGTTTAGAAACCAACTCAAATTAGCATTGAAATATTTTTTGTTTTGAAAAATAGTCTCGTGAATTAGACGCCAAATCTTTTGATTTCCAAGGATTTGTCTCATGATTTCTGCAATACTGTGACAGTGTTAAGATTACTGTTTATTACAATTAGTTTTCTCTTGAGTAATTTCCATTCCTTTTACCATATATTCAAAACAAGTAGAATGCCTAAAACAGCCATGCTTAGTATATTATTTGTTTTGAATATAGGGCCCCTTTCTCACTGTACTCTTTAGGAGAGTTTCAGCATCTTCCTTGGTTTCAGCAATAACAACTATACCATGTGCAATGTGGGCAGCAGTGTGGAGTAGTGGTTAGGGCTCTGGACTCTTGGCCAGAGAGTCGTGGGTTCAATCCCTAGTGGGGACACTGCTAAAAACCCAACTGTATAAATGGGTAATTGTATGTTAAAAAAAAAAAGATAATGTAATTGTATGTAAAAAATATAATGTAATCTTGTAACAATTGTAAGTCGCCCTGGATAAGGGCGTCTGCTAAGAAATAAATAATAATAATAATAATTTACTTTAATGCCCAGATTTTAACATTCTGTGAAGGCCTCAGTCAGTGTTTTCCACATAAAAATGAAACAGATCCGGTGACAAGAGACAATCTTTTCATACTCTTACCGTAGTCATGAACCATTCTGTAAAAGTATTCCCATACATATTTATCTGTTTACACAGATATGAATGTCTTGAATTAAGTATTATTCAGTAGAAGTAGTGGTAATAATAACAACTAGAAGTTGCAGGCAACTTGAAGGCTTCCAGGCCTTTACAGCAGAACAAGATACAGTTTGAGACTCGTGAAAATGGAAATCAGACGAACATGTTGTTAATTGGAAAGCATCATTTTAACGTATGTGTTTTTTGCAGGACAACGGTTAGTATTTTATAAATGTCGATTTAGTATTCATTTTGATAACTACTTGTGATTCGTTGTGGGAGTGCAATTCGCGCTGTGGAACTTTCAGTTGCATATTTGAAATACCCCGGCTGTCAATTTTCTGTACACCCCGAGATTATAGTAATTTGATGAAAAAAAAAAAATTCAAATAATAATATAAAAAATGTCAATTTTACACTGTTAAAAAATAAACTGGGCACAGTATTTTTTGTAACCATTATATAATTTACTATTAGATGCGATAATAGTATTAAGCAGTATATGCTTTTCATGGTCATAAGCGGCCTCCTGTGGTGAGATTTTCCAAAGCAGTCTTTGTCTCCAGAGACTGTTGTACAGTTCGCCACAAGAGGGCAACCTTGTACCACCCCGTAGTTAAAGGCCAAACTTTTTTTTTTTTTTTTTCTGCTTGTTAATGTAAAACACAGCGATATTTCGTTTTTTGTTCTAATAGTGGGATACTACAGGTAACAAGATAAAGTTAAATAGGTATAAGATTATGGCTATGACTAATTATAAAATAACATGGTTATAAAGCAAGCGATTCTTAACCGTTCTGTATATACTGTTATTTAAATGAAATAACCAGTTAATTAAAGATACGCTTGCAAAGTGCCCCCCCGAAAACTATCAGATACAACTCAAAAGTTTTATTTATAAACATCATATCTAACATTTGCATAGCAGAAACATCGTATTTAAATGAAAAAATAAATATAAAAGGCTTTATTTTCAAAATTAGCGCATATAGGGCCATATAGCGCATTGTAGGTTATATTAATAATAAAAGCATGTGTTGTAACAAGCCGTCAAAATGATTACTTTTGGCGGTTCTAGGTAGAAGTGCTCAGAACTTTTTTTTTTATTTTTGCAATTGTGACTTTCAAACGTCGTCAGTATATTCAATACATGTATTTAGGAAAAGTCAAGAACAGACAACCGTGGATCTTTAACACACGCATAGTAATTTAAAATTTAAATGTGAAAACCGGAAAAATGACTACCGTGGCGGTTGTAGTGCAGGTACTACAAGAATAGTGCAGGTGTTTTGTTTTTTTTTGGCTTCTGCCTGCATGTCCACGAGGTTACTTTTAACATTATAGCAGAGAAGCTGGTCAGCTGGTATTTATTTAACTGAAATAACCAGTTAATGAAATATACACTTCAAAGTGCCCCCCCTCCCCGATTTTTAAACAAACTGTATTCGTGTGACTTGTAAAGCTCATGTATTAAACATATTAGTATTACTGTTGTGTTCTGGTTTAAAAATAAGTGCGTTTTTTTTCCCCTGCTATTCAGTTGCAACAGCGTTAAAAAAAAAAAAAAAGATTACAAAACGTGTATACAGCACGAGATCGCGGTATTTTTTAAAATAATTGGTGTGTTTCAGTATGTCTACGGTTCTGTATATGCCTGCATGTCCACAAGGTTATTCTAAATAAACAAACAACATTAGGGCAGAGATTTTATTTTTCTCGTTAGTGAGTGTGTGTGTGTGTGTGCGCACTTGTGGTGCATTTCTTTCCCAGAGTTGAGCAGCTGCAACAGTTCTTCAAAAAATGTTTTCTTAGTTTAGAGTATATATTTTTTTATACTGTAGTGTGAGGCACATACCTGTTATATTTAAAAGACAAAAACATAAATACAAGGCTTAGTACATCTCTGCTGCCTGCTTCACGTCTTTACGCTGTCTGACAGCACGAGTGTTAGAGAGCACTGCAGTTCTAAAGGGACAGCCAGAGCGTGATGCGCTTTTGAAGTTCTGCTCGTTGTAGTTTTATTTATTATTTTTTATTTATTTACTAGCTCGACATAACTACAACACGCATGTTTCCCTGCGGTTGCCTGGCTACACTTGCATGTCCACGTGGTTATTTTAAGTAAACAAAGAACATTACAGCAGAACAAGCTGATCAGCTCGTATTATACTAGAATGTCCACTGTTTTGGGGAGGGATTCTCTGTGAATAACCATGCGAGCTTAGTCCTTACAACTGTATTTAAAAGAGCAAGCGAATTTGAACAGTTCTGTCTATGGCACTCATTACTTAAAAGATACGCTTGCAAAGTCGACCCCATCCATACAAGGCTCTCCTTCCCCCACCCCTCCAAAGCGACTTTTCAATGGCTTACACGCGCGGCTTTTTTGCAGCAGATTCATGATTTGTGACTGTTGTAAAAATAACTATATGACGATTTTTAAGCAAACTGTATTCGTGTGATCTGTAAAGCGCATGTATTAAACATATTAGTATTACGACTGTGTTGTGGTTTAAAAATACGTGCCTTTTTTTTTTTTTTTTTTTTTTGCCTGCTGTTCAGTTTCAACAGCTTTTCAAAAAACAAAAAATGATTACAAGACATTTCTATACAGCACGAGATCACGGTATTTTTTTTCAAATAATTGGTGTGTTTCAGTATGTCTATAGTTCTGTTTATGCCTGCATGTCCACAAGGTTATTCTAAATAAATAAACATTAGGGCAGAGATTACAGTCATTTGTCTCGTACTTAGTGAGTGCGATGTCTTGGCAGGCAGATGCAGCTGCAACAGGTCTTAAAAAAAATAAGTTCTTAGTTACAGTATGTGGCATTGTACACTGTACAGTGTGTGTGTGTAAAATAATACTAGCCATTCCAGTGTAATTACTATGTTTTAAGTTACACGAGTTAGTAAAACGGTTCTTGCCAGATACCAGCAAAAAAATGGCTGCCTTTTTTTTCTAGACCTTGCTCACGTTTCCATGGCAACAGCTGTCCCTAGTGGTGGGAATGTATCATTTCAGGGTATTTTTTGGGCAAAAATGCCACATCACCCACATTGATTGGCTCATGGCAGCCATGTCTGTTCATGTAGGAACTTTTCCTGAATAAATTTTTTAGAGGACACTACAAAGATAACGTATACCCAAGATTCACGTCAGTCGGCCAAACGGTTCATGAGGAGATGTCGTTTAAGTGTTTTACGCAAAATGGCACATAGTTTCCACACCATGTGACCGATCAACTATTCCTTAAGTAGAATCAATCCTGGACATGAGCGCACTATGTACAAAAATTATCACAGCTGTACTATGTACCGTTCATAAGAAGAAGACATTTGAAAATTTCCCAACATTTTCATTAAATCCAAGATGGCTGCCACACCATGTGATCAAAAGCCACCATATTGACCATGGCACAACAGCTCATAGTCCTCTACATCCGTGCCAAATTTCGTGAGTTTTGGTGCAGCCGTTTAAAAGTTATAGGCTTTTGTAATTTGGGAGGAAGGAAGAAAAAAAAAATAAAATAAATAATAATAATAATAATAATAATAATAATAATAAAAATCTTTATAACAACAATAGGCTTCCCGGCCATTCTGGCTGGGAAGCCTAATTATTATTATTATTACTAGATGTTAACTTTACAAGTAAAGTTGTGGGGCTTGCTTTATTGGGAAAGTGGTCAATGTAGCTGATTTGTGTCAAAAGTCACATTGTTTACTAATTGTCTCATGCTTAGAATGTGCTATAATTTGAAATTTCAAAGTTCTATGACAGTTAATTCAACAGTGGGAAGTAGCCTACTGAAAGAAGTTGATGCGGTTACTAAAACAGCTGTACCTCTTGATTGGTAGACGCCATTCCTGTTTTGATTTCATATTTGAATAGCTGAGAAGTAGAGGAAGATTTCATTTGCTCTAAGTATTTGTCTAGCTTGTTGGGAAAGTGGTCAAAATTTCAGTTGTTTATAAAAAGTTAGAGAAAATTTAGTTGATGCGGTTACTAAAACAGCTGTACCTCTTGATTCGTAAAGTTATTTCTTTTTTTTTTTTTTTTTTTTTTTTTTAGTAGTCGCCAATTATTTTTACCCGGTTTTCACCCCAATTTAGCATGCCCAATTATTATCTGTATCCTCGCTCACCGCCGCAACCCCCCCTCCGACTCAGGAAACGGAGGCTGGAACACGCGATCCTCAAACGTGCTCCTTCAAGCCGTCATTTTTCGACTGCAGATCCACAGCAATGCCACCAGACCTATAGTGCCGGAGGACAACACAGATCTGGCGGCTCCGCTGCAGAGCCACAGGCACCCCCATCGGCCACAGGGGTCGCTGATGCGTGGTGAGCCGTGGATTCCCCTGCCGACCTAAGCCCTCCCTACCCGGCAGCGCTCAGCCAATTGTGCGCCGCCCCCTAGGAACTCTCGGTCACGGTCAGCTGTGACATAGCCTGGATTCGAACCTGCGATCTCCAGGCTATAGAGCACATCCTGCGAGGAGCGCCTTTTACTGGATGCGCCACTCGGGAGCTCCGTAAAAGTTATTTCTGTTTTGATTTCAGATTTGATTAGCAGAGATGTAGAGGGAGATTCCATATGCTTTAACTTTTTGTCTTACTTGTTGGGAAAGTGGTCAAAGTAGCTGATTTGTGTCAAAAGTTACATCGTTTACAGTAAATAGAATGTTGGAAGTCTGGGAGTTTTTAAACAATGGGGAGCTTTAGAATGTTGGAAAAAGTCCCATTAAAGTGAATGAAGATGGACAAAAAAAACCTACTTCTTACCTACTTGATGATTTGTTTAATTCTAGACAGAGGTGCCTGTGTCTGACAGTAAAGTGTAGTGGCAACTACTAGGCTTGTTTCTGGTTTATTCCACATAAATTCTACACATCTAAATATATTTTCACATTATAGCACAAATATAAAAGTATTTATTTTGGAATCCTCTGGCTGTGTCTTTCTCAGCTATCTGTGAAATATATCTTTTGGTTCTGTTGTCCCAGTAACAACCCAAACTTCCCGTTGCTGTCGTCTGTGTGTTTGATGCTGACAATGGGGGTGTAAGTGATAAACGTGAGTCAGCTCAGGGACCACCACGTTCACACTAGAGCAAAAAACAGACCTGAGCCGTCGTAGAGTCCGCTCTTGAGCAGGCCGCTTTTAGGACAGCTGGATCTGGTCTGAACCTGGGATGGCTGCATTTACAAGACAAAAAAAAAAAAGACCTACAGTGGGAGCCATGGCTAGGTGTAAAAATGTCAAAAGATGGTGCATTATAGGGCGCAATAAAGTTGAGGTTGATGCGATATGCAGTTTGTTTAGGCTGTCCTGCATCTTCTGCGCACCAGAGAGTGTTATTTGATTTAGAAACTGGTTTGTCACAGATTACTACTGAAATACAACGTTTCTTACAGTACAGTAAATGTGAACATTCAATTTCCAAATCCTGATCTTAATCAAAAACATAAAAATAACCAAATAATTCAAACTGTTCGTAGATAACAAAATATACTGTAGCTTGATTCTTTATTGTTCAGATCATTAAATAATGCAGTGCAAATCAGTTGCGTATCATAAATTTAATTGATAAAGCTGAGTGTGAAAATAACTGAAATTATATTATCAGGAGTTTTTTCCCCCCCATTGACTCCCATTGTTTTCAATGTGGTGATAATATATGTAGCATAGGCACCGATTCCGTGGGTGCTTCGGGGCTCAAGTAAATATTCTTAAATCACATATTTTTTAACATGTCTGTCTCTGTGGGTAGTGTAATGTGTGTGTGCCAAAATGAGTACAGACTGAAGTCAGGAATTAAGTTATTTAAATGGCCTGTTAGCCAACTTTCACAAACTATTTTTGTTACTGGAATGTTATTATTTTTTTTTTTTTACATTTTGCAAAAAGCTGCTTGCGCATTTATTTTATGTGTTATTGACCTCGTCTGGCCAACGGAACTGGCAAAAACATACATGAATAGGGTTAAATGCATCTGATGTTAATAAATAAATAAATACATAAATAAATATCCTGCTTCTCATCTGCTGTTTCATTGTTTGTGTGTATTTATTCAACCTACAGTAGATATAAATACATGTTCATTATTTATTTCCACTTACCATACAGCTGTGTGTGAGTTTGACGGGGAAGCAATGAATAGGTTTCTTGTTAACAACATATTTCCCAAGGGTGACAAAAGTCAACAATGTAAGAATTAAAATTCCTGACTTGTGAGTACAGTAATTTAATGACATGTTATTTTGTTTATCTAGTTTAACATTCAACTGAGTCAAAATGCACATAATGTTTACTACCCTGGCACTTGAAGTGTTAAAAAATGTATACAAGGTGGCAGTTCAATCAGTTTCTTGAATTATAAAAAAATACATTTCCCATTGTTTTACACTTAACTTTTTCTTAAGAAATTCAAAAGTTAAATCCAAAACATAATACGTTAAATACAAGGCTAAGATGTGAAAAATTTAAACATTGTGGATGCGTATGTCATATAGAATCATAATAAGATACAGTGAAAAAATCTGAAGTAGCAAAGACACTATAGATAAGATATCGGGCTTAAAGAGCAGGAAAGCAAGAGAGAATAAGTGGGTCTTGAGAGTTGATTTAAAGCGAGCGACGCATCAATGCTGGGAGAGAGTTCCACAGAGTTGGAGCCATAAAGCTAAATGAGCGTTCTCCGAGTGTGGTGCACTTTTGCTTGGGGATAACAAGCAGGCCAGAGTCGAAGGACCTCAGCTTGGGGGCAGGGACATAGCGGGTCAGCAGATTGAAGAGATATTCTGGACCTGTGCAATGAAGGGCATTGTAGGTGAGCAGGAGAATTTTGAAAGTAATCCTGAACTTTACACGTAGCCAGTGCAGTTGGGTAAGACTGGGGGTGAGGTGTTCACGTTTTTTACATCTTTTAGGTCAATCGTATGCTCAAAATCACTGGACAAAAAAAAATCCAACTACAGTACCTCCCACACACTTGATACATTACAATGGTGTCATATGATGACAGTCAGGAACAGGAAGTATCTTCCTCTACCATCACATCAATAAAACAAGATGTAGACAACTAGTCAGATGTTACTTCAAACCTAATTTCATGAAGCACAGCTCGATGAAACAGCTACTAATCAACGGTAAACTTTTTTTTATTATCAATCCTCATTGAAAATAAAATGAAAGTTACACACAGATTGTTTTAAATTTATTCGGGATGTTTCACAGTACAAGCTAAAGAGAGCCACCGCTTGCGTTCAAACAGGCTGTAAATTACATTTAACAACTGCGTCACATCACACACAAGATATTTTATCCGTGTAATATAATGACATTTAAGCCACAAACCTAATATGTTATGTAAGAACTCCTCGATGAGCGACCATGTTTCTAACCATGACGTGTCAGGTGCGTCCGTAGCACAGGGAAAGCACTTTTTACGATGTGCCAGGTACATCCTTAGCACAGAATAGGTTAACCCTTTGCGGCCCATTTATTCAGCGCGTCTCAGGCGCGTCAGGTCCAATTTATTTTCACACACGCAGTTTATTTTAGACATGCTGTTTAAAAGTATTTTTTTTTTCACAGTAAAACAGGTTTAAAGGGCACTGCATATCAACAGGACACTCAGTACTGCATCTCCAGCCCCGCCCCACCCCTCGTTCGCTGTTTTTTTCACATACCTCTTGATAGTAATGCATTCAAATAAATCATCTCATGATCACTCGTTTTATCACCAAACTCCTTAATAATGCGATCCAAGTCATTATTTTATTACTATAACATCTAAAAAAAAGCTCTGCAAATGTCTGTGATATTCTTTGAGCGCTGGATGCGGAAGCAGCTATCTTGTTTGTTTATGTCCATGTTATCTATGTGATGTCGGGGCTATCTGTATTCATCAGATACGCACCCTTTTTTTTCTCGGCTCCTATCGATCTCACTCGGCCATTGAATGGTTTTCTCGGCTTTTTCCGGAGAAAAAAACGACTAGACACCTGTGTTTTGTGTCTTTTTGATGATGTCGGACCAGGTCCGACATAGGACCGGAAAGGTTTAAAGAAGCATGTGTTATTTACAAGAGTCACATGGTATGTCTTGCAAATAAAGGAGCTAGAAAGATCAGCTCCATAAGTATCTCCTTCCCTTGTCTTATTTTTTGAGCAGATTTGTGGACGAAATAAGAAGTGTATTAACCCTTTGCGGTCCTATGTCGGACCTTGTCCAACATCACAATTTTCCCTTTCCAGGCCAATGTCGGACCCAGTCCGACATCATCAAAAAGACGCAAAAAACAGGTTTCTAGTCGTTTTTTCTCCAGAAAAAGCCGAGAAAACCATTCAATGGCCGAGTGAGACCGATAGAAGCCGAGAGAAGCCGAAAAAAAGGGCGTATCTCATGAATACTGATAGACCCGACACCACATAGATAACACGGACATACACAAACAAGATAGCTGCTTCCGCATCCAGCGCTCAAAGAATATCACAGACATTTGCAGAACTCGTTTTTAGATGTTATAGTAATAAAACAACGACTTGGATCACATTATTGAAGAGTTTGGTGATAAAACGAGTGATCAGGAGATAATTTACCGGTAAGAAGTAAAAACAGAAGTGCATAACCTCTCCGTAAAAGGTCTGGAATACGAGCAACTGATCAGTGATCTTGAAAGTAAACTACCTGCACAAGGAATATATGCATGCAAACTCCAGAACATGGAAACAAAACTAAATGACTTGGAGCAACATAGCAGGAGAAATATTATTATTATTATTATTATTATTTATTTCTTAGCAGACGCCCTTATCCAGGGCGACTTACAATTGTTACAAGGTATCACATTATACAGATATCACATTATTTTTACATACAATTACCCATTTATACAGTTGGGTTTTTACTGGAGCAATCTAGGTAAAGTACCTTGCTCAAGGGTACAACAGCAGTGTCCCCACTGGGGATTGAACCCACAACCCTCCGGTCAAGAGTCCAGAGCCCTAACCACTACTCCACACAAATAATATTCATATGTTCGGTCTATGTGAGGGAGCTGAGGGAGATCGACCGAACAGATGCTTACTAAATGCCTGATTTTCTGGGACTCAGAGTTGACCTTCCTTGCGAGATAGTCCACTGCACTCTTAAACCCAGACCGCACTCTTAAAACCATATATATATATAAATATATATATATATATCTATATATATATATATATATATATATATATATATACACAGTGCCTTGTACAAGTATTCACCCCTTGGAATTTTCCACATTTTGTAGTGCTACATCCTGAAATTAAAATGGATTTAATTACGATTTTTTGTCACTGATCTACAGAAAATAGTCCATAATTTTCAAAGTGGGGAAAAAAATCTACATATTTTTCAAAATTATTTACAAATAAAAAACTGAAAAGTCTTGATTGCATAAGTATTTACCCCCTTTGCTATGACACCCCTAAATAAGCTCTGGTGCAACTAATTGCCTTCAGAAGTCTCATAATTAGTTGAATGGAGTCCAACTGTGTGCAATTAAAGTGTCACATGATCTCAGATTAAATCCATCTGTTTCTGGAAGGCCCCAGAGTTTGTTAGAGAGCATATCTAAACAAACAGCATCATGAAGACCAAGGAGCTATCAAACAGCATCATGAAGACCAAGGAGCTATCAAAACAAGTCCGGGATAAAGTTCTGGAGAAGCACCAATCAGGGTTGGGTTATAAAAAAATATCCCAAACTTTGAACATCCCCCGGAGCACCGTTAAATCCATTATTAAAAAATGGAAAGAATATGGCACAACCGCGACTCTGCCTAGAGAAGGCCGTCCACCAAAACTCAGTGACCAGGTAAGGAGAGCATTAGTCAGAGAAGCAACCAAGAGGCCAATGGTAACTCTGAAGGAGCTGGAGAGATCCACAGCTGAGATGGGAGAAACCGTCCATGGGACAAGAACATAAGAACATAAGAAAGTTTACAAACGAGAGGAGGCCATTCAGCCCATCTTGCTCGTTTGGTTGTTAGTAGCTTCTTGAAGGATCCCAGGGTGTCAGCTTCAACAACATTACTGGGGAGTTGGTTCCAGACCCTCACAATTCTCTGTGTAAAAAAGTGCCTCCTATTTTCTGTTCTGAATGCCCCTTTATCTAATCTCCATTTACCCCTGGTCCTTTTCCTTTTTTTTCAAGTCAAAGAAGTCCCCGGTTGACATTGTCTATACCTTTTAGGATTTTGAATGTTTGAATCAGATCGCCGCGTAGTCTTCTTTGTTCAAGACTGAATAGATTCAATTATTTTAGCCTGTCTGCATACGACATGCCTTTTAAACCCGGATAATTCTGGTTGCTCTTCTTTGCACTCTTTCTAGAGCAGCAATATCCTTTTGTAACGAGGTGACCAGAACTGAACACAATATTCTAGGTGAGGTCTTACTAATGCATTGTAGAGTTTTAACATTACTTCCCTTGATTTAAATTCAACACTTCTCACAATATATCCAAGCATCTTGTTAGCCTTTTTTTATAGCTTCCCCACATTGTCTAGATGAAGACATTTCTGAGTCAACATAAACTCTAGGTCTTTTTCATAGTTCCTTCTTCAATTTCACTATCTCCCATATGATATTTATAATGAACATTTTATTGCCCGCATGCAATACTTTACACTTTTCTCTATTAAATTTCATTTGCCATGTGTCTGCCCAATTTTGAATGCGGTCTAGATCATTTTGAATGACCTTTGCTGCTTCAACAGTGTCTGCCACTCCTCCTATTTTTGTGTCGTCTGCAAATTTAACGAGTTTGCTTACTATATCAGAGTCTAAATCATTAATGTAGATTAGAATAGCAGAGGACCTAATACTGATCCCTGTGGTACACCACTGGTTACCTCACTCCATTTCGAGGTTTCTCCTCTAATCAGTACTTTCTGTTTTCTACCTGTTAACCACTCCCTAATCCATGTGCATGCATTTCCTTGAATCCCTACTGCGTTCAGTTTGAGAATTAATCTTTTATGCGGGACTTTGTCAAAAGCTTTCTGGAAATCTAAATAGACCATGTCGTATGCTTTGCAGTTGTCCATTTTCAATGTTGCATCCTCAAAAAACCTGGACGCTCCACAAAGCTGGGCTTTATGGAAGAGTGGCGAGAAGAAAGCCATTGCTGAAAAAAACCCATATCAAATCACGTTTGGATTTTGCCAGAAGGCATGTGGGAGACACAGCAAACATGTGGAAAAAGGTTCTCTGGTCTGATGAGACCAAAATTGAACTTTTTGGCCTTAGCGCAAAACGCTATGTGTGGTGCAAAACCAACACTGCTCATCACCCTGAGAACACCATCCCCACGGTGAAGCATGGTGGTGGCAGCATCATGTTATGGGGATGCTTTTCATCGGCAGGGACTGGGAAGCTGGTCAGGATTGAGGGCAAGATGGATGGAGCCAAATACAGGGAAATTCTCGAGGAAAACCTGTTTCAGTCTGCAAGAGACCTGGGACTGGGGCGGAGGTTCACCTTCCAGCAGGACAATGACCCTAAACACACAGCCAAAGCTACACTGGAGTTGTTTAAAAACAAGAACCTGAATGTCTTAGAATGGCCCAGTCTAAGCCCAGACATCAATCTGATTGAGAATCTGTGGCAAGACTTGAAAATTGCTGTTCACCAATGGTCCCCATCCAACTTGACAGAGCTTCAGCAATTTTGCCAAGAAGAATGGGCAAAAATTGCAGGATCCAGATGTGCAAAGCTGGTAGAGACTTACCCAAAAAGACTCACAGCTGTAATTGCTGCCAAAGGTGCTTCTACCAAGTATTGACTCAGGGGGGTGAATACTTATACAACCAACAAATGTCTTTTTTTTTTTGTTTATTTAACTTTTGTGTCACAATAAAAAATATTTTGCACCTTCAAAGTGTTAAGTATGTTGTGTAAATCAAATGGTAAAAATCCCAATTAAATCCATTTTAATTCCAGGTTGTAACACTACAAAATGTGGAAAAGTCCAATATATATATACAGCCTTGCAAAAGAATTCAGACCCCTGACCAATTCTCTCATATTACTGAATTACAAATGGTACATTGAAATTTCATTATGTTTGATATTTTATTTTAAAACACTGAAACTCAGAATCAATTATTGTAAGGTGTCATTGGTTTTATGTTGGGAAATATTTTTAAGAAAAATAAAAAACTGAAATATCTTCCTTGTGCTGTGGAAGCTCCCAGTTTACACCGATGAAAGAAATTGCCCTAATGAGGACACAATTAAATACCATTGGCTTCCACCTGTGAACCATTAAAGTTGCTGTCACATTTTCTGGATAAAAACCCCACTGTTGAAGGATCATTGGTCAGGCTGTGAATCTGAAGGAAAATGAAGACCAAAGAGCATTCTACAGAAGTTAGAGATAAAGTAATACAATTGCATAGATTAGGGAAAGGGTACAAAATAATATCCAAGTGTTTGGATATCCCAGTGAGCACAGTTGGATCAATAATCAGGAAGTGGAAGCTGCATCACACCACCCAGGCACTGCCAAGAAAAGGCTGTCCCTCAAAACACAGCGCTCAAACAAGAAGGAGACTTGTGAGAGAAGCCACTGAGAGGCCAACAATCACTTTGAAGGAGCTACAAAGTTCAGTGGCTGGGAGTGGAGTAATGGTGCACCAGTCAACCATATCAAGAGCTCTGCATAACACTGGCCTGTATGGGAGGGTGGCAAGAAAGAAGCCGTTACTCAAAAAGTACCATCTGAAAGCACATCTGGAGTTGCCAGAAAGCATGAGAGTGACCCAGCTGCAATGTGGGAAAAGATTTTGTGGTCACATGAGACCAAGATAGAGCTTTTTGGCCAAAACTCAAAGTGCTATGTGTAGCGCAAACCTAACACTGCCCATGCCTCAAGACACACCATCCCTACAGTGAAGTATGGTGGTGGCAGCATCATGCTGTGGGGATGCTTCTCATCAGCAGGGACTGGGCATCTTGTTAAAATTGAAGGAAGAATGGATGGAGCAAAATACAGGGAAATACTGCAAGAGAACCTGCTTCAGTCCGCTAAAAAACTGAAGCTTGAGAGGAAATTCACCTTTCAGCAGGACAATGATCCCAAGCACAAGGCCAAAGCAACATTGGAGTGGCTCAAGAACAAAAAGGTGAATGTCCTACAGTGGCCCAGTCAAAGTCCTGATCTCAATCCCATTGAGAATCTGTGGCACTATTTGAAAATTGCAGTCCACAAGCGTCGTCCAAAAGCTGTTATTGCAGCGAAAGGTGTGTGAGGGTTGAATACTTATGCAAGCAAGATATTTCAGTTTTTTATTTTTCTTAAAAATATTTCCCAACATAAAACCAATGTCACCTTACAATAATTGATTTTGAGTTTCAGTGTTTTAAAATAAAATATCAAAAAGAACGAAATTTCAATGTACCAATTATAATTCAGTAATATGAGAGAATTGGTCAGGGGTCTGAATACTTTTGCAAGGCACTGTATATATATATATATATATATATATATATATATATATATATATATATATATATATATATATACATATATATATATATATATATATATAATGGCCAATACCACGGTAGGCTGTGTAGTATACTATTTATAAACACAGTGGTTCACACGTTTCTCAAATTAGATATATTCAGGCAAGTTGGGTTGGGAAATCAGTAAGGCTAGCTTTAAATTCTACTATATTCTCAAATGCATTATATTCACAGCTATTTCTTTTCTTTATTTTTATTTTACATTAATCAGGTTAAAATTGAATAAGCTAAATAGTGTACAAGATTCCCAAGCCAGTTTTAAGTTTTGTTTAAGAAATGCTGAATATAAGTTGCTGTATACTAACTGCTCAAATCTAACTGTTATTATTTTATACAATGGATAGTTCAAAACTTACATTAGTATCCTGGAATGTTAAAGGCACACATAAACAAATTAAAAGAAAGCAGTTATTAAATTACTTTAGAAAGCTGGACTGTGGCATTGCAATGTTGACGGAGAGGGAGGCAAACAAACTTAAAACAATCTTGGGTGGAAGAATTGTACTCTTCATTCTTCTCTTCCAAAGCTACAGGGGTGCATTTGAAGCTCCAATTATCTCTCCCTTAATATCATCAGATCAAGTGGGTTTCTTAGCCAACCGATATTCAGCGGATAATGCTAGAAAATTTCTAAATATCATTTATAAATAACAATCAGTTAATACTCCAGTTGCTGGAGTACACTTTGAACCAATTTGGTCTAGGTCACTCCTTTTTGAAATGGGTATCTCTTATTTATAGCAGACCATCTGAAGCAGTGATTACAAATGGTAGAATTTCTTCTTACTTTCAGTTAGAGAGAGGTACAGGGCAGGGTTGCCCTCTATCACCACTATTGTTTGTCCTGGCTCTCAAACCCTTAGCAGAAGCAATCAGATTACATCCTGAAATTACAGGTCTAACATTGGGAAGTCATCATCATAAACTTGCAATGTATGCAGACGATATGCTTCTTTTCCTAAATAACCCTCAACAGTCATTAACCCCTTTATTAAATTTAGTGTGGATTGAAGAAAAGGGGCTCCTCTAACAGGGACCGGCCTGTCAGAGACCCCTCGTCTCTTTCCACCTTCACTGCCCGCCAGGCACTTGAAACACTCAGTTAAAACGGCGGGAGACCAGCCTTGTCCAATCTAGTACTTTCTATTAAAAACAGTTGCATACCGATCCCCAGCCTCCCGACTGCTTAGGAGGAAGCAGGCCAGCCTCCTTCACAGCATACAGGAGCCTCTGAACCACCTGCAGTCTGATGGCTGCCCCCTTGCTGGCAAAGCTGACCAGCCTCTGCCCCCCTTCATCAGTGGGAGGTACAGGACTCCCGGCCTCAGCCAGTGTCTCCCGCTTCAGAAGAAATCCAGCAGCACCCTCTGGATCTCCTCCACCATGCTCCAGAGGGGTCCAGGTACACCAACTTGTGCCACAACATGGGGGCCACCAGGGACTTGATCTATCAATCGTGTGTACGCACAAATTTCATTCTAAACTGTGTGTACGCACATTTTAACAAAAAGTATGAGTTTTATCAACATAAAACTGTGCGTGGATATGTTCGTAGGCTCACGCACACTCTGGACCAATGCGTACGAATCTTGCGTATGCAAGATTGATAATCACAATTTAATTGTGCGTGCGAACATTCTAAACTCTGTGTGTACGAACAATTTAAGTAATGTTTATATGCACGACAGATCAAGCCCCTGGTTATTGATGTATTAGGTTGCAGACACCTCCAGATGTCAACCAGGTCACTGGACTCTGCAGCCAGCTGTCTTGCGGTGAAAAAACAGCTAGAAATCAAAAGGTGTGTGTTAGCTCCACTACACAAGAGTCCTGTGATGATGACACTGCTCTACACATCCCTCTTTATACTTTGTATGGGATCTCTCCCTAAACTGGCCCTAGTCTCGCTAGTTTCTGGAGTCCTGGTTCACACACACAGTGACTCCGTAGTCCCGGTTAACATACACGGTGACCTGAAACCCAGACTTGCTACAGAGAGGTAGAGGGAAAGAGGGCAAGTGAAGAGAGGCAGGCAGAGATAGCCTAAGGCAGCGGTGGCCAATACGTGGATCGCAAAAGATTTTCGGTGGATCTCGGGACAAATCAGAACAAGCACTAGCATATAAGCATGCAACAGTTTTTGTTTCGGCTGATGGGCAGAGCCTTCTGTGTCGTCCAGTAGCACAGATGAAAATATCCCAACAGTTTCTGCATATGAGACGAACAAAATGCTTGTGCGAACATACATTTTAATTTAGGCGCACATATACGACTAGAAATTCCTAAAGGTTGACTGTAAGCAATAAACATGATTTATTTTATCAGCTGAAAACTCATAGCTCAATCGTAATGTACTCTGGGAATGTAGTTTACACTGCCCACTGTTAATCACACATTAAAAACTACAAATCCCATACCCGCCAATTTCACTGATTTAGTGCGATGGCTACTGGTTTCCAGACAGTTTGTCAAACCAAGATGAGGAAAATAACAAATTCATATATGTCGGCGTCTTTACAAGAAATGAGCAATGCAGGCATGTCAGAAGATGAAAGCGACCAGGGATCTTCGAGTTAGTTACAGCATGTTCACAGTTGTAAAATACAAGTTCAACCAACAGTTGCTAAAAGATTTCCCCTGGCTTAAGTTTGAATGCTAAAAAAATCCAGGTTTTGCACGTTTTAACAGGATGCAGGGGAACTGATGGCAGGCAAGACTGCATTATTAACAGGGAGCCAGAAGTTCAAACATGAAAATATATTAAACACAGTGCTTCAAAACGGCACGCAATGTGCGGAGAGGCAGCCCAGCCCGCTACCATAAACAGGCAAGCAGCACATTCTGAGGAACATGCACCAGGCAGCTAAAAAAAAGTTGTCCATTTTAATTTTGTTGATGCAAAAGTATTGAAGTATTGAAATACGAAAGGAAGGAAAAAAATATCTGTAGATATTCAACAATACATTTGAGCAAAAATTGTATTATTATTCTTTTTATTTTTTTTGTGTGCCACTAAATTTTTCAGTGTATCTTTTTTTTTTTTTTTTTTTTTTTTTTTTTTTTAAACTTAGGCGCACATGTGCTTAAAAAGTTAGCGTAGAGCGTCTGTTACATTTTTGTTGTTGTGGTTGTTCTGTTTTATTATTGCTATTATGTATTGGACACTGTTATATTAAATCCCGGTAATAATTATTGATCATAGCTTACTGGTGGATCGCAGAGCCCGTTGAGATCCACCAAAATGGATCGCAGTGTTTGGTGTATTGGCCACCACTGGCCTAAGGGATAGAGAGACATCCTAAGGAAGACTTACAGAATTAGAATCAATTAAATTAAAAACTACAACAGTTCCTGATCTCAATCTTGGCAGCAGCAGAGAAGCCAGTTGTACAGAAATTAGTTTCTAGTGAGATCCTGTCTCCTTATCTCTGCAGGCTGAGTGCGTGTGGTCTCACAGGTGAATGCTGTGAAAACTTGGCTTCTGCGCTCTGTAAAAACCAGTCAACCCTAAGAAAGCTGGACCTGGGATGGAATGGCCTGGGGAGTTCGGGGGTGAAATTGACTGCTGCACTGAAGGATCCAAACTGTAAATTACAGAAACTAGGGTAAGTAAACACTCTGCGTGTTTGTGTGAATATTACATTACTGACAGAGGGATGACAACTTCACTCCTCTCCTCTCTCTGTTGCCCTCTTCCACTCCTCTCCTTCTCTAATAGCATTTCCCCACTCCTCTCCCATAGTTATACACACATACAGGGGAAAACCTGCCACCTGTAGCACACACTTTCGTGTCACTGGGCTGTTCCTCACATGACTATTAATTTGTTATGCAGATTGAGTCCCTGAAATGTATTGTGTAATATGTAAAAGCTAAATAACGCTATTGTTATGAAATGTTACTACTAATAATAATAAAAATAATAATAATAGTTAAATGTAGGCCTCTTAATAAATAGCTATTTAAAAAAATATGAATTACTTTTTTGTAGTCGTTATCGTAATAAATACCAATATCAACAGAATCCGTATCAATTACAGTCGTGGTCATAGTAAAAATGGTATATAATACATTTTAATTGCTAATAATAATAATAATAATAATAATAATAATAATAATAATAATAATAATAATAATAATAATAATAATAATAATAATAATAATAATCATCATCATCATCATCATCATCATATCCTGGCAAGATAACTGTAGTAGATGCTTCTTTATAAAACTGCGAGTGACTGTAGTAGTACAGACAGCTGAGAGACAGACGGTGAAACACCCACAAAATATTGACATTTTCTCTTCATCCAATTGCCAAAGAAGTATACCAAAACATACTTAACAAGTGTCATTGCTGTGCTTATGGGTAATGTAGTTTCAAAATCAATCCATTATTTTAAATAGGAGAGTTACAAATGTAAAGAAAATGCGCTCTGTTTGGCCAATTTAGATCGGTCCGTACATTCTAAAAGTGTCGGCCGGGCCGATTAGATCGGCCCTGACAGTTATAGGGTGAAGCCTAAGCACTGCATTTTGTTTCTATATGAACTTTGCTTGCCCAATAATAAAATTGATAAAAACTAAAACAAAGCAGGGAGGGAGGGAGAGAGAGACTGGGAAGAGAGCGAGAGAGAGGGTGGTGGGTGACAAGAGATAGAGGAGAGAGAATGAGAATGAGGGCAGGGGGAAAAGAGGGACAGAGAGAGAGAGAGGGGAGAAGGGGAGAGGGAGACAAAAAGATGGAAAAAGTCAGAGAGGTAGAGAGAGAGACATGGGGAGAAAGAGTGACACAGACAGACAGCGAGAAAGAAAAGGGAGAGTGAAAAGGAGTGACAAAGACAGGGAGAGAGGGGTTAATGACAAGAGAGAGGGAGGAGGTAGGGAGAGGGGGCAGAAATAGAGGTGGAGGAGAAAGTGAGACAGGGAGAAAGAGGAGGAATGAAGAGAAGCAGGCCAAGACAGACAGACAGAGAGAGAGAGAGAGAGAGAGAGAGAGAGAGAGAATAAGACAATCAAATAGATTAAAAACTACCACAGTTCCTGATTTCAATCTTGACAGAAGCAGAGCACCCAGTTGTACTGAACCGAGTTTCTAGTGAGATCTTTTCTAATCTCTGCAGGCTGAGTCGGTGTGATCTCACGGGTAGTTGCTGTGAGGACCTGGCCTCTGCTCTCCGTACAAACCAGTCAACCCTGAGAGAACTGGAGCTGAGTGGCAATAAACTGGGAAATTCAGGAGTGAAACTGACTGCTGCACTAAAGGATCCAAACTGTAAATTAGAGATACTGGAGTAAGTAAACACTGGGTGTTTGTGTGAATATTACATTACTGACAGGGAGGGATGACAACTTCACTGCTCTACCCCTCTCCTCCTCTCTCCTCTCTCCTGTCCTCTCATCTCTTCTCTCCTCTATTGCTCTCCTCCACTCCTCAGCTTCTCTAATAGCACTTCCCCACTCCTCTCCCATAGTTATACACACATAGAGGGGAACACCTGCCAGCTGTAGCACATACTTTTGTGTCACTGGACTGTCCATCACATGACTGATTATTTGCTATACAGATTGAGTCCCTGAAATGTATTGTGCAATCTGTAAAAGCTGCATCTTTCTGTTGCATGTAAGTTTCAGTCAGGATAAGCAAGACAGCAGACCTGACAGGTGAGGGAGGGGGAGACAAAGAGGGAGAGGTGGCATACAGACAGACAGAAGTGGGTGAGAGAGACAAAAAAGAAAAAGGGAGAGATTGAAGAACAGACAGAGAGAGAGACGGAGAGGAGGGGAGGGCGAGGCAGACATGGAGTGGGAGAGAGTGAAAGGAAGTGAGACAGGTAAGGGAACAAAAAGACAGAGAAAGACAGACAGACAGGCAGAGGGAGAGAAAAATGAGGAGAGTAAAAGAGAGAGATAGAGGGAGAGAGACTTCAGTTAAAAAAGAAAGACATCACATCACATGTTAAAAACTGGTTCAATAATCAATCTCAAAAAGACCTCCCCAGCACATCAGCATCAAAAAACATTTACAATTGTTGAAAAAATAATAATTCCTGCCTTTAAAAATAATTACTTTATAATAAATACAAATATAAATTAAAAAATAAAACCAGCCCTTCACCCTTGTCAAGACAACAGAGTATTAAACATTTCTAGATTTCCTGACAAATTAGCATTCGTAATAGGTTTTATCCAATCGAAGCCTGGAATCTTATGACAAAGTCTATCGGAGAAGCAGGGCCCCCCGTCAACAGCGTGGGGTCGACTTCCTCTTTTTATATCCAGCAACGCCTGATGATCAGATCTCCATTCTGTGAGACAAAATATTTGTCCTTATTTCACTTGTTTGGTCTGCTATATAACTATAACTGCTTAGCTACAGCAATATTTGTATATCACTCCTGATATTTATCAGTTAATGTGACTATTATTCTTGTGTAATGTGTTTGTTTATTCACATTAATGCGTACTGAGCCCTGTCTGGGACCCATGCAGTATACACTGGGGATTGACTGTGCAGGTTTCCCCTGGGTTCTGGGCTCCCTTTATATTTGCATATTATTGCTTATTTGCTTTATTTTCTCTCTCTCTCTCTCTCTCTCTCTCTCTCTCTCTCTCTCTCTCTCTCTCTCTCTCTCTCTCTCTGAGGATTGTGGGAGGGGCCTGCTGCAAGCAGGGTTTGTGAGCTGTGTGAGAGCGGTAGTGGTGAACTGTATTGCCATTTACTTATATATGTATTTATTATATATTTATTAAACGTTTTTTAAAAAATATTTTTTTGTTATCGTAGTACTTTTTAAACGTTTTAGCCAGTGTGTGCCAAAGATGGGCTCCCACTCCGGTGGGTTGGGGGGGCTTACCAGGCGCCACGGTTTTAAAGTTTTTTCCCAAAATAATGATTCTGTTGAAGATGTGCTGCTTGCCGTGGGGCGGGTGGTTGGTTTTGAAAAGATCACATTCGCCTCACGGATGAACAAAGCTATAGTCGTTTTCCTTAACCAAGAAAATCTGGTTAACAAAATTGTGGAAGGGATTTATGTTGAATGATTCTTTGGTAACTGTAACACCGATATCTACACCTCTTACCAAAGTAATATTGTCAAATATTCCCCCTTTTATTAATAATTCATTGATCGAAAGAGAGCTTTCCAGATATGGTAAGATCAAAATGATTCCCCTTGGATGTAAAAAACCAGAGGTTAAACACGTCATGTCTTTTAGGAGAAAGTATTTGTACTGCTTGATAACCCAGAAAAAAATCTGAATGTAGCTTGGCGTTTTAATATAGAGGGCAGGCATTCTGTTGTTTTTGCCAGCACGGAGGTTTTTAAATGTTTTTCTTGCGGGGAACAGGGGCACCTTAAATGGACCTGCCCCAAGCTACAAACTGAACCACGGCAAGCAGTAGTAGTGGTGACGGGGAGGCGGCCGGGGTTGTTCGGAGAGTGGAGGTGGAGGAGCCGCCGAGACCTGAGCCACAGCCCAGGAGGAAGAGACCGGAGGAGCCGGGTACCAGCGCGGCTGCAGCCGAACCAGGGGCTGCAGTGCTGGCCGACGCAGACAAGGAGGGGGTGTACACTGCAATCGTAAAAAAAAAAAAACTTAAAAAAAGAACATCTCCTGCTGCTGCTGGCCTGGCGGGGGGAGAGGAGGAGTCTGTGTGGGGGCCCCTTATGGTCTCTCATGACAGCGGTGTAGGGTCTCAACCCTCTGCTGCAGTGGGGCTGAGCGCCGGGTCTGAAGGACAAGAGAAAGGCGGGCCTCAACCCGCGGATCTCGTATCTGAGGACCCGGTGCTGGAAGGGAGCGGTGTTTGGGGGGGATAGCCTCGGGGCTCAGGTAGGCCCTGTTGGCGTTCCCCCTAGTGATGAGACTCTTCAACCTGCGGAGTTGGTAGCAGAGATGCCGGAGGCTGATGGAGATTCTGTGGGTGAGGAGGAGGACGGATCGGCGGGATCGGACAAGGATGGATGGGAGGACGGGCTCTCCGACACCTCGCAGCTCTCTGACATCACGGCCAGCCAAAGGGGGAAACTGTATTCACTGAAAGAGATCAGTGATTTTCTTGAAAGAACAAAAGGTAAGAGGCGAGTAGACATTAAATCCTTCTTCCTAGATCAGAAACTTTTTTTGTGTGCTGCAGACTTAATATTAAGGAAATCGTCTATAAATGAGTTTGAACAGAAAAAGAGGTTCAGACTTAAAAAATATGTCCGCTCAGTTTGGAAAACGTTAGCCGCATCTAAACATTTTTAATGGCTAATTTTATTAAGAAAACTTTTATTTTAACGTGTTTGTTATTTTTGAATAATCTGTTTTTATCAATGAAGAATTATTTTAGGCTCTTTTTAATGTGAACGGGTGCAGGGATTCCATCAAAACATTACACACACAAAAGACAACATTCCTCTGCCCAGGAGAGCAAACACCAAGAAAAGGTGTTAAACCAATCCCTCGCCCAGGACAACTGGAAGCTGCTAGAGACTGGAAAATGCTGGCAGATGTTGGTCAACGGCTTATTTTTCCACCTGAGATTGCCACCACTAACCTTCGACCAGATATTGTCTTGTGGTCTGGATCAGCACGCCTTGTTCACCTGGTAGAGTTAACAGTGCCATGGGAGGATGCTGTAGATGAGGCATATGAGAGGAAGAAACTGCGGTATGCTCAACTAGCCACTGAAGCGGAACAGCGAGGATGGAGAGTCCGGGTTTACCCAGTGGAAGTGGGTTGTCGAGGATTTGTGGCACACTCCACAACCCGGTTTCTCAGAGACGTCGGATTCAGTGGCCAAGAGTTGCGTTGCACAGTGAAGAACTTATCTGAAGCAGCAGAGAGGAGCAGCAACTGGCTGTGGTTGAGACGGAAAGATTCCGGCTGGGGATCTCAAGCACAATAGAAAGAAAGAAACTCTGATGTACTGGTAAGTAAGCTGGGCTCAGTTGAGTGGGGGACGGAGGGGGGGTGATGCTGGGATGCCAAAATCACCGTCTAGCCCTCTTGAGGTGTCGTGGGCTAGTCGACGAAACACCGAGGATAGGGAGCTAGGGAGGCAAAATAAGCTGATCCCTGGAGCCAGCATTACACTTCAGCCATCAACACCAGACAGAAGGATCTCTACATCATCATATGGAAGGAAGTGCAAATGGATGGAGACACAGATGGATCACATTAGTTTACTGTCAAGCTACGTCTTAGTTGGTGCTTATCTTGGCGAGAGCCAAGTTCAAATCAGCATGAAGTTTTAACATCTACTCTCATGTAATGGAAATCATTAATGTGAACGGGTGCAGGGATTTTAATAGAAGAGCACAATTATTGATTTTTTAAACAGCAAGCGTTCAAACGTGATTTTATTGCAGGAGACACACTCGGACAGCAGTAATCAGTTTCACTGGCAGTCTGAGTGGAGGGGCGACTGTATTTTAAGCCACGATTCTAATTTTAGTGCTGGGGTTGCTGTTTTATTTTCTCCAGGATTTGGGACAGGGATTTTATCTATTGAGGAGATTGTTCAAGGTCGACTTTTAAAAGTACAGATAAAACATGCTGGTATTTTTATTGATTTTATTAATATTTATGCACCAAATGTTGGGGAGGAGAGGATTTTATTTTTTAAGAAGCTCAGTCAGTTACTCAGGGGTTGCAGTACGGACAATTTCCTCGTGGTGGGGGGTGATGTTAATTGTACTATTAATTTTAATAAAGATAGAAACCACGGGGAACCCCATCCCCAGTCTATCAGGGAGCTGGCCACTGTATTAAATACTTTTGACCTGGTTGACATTTGGAGGATATTTGATCCCACAAGTAGACAATATGCATGGATCAAATGTAAGCAAAATCAGCTGTCAGGGGCACGTCTGGATAGGTTCTATACTCCACAACAGCATACTAACAAATTCACTAAAAGTAGTATAGCACCCAGTAGCTTTTCTGATCATCATTTTGTTTCCGTCACTGTTTCACTACCAATCAAATCAGATTCAAAATCATATTGGCACTTTAACAATAATCTGCTACAGGACAAAGACTTCACTGATTATTTTGAATTGTTTTGGAAAAATTGGAAAAATAATAAAAAAGATATATAGTAGTTTAAAACAGTGGTGGGATATAGAGAAAATTCAAATAAA
The DNA here is from genome assembly GCA_036884735.1 of Huso huso. Lineage (NCBI taxonomy): Eukaryota > Metazoa > Chordata > Actinopteri > Acipenseriformes > Acipenseridae > Huso > Huso huso. Next base: position 19,469,068 of record CM072685.1, read on the forward strand.
ACTTTTCTGTCAACAATACACACAAAATGTCACCAGGTCAGTGGATGCAGCAGTGTGGCGTAGTGGTTAGGGCTCTGGACTCTTGACCGGAGGGTTGTGGGTTCAATCCCTGGTAGGGGACACTGCTGCTGTACCCTTGAGCAAGGTACTTTACCTAAATTGCGCCAGTAAAAACCCAACTGTATAAATGGGTAATTGTATGTAAAAATAATGTGATATCTTGTAACAATTGTAAGTCGCCCTGGATAAGGGCGTCTGCTAAGAAATAAATAATAATAATAATAAAGTGGTCAGTGAGCTGGAGAGAGATTGTTGAGTTTGAGAGCCAGCTGGCCAGCGAGAGCGATGAGGGGGCGTATCGGGGCCTGCAGGTGAGGAGGCAGCTCCTGGGCAGCCTGCTGGAGAAGAAGGTGAAGAGCTCTCTGCTCAGAGCCTGCTTTACTGAACTCAAAGATATGGACGCCCACACAGCCGCCTTCTTCGGCCTGGAGAGGAAGACAGCAAAGCGCAAGACAATGTGCTGTCTGAGACTGCCCGGGGGAGAGAGGTCTCCAGCCCTGCTGAGCTCAGACATGTTACAGTGAGCTTTTATACTGATCTCTACAAGGCTGAGGGCTGCGACCCGGGAGAGATGGAGCGGCTTCTCCAGAGTCTCCCCAGCCTGGACAAGGAGGAGAGCAGCGGACTGGACATTCCGTTGGCATTCCCAGAGCTCACTGCGGCCGTGGCGCAGCTCTCCAAAGGGAAGGCTCCCGGACTGGATGGACTGCTCTTGTTCTGCTCATGTGAGAAGCTTGTTCTGCTCATGTGAAAAACACTCTCTGAAAGACTGAGATCCCATTGAACTGGAACTTTTGAAACTAGAGTGAGAGATGTTGAATCGGTTATGTTATTTTGCATCAGTGTATTTTGTTTGTTTTGTTTTGTTTTGTTTTTTAGAGTGGCTTTGTTTAGTTTTTATATTGTATTCTAATTTATAGAATAAAGGGATTTTAAAAGTCAGAGATGTAAACAATGCAGGCCCAGAGCTGACTCTGACCTGCAAACTCAGTCGTCAAAGGTAAGCGCGTACACTCGGGAGGACCGGAAACAAAACTTGAAAAATTGAGCAAATTGAAACCTACTTTAATGAAATATATATATATATATATATATATATATATATATATATATATATATATATATATATATATTCTTTTATAGAGCTTCAGCTAATTTTGTTGCAGTGTCAACTCTGCATATATATTTTCCTTTAAGATAAGCAGTGTCCCACCTGGTATTCAAACCCATGACCCTCCTGGCAGGAGTCCAGAACCCTAACCACTACTCCACACTGCCTACATTGATAATATCTGTAGTCTTTACATCTAAAAAACTGACCATTCTGTGTATTTCTAATTTGTTTTGTTTTTTTGTTTGAGGTTAAGAATATATTTACATTTTTCGCTAGATTTTTTAAATTCAGGTTTTGGAGAGGTGTTTCTTTATCTTGGGAAGTTTTATTTATTTGCTAGTTTAGTTAGTTTGTTATTCATATATTTTGATATATATATTTATTTTGACATTATTCAATTAAAGTACTATATATGTATTTGTATGTTTTCAATCGATTTGTGTTTGTTTAGTTAAAAAATATGAATAGCCTAATAAATATATGATGAGCATATTAAAATAACATTAATGTGTTCTCTGCACACATTACATTATGGTGACCAGGCTCAGTATAGTAGTAAAATCAAATAAATACATAGCACACTTTTTTTTTTGTAGTCTATCCTACATGTAATACAAAACAAACCATGCTGATGCATTGTAGGCTACACATTGCTGCAAGAAGCATAGATAACAAAATATTCTTTTAAATTGAAACTAAATTATTTGAATAATTTTCTTTTTATCTTAGTCTGCTTAGTGTCCAATTAGCCCAAAATAAATTACCTAGATTCTGGTATAGGAAGCAAACTTGTTAAATTTGCAGATGATACCAAAATAGGTGGCAGACACTATAGCAGCACCAAAAGTCATCCAAAATGATCTAGACAGCATCCAAAATTGGGCATAGACATGGTAATGGCATTTAATAGGGATAAGTGTAAGGTACTGCATGCAGGCAAGAAAAATATACCTTACAAATATCAAATGGGAAACACTGAACTTGAGAAGGGTATTGTGAACGTGTGGGTTGCAGTGCGTAGTGAAAGGGTGATGCAGGTGCTCCAGACAAAGACAAACACAAAGTTCACGGTACAAGTTATTTTATTCTGCTTGACCAGTATTTAAATGATAAAACTGGCTCTACCCAGCAATGGGTATTGCCAGCGCCAAAACAAGGGGTTGCAGTCCCGAAATAATAATTCCAAAAACACAAACACAGACACGTCTCCGGACAGTGCGTGCTCGGGTGCAGGTGCAGTGCTGGATACAGTGATGCCGGTTAAGTGCAGGTGCGGTGAAGTCCGGGTGAATCTCTGGCCTCAGGCTGCAGCTCCCAGATCCGTGCTTAATCAGTCTGACAAAGACAAAACACACAAGGTTGCAAAACAAACAAAACACTTAACTCTCCTTCAAAACAGTCATCGTTTCCTCCCATCAACCACAACAAAGGATCCGATTATGGCGTCACGTCCTCCTAAAGTACCCTCAGCCCCGCCCCCTCCGATAGCTAGTTCAATCACGTCTCCTCCAATTCATGAATGAAACTTTGCTTACCATACTAGGGCGGGGACTCCTGGTACCGTGACGCCATCCCTTTCCTGAATGGCAAGCTTCCGACTGCCCCGGAATGAACTGCGAAACATTCAGTACGGGCACGCAATTCCTGCTGTACAGTGCTCTCACAGGTCGAGAGGGAGATTGTTGATTCAGATTCATTCGCTCTTTGTCACAGGTATCTATGAAAAAGACTTAGGAGTGACGACACACAAATAGGAGGAGTGGCAAACACTGGCAGTAGCAAAGGTCATTCAAAATGATCTAGACAGAATTCAGAACTGGGCAGACACATGGCAAATTACATTTAATAGAGAAAAGTGTAAGGTACTGCATGCAGGCAATAAAAATGTGCATTATAAATATCATATGGGAGATACTGAAATTGAAGAAGGAATCTATGAAAAAGAGTTTATGTTGACTCAGAAATGTCTTCATTTAGACAATGTGGGGAAGCTACAGTCCCTTGAAAAAGTCTTCACACCCTTGAATATTTTTCACATTCTACTGCCTTAAAAATACAATGCAAAATGCATTAAAGTGGTAGTTTGTTTCACTGATCTACACAACATCATTTACACTTTCAACGTGAAAGAACAATTATAGAAATATTCAAAAAGTAATTAAAAATAATAAAACAAAAAGTCTTGATTGCATAAGTCTTCACACCCTTTGTCATAGCAAACCCAAATTAGCTCAGGTACAACAAATTGCCTTAACAAGGCACATACTAAGTTAAATAGAGCCCACCTGTGACCAATCACAGTAGTTCAACTGATTTGAATACTCCTGGATGAAGAATCAAGCTGTTTCTGTTGTATGAAGTGAATTTGAAGCAAATGGCAAAACATGCCGAACAAGGAGCTGCCAAAAGAACTCTGGGATAAAGTTATTGAAAGGTACAGATTGGGGGAACACTATAAGAAACTTTCAATGTCTTTGAGTATACCTTGGGGCACTGTCAGGTCCATCATTGTAAAGTGGAAACAGTTTGGCACCACTTCATCGATCAGGCTGTCCCTCCAAAGTCATTAGCCGTGGCTTAAGGAAACTGTTGAGGGAGGTCACTGTGAGGCCTAAGATTACTTTAAAAGAACTACAGAGGTCTCTGGCTGAGATTGGGGAAAATGTTGAATGTTCAACAATTTCAAGAGTACTCCACAAACATGGCCTGTATGGGAGGGTGGCAAGAAGGAAGCCACTGCTGAAAAAAAGCCATACAATGTGCCGCATAGCTTTTGCAAAGAAACACTTAGACACTGCACGCATGTGGGAGAAGGTTTTGTGGTCTGATGAGACCAAAGTGTAAATTTTTGGTCTCAATGCTAAGCGATATGTGTGGCGTAAACCAAACACGGCACATCACCCTGCTAACACCACCCCTACAGTAAAGCATGGTGGTGGCAGCATTATATTTTGGGGATGTGTTGCAGCAGCGGGGACAGGGAGGCTTATGAAGATCGAGGGAAAGATGGATGGTGTAAAGTACAGGCAGCTCCTGGTGGAAAACCTGTTCCAGTCTGCCAGAGACCTGGGACTGGGGAGAAAATTCACCTTTCAGCAGGACAATGATCCTAAGCACAAAGCAAAAGCAACAATGGAGTGGCTCAGCAAGAAGAAAGTGAATGTCCTCGAGTGATCTAGTCAAAGCCCAGACCTGAATCCTATAGAAAATCTGTGGCAAGACTGCAGTCCACAGACGATCCCCAGCCAACTTGAAAGAGTTTGAGCTATTCCGCTGTGCTAAGTTAGTAGACACTAATCCAAAACGACTCATGGCTGTTATTGCTCAAAAGTGGCTTGCACCAAGTATTGACTCGAGGGGTGTGAAGACTTATGCAATCAAGACTTTTTGGTTTTTTATTTTTAATTACTTTTTGAATATTTCTATAATTGTTCTTTCACGTTGAAAGTGTAGATGATGTTGTGTAGATCAGTGAAACAAACTCCTACTTCAATGCATTTTGAATTGTATTTTTAGGCAGTAGAATGTGAAAAATGTTCAAGGGTGTGATGACTTTTACAAGGCACTGTATAAAAAAGGCCAACAAGATGCTCGGATATATTGTGAAAAGTGTTGAATTTAAATCAAGGGAAGTAATGTTAAAACTTAACAATGCATTAGTAAGTGTGTAGTGTGTTCAGTTCTGGTCACCTTGTTACAAAAAGGATATTGCTGCTCTAGAAAGAGTGCAAAGAAGAGCGACCAGAATTATCCTGGGTTTTAAAGGCATGTCGTATGCAGACAGGCTCAAAGAATTGAATCTGTTCAGTCTTTAGCAAAGAAGACTATGAGGCGATCTGATTCAAGCATTCAAAAATCTAAAAGGTATTGACAATGTCAACCCTGGGGACCTTTTCGACCTGAAAAAAGAAACAAGGACCAGGGTCACAAATGGAGATTAGATAAAAGGACATTCAGAACAGAAAATTGGAGGCACTTTTTTACACAGAGAATTGTGAGGGTCTGGAACCAACTCCCCAGTAATGTTGTTGAAGCTGACACCCTGGGATCCTTCAAGAAGCTGCTTGATGAGATTCTGGGATCAATAGGCTACTAACAACCAAACAAGCAAGATGGGCTGAATGGCCTCCTCTCATTTGTAAACTTTCTTATGTTCTTATGTTCTAATGTTGCGGACCAAACCCAGCGCAGCCTTGGGAATGGGATTTTGCAGGCTGCTACACAGCAATCCCTCTGAGGCTGCCCATACAGGTATGAACTTGCTCCCTCTAAGGCAGGAATGGCCAACCCTGGTCCTGGAGATCCTCAATGCTGCAGGTTTTGTAAGCATCTCAAAATCATCAATTGCTAAATACCTGGAACACATGGTGATTCTGACTAATTAAGCCCAGTCATTGAGTCAATTAACTAATTAAGAGGCTAGGGTATAACAAAAACCAGGAGACTGTGAGGTTCTCCAAGATCACTGAATAGAGCAGACAGACAGATAACTGTAGTTGACACACCACAACGTGTGCAGGATTTATTTGGTACAAAAAATATTCTGAAGTGGCACTCAGCGCTGTTCTGTCGCAGCTGCATAATGGTGTTGAACAGCGTGGGCATGTGAGCGTTGGTACCTGTATCTCTATGGTCGAGCTTTTACACTAAGGGCAGATCATCATACCCTCATCGCATTGCTGGCCACACATGGGTCAGGACACAAACCGCTGCGGCTACTCAGATGGGCCGATCGCCTTAATCAGTATAACGTCACACTGGAGTTCACCCCAGGACGCCACAACACCGTTGCTGATCTCCTGTCGCGGGCTGTTTTACCACATTGGATGGCAGTGTACCACCCACAGGCCAATGGGGAGTGGAGCATTTTAACAAGACCCTTAGAATGGTATCTGTGCATATCTCACTGAGGACTGCCAGTTTGAAGCTGCCCTCCTTCAAACTCTCCAACTTTTCCAGGCCACCAAACACACAACCACAGGGGTCTCGCCTGCTTTCCTCATGTTGGTAAGGGAACTGCAACTTCCTTTGAAGCGCCTAAAATTAGAAGCGTATGAAGCTCCAGTATGACCAATCTCACAGAGGGAGGAATCCTATTGGTTGTGCATCAAGTACGACCATCGCAGCAAACTGCAACCCCAATGAAAGTTAGGGCCAGCTACCTATCGACTTCGGGATGGGTCTCGGTGGCATGGAAATGGTCTACCACAACTCTGATGGGGGGTAATAGCATGCCGTCCCTCTCTTGGCAACACGCTGCCAGGAACCTAGGCATGGAAGGCCCTCTTGACCCTCCTGTCCCACATCAGATGCTTGACCGACCTCCAAGGGCAGAAGTCCACCTGCCTGGATGAGAGATTATGTGACCGAGAACTAAGAAAAAGAAAAATAACACTGAAGGGGGGGGGGGGTGTTATGTTCAGTTTAATAAACAAGTGCAGTAGTACAGCACTGCTACCACATTATGTTAAGAACTGCTGTAATAGTTACTGCAAGTTGAGGCTGCCTAGTTTGACGACAGTCGTAAAAAGCTAAAGAGACATGTTGGTCTGGTTGTTGCAAACAGTAAGGTTCAGTTTATATATTACTGCGTCTTGTCTTGTGAATATATATATAACATTTTTATTTTTTAGAAATATTTTAGTTTATTAAGCCTGTGTGTAGTTGAAAAACAAAGTACTAGAGCTGTTCTAAAAATCAATAGAGGTAACCTTTACATTTTACATTTACTAATAAAATTCAACTGAGTCAAAATGCACATAATGTTTACTAGCATGAAGTGTTAAAAAATGTATACAAGGTGGCAGTTCAATCAGTTCCTTGAATTATTACACTTAACCTTTTCCTCTTAAATCCGAGTGTTAAATCCAAAACTTCTTCCTAGTGTAAAATACAAATGCCCTCATTGTAACATAACTGGAAAATACAGAAGTTTTTTTCAATGTATACCTCTTACGCCCTCTAGTCCCGCGGGCGGAACATGGAACTGCACGTAAACATTATATTTCATAACTCATTTGTAATATTATTACAAAAGCAAAAGAGAAGAAAAGCAAAATCGTTGTTTTCCTACCGTCAAACGGCGAAGGAATTTTTCGAATCCGTCATTTCACCGCTGAGATATCGCATTCGCAATGTGTCTAGTACCCCCATGTTTCCAAAACAAATGTGATCGACTAGCTTGCGTTTTGCTGCTCTGGTCTTACAACCTTGATGACGGTGAAGTTGTAGGGGATGGTCTCAAGCTTTCCATTCATACCTTTACTTTGTTTGTAGCCCAATCCATTACAGAGTAATGTGCAAACAAACACGCCCACCTCTTGAATGAGATTAGGGGGAAAAAAAAGCCTTACAAAGGCTAATGCATGTGGCAATGGATAGCATGTGAGGTGCCAGAAGTTAACATCCCTTTTAGAACTTAGTGTATCACTGGACATAAAGATTTACACAATGTTTATTTTTGGAGAGGTTTGGGGACCCTTGGGCTTAGCTTTGTAAAAACTCCTGTAGAATTTGATCCCTTTGTTCAAACAGTTCCAAATTTTTACCCAGTATAGTAGACATGTTGGTGAAGCACTGGAAAAAAATCTGGCTCTTTTCATATGCTACAAGTTGAAAAAAATGACTATAGAACATAAAAAAAATGAAAAGCGTTTGTTGTTTTTTTTATGTATTTTTCTGTATTTTTCTGGATATCTCCTTCCAGTGTGGTACTGAGTAAGACTTTTATCACACCTGAGGTTTTAGTCGTGATCCCCAAGGGGTTACCTTGAATTCAAGCCCTGAACCATGCCTGTGCTGTCTATACTTTGGAAGATATTGTGATTTATTTAAGGGCACAGCCCCCCAGGCGGAAATTGCCTGTGAGGGGCTGGGGTTTTGACAGGTTAAATAAAGTGTGTACACATATGTTTGTGAAAGTCAGTGTTAACAGTACATGAATAGTGGGTCACTTTGTGATGTTGCCTCCTGCTGTTTTGGTTCATGTATTTTCTGCTCCCTTGTGTCACCTGGTGGCAGGACTAATAAAGTGCAGCTGATACAAAGCTTGTCAGAAAAAACAGGCTTGCGATATTTTTGCATTATTGCAGCATGTGGCTACATCTGTATATACACAAACTGCCGTGTAAACAAGTTACAGATAAACAGCAACAAAACAATCCAAATAAAACACAGCCAAAACACAGCAAATAAAAGAAAAGTGTGCATACCTTCTACACCCACACACTGCTATACAGTTGTGGGATCGGGATCCCCTGAACTCAACTACGCTTAAAGTACAGTTATACCAGGTATCCCACGGTGATAACCATTCTGATTTCTTTTCATTTCCTTTGGTTTGCTCACCCGTTTGCCAAGCACACTTTCCTGCCGTCTCCTTGGAAGCTGCGTCTGTCTTGAAAGTCCAGAACCACGTAGCGCAGCCTTATTTTTATTGGGCCAGGCGCTCCCTGGGACACGCACCCTCAGCCAACAAGAGAGCCTCAACCAGTCAAACGTAAAAAAACATTTACGTGTTAATTACCGTGAGATACCTGGTATAACTGTGCTTTAAGCGCAGTTTAGCTTAGGAGAACCCAATCCCTCCCACAGTATAGCAGTGTGTGTATTAGCGCAGCAAGGTTGAAGCGGGACACTTCTCTATATAGAAGGTAGCACTTAGCTGTCTGTAGGAACGCTTTTCTTTTATTAGCTGTGTTTTCACTGTGTTTTATGTTCTGTGTCTGTCTGCTCTATCCAGTGATCGACCCACACGCCCTTCCACAGTGACCAGTGAATAAAACAGTGGTAGTCAGAAGCTGCTAGCAAATCAGGAGCAAATGACATTCCCTTTGTGAAAACAATATCCCAAGCAATTGCCTTTGCTGTGATCTTGATGAAGAAAAAGTTGCTCTTTATTGTCATAGCAACATTTGTTAATGCAGCATTTAGAAATATGTTACATTGCATCATCACTACACACTATCCACCTAATGCATGTTCAAAAACAGACTATAAGGGTCTGGCAAAGTGGTTAATAGTGTACAGGTGCGGGTGATTAAAGAACAGACAGACAATTGTAATCCAGGTGAAAAGGTTTGTTTTTATTAGTTGTTTTTGTCCAGTGTCTGACAGCAAAACAAACAGGAAATAATAATGATGGTAAGTAATAGAGCGGCGTGTATTACTTACATTTATAATCCCCCAAGCTGGTCCCGAAATAATAGTCCCGTTCTTGTATCCCCACATTAAACACAAAACACATACACAAGTACAGTTAGTGTGTGAATTAGTGATTATGGTGCAATACAGTTTACAGTGATACAAGTGCAGTGCTGTTCCGGGTTTGTGCTGGCCTCTGGCAACAGCTCCGGAACGTGTTAGCTGTCTAGTGATAGCAAACAACAAATAAACAGAACAAACAAACACTCACGATACGGATACACGAAACACAGGTCCTTCCAGGTCACTTTTCATAAACCAAAAACGAAGGAACAGATAACATTGCTTCGACCCCTATTTATACCGTCACTCATGACCCCTTGGTAAACGATTGCAGCTGCTTTTTATGATCTGCAGCTGCCAAATCATTTCCCCTCCAGGTCAATGAGTTAGTGTACCGAAGCTCCATCCCTTTTCTACATGACCGACTTCCATTTAACCCTTGGAACGAAGAGTCAGGCCAAGTAGTCCAGAGTACTCTGTTCTTGTTACTTAGCGCCCTCACAGGTCTAGAGGGAGATTTACCACCAAGAATCATTGTCTTTCTGTCACAAGGGGTCAGAAGCTGTTCAAGTTATGTAGATGTCTGCAGTAAACCTTATTGTCCAATACACATAGCAGACTGCTTCCCAAAGTAAAAAGCCAGGGGAAGCTAGTTAAGGGTCATTTCATTGTTGTTTCCAACATATAAAACCTAAATAATGGATTCATATCACATCACTGTCATCAACTGTGGCAGGTTAGATTCAGTGGGGACGCCAGACCAGGAAATAACACACAGTAGGCTATTGCGGGGTGAGACGCCAATGTGCTCGTATTTTATTAACAAAAGAACAAAACAAAACAAAACGGCGCGAGGGCCAAAATAAGCCAACACTAAATAATGCAAACACAAAAACAAATTCAGTTTGGGTAGGTAGCAGTTGTCTTCCTCTCTTTGCATTTCTTGGACACAGTCTCCAGTCTCTCTCTTTCCTCTCTCTCTCTCTCCCAGACACAGGCTTTCTGCCTGCTTTTTATGCAGGTGGCCACTCCCCAATTAGCACCAATCTGCACTAACTGGACACACCTGTGGTTGCTGGCAGCGACATTAATACCGTCCCTGCCACATCAACATTAGCTTTTCATTCCTGAGAATGCCCAACACAATTGCAATGTCGTTGATGATATAATAACAGGTTATAGCCATATAAAGCCATTGTTCTAATCATATCTGAATAAAAGTGAAACTCATCATTCACATTTGGAATTTGAATGGAATGTCAACTTTGTTTCATATCTTTTACTCTTCACGGTAGGTGATTGTGACAGAAATACAATGATTCTTGGTTGTGAGGGCGCTAAGCAGTGAGAACAGAGTTCTTTGGACGGGCTGGTCTGACAGTTCTTTCCCAGGGTCGGGAAGTCGGCCAGTCTGGATGAAGGCGAGACTCCGTTGCAAGAACGCATTGACCCGGAAGGTAAAGAAAGATGTGGCAAGGAAAGATGTGGAAGCCGCAGATTGTAGAGGCGGTTGCACTCGTTTACCAAGGGGTCATGTGTGACGGCATAAAAAGTGGAAGGAGAATCGCAATCTGTTCTGTCACTTTGGTTAAAAACGTAAATAACCGAGAAGGGCGGAAAACGTCTGTGATTGCTGTTTCGTGAGTGTTTATTTGTTTTTGTACTAATTAGTGTTATTATTATTAGTAGACACTTAAGTAAGTTCCGGAGCTGTCGCCGAGGGCCAGCAAAAACCCGGAACAACACTGCACAACGCGCACCCAGGACTGGTGACCGTGATTGTATATTGTGGGAGAGATATCGTTTATTATTATTTGGGACTGCAGCCTGTGTTATTTTCCCTGCGCTTTACGCATTGTTGTGTATTGCCAGGGACTTTTCTTTTGGTCACCAGACCTGGACCTGAAAATAAAAGCTCAGTTTTTTCCCTTGGAATAACTCTGTCTGGTTCATTACGCACTGCATCACTCCTGCACCTGTACACAGTAAAGCCACTTTGCCATAGTGATCTATTCAATTTTTTCTTGATTATTTGTGATTAAATAAAGGTCATGTATTCAGTGTTTATCTGAGAATTACTGGGGTTGCTAATAACAGAGATTATTATTATTATTATTATTATTATTATAAATAGTGAATGATCATTTTCACATGTACTTCTGTGTTTTTCAGTCGTGCTGTCAGCCGACCGCTTTTTTCACACTGCGGACTCACCATGCAGCCACCCAAGAGCTACAGCGTCGGAGGACAATGCAGATCTCGGGCAGCTTACAGGCAAGCCCACAGGCACCTGGCCAGACTACAGAGGTCACTGGTGCGCGGTGAGCTGAGGACACCGTGGCCAACCTAAACCTCCCCCGGCAACTGGCAACCGGCAACCGGCAACGTCCAGGCTATAGAGCGCATCCTGCACTCCACGCGGAGCGCCTTTACCGGATGCGCCACTCGGGAGCCCCAGTGTGTTTTTCAGTCTTGTACACGGTGGTGGCACGAGACCCGTGTTTAATAAGATTGATCAAAATTTAAACAAGGCGGGGGGGGGGAGAGTGGATGATGAGAAACTGAGACAAGAAAATATGGGGGGAAGAGTGACAGAGAGAGAAAGGGGGGACAGACAGAGGGAGACAAAAAGATGGAAAAAGAGAGACACAGAGAGAGAGATTAAGGGAGACAGACAGAATAATGAAAAATGAAATAGATTAAAAACTACCACGGTTCCTGATTTCAATATTGGTAGCAACAGAGCAGCCTGTTGTACAGAACTGAGTTTCTAGTGAGATCCTGTCTCCTTATCTCTGCAGGTTGAATGAGTGTGGTCTCACAGGTGACTGCTGTGAGGACCTGGCCTCTGCTCTCTGTAAAGACCAGTCAACCCTGAGAGAGCTGGATCTGAGTTGCAATAACCTGGGAAATTCAGGAGTGAAACTGCTGTCTGCTGCACTGAAGGATCCACACTGTAAATTAGAGAAACTGAGGTAAGTAAACACTCTGGGTGTTTGTGTGTATATTACTTTACTGACAGGGAGGGATGACAACTACTCTACTCTCTTCTGACCTCTCATCTCTCCTCTCCTCTATTGCCCTCTTCCAGTCTTCTCCTTTAATAGCATTCCCCCACTCCTCTCCCATAGCTATATACACATACAGGGGAACACCTGCCAGCTGTAGCACACACTTTTGTGTCACTAGTGCTGATTGATTATCACTTTTGCAATTAGATTGAGAGGAACGGTAGTTCCTCGCGCCAAGTTATCAGTGAGATCTGCCAGTGACTATCTATACAGCAAGGATAATTTACACGTTTTCAGGGTGTTGGCGCACCAAAAGTAAATCAGCCAAAAGCACCATTTCACTTTTAATTTGTAGTTCTCAACACTCATAGGTGAAATGTAGAAAAAAAGTCAATACCTGTGTGGCAGGATAGCAATGTAGGGGTGACGTCAGGCCCAAGAAGTAAACACAGGCAGGTGTAATATTGCGGGGTGAGTCACTAATGCGCTCGTATTTATTAAATAACAAAAATAAACATATCAAACACTTTTACAAAACAGCAAAACAAAATGACACAAGGGCCAAAATAAAGAAACAAATACTGTGTGGTACAGCAGTAGCAGTTGCTAACTCTAAACCAACCCTCAATGCGTGACTGATCTCCTTTACGCTGTGGCTGGAGCCTTAATTAACCATCAATAAAACAATGACCTTACCAAGGCTCCAGCCACATTCTCACGAGTAAATAATAAAACAGTGACCTTACCAAGGCTCCAGCCACATTCTCACAAGTAAATAATAAAACAGTGACCTTACCAAGGCTCCAGCCACATTCTCACGAGTAAATAATAAAACAGTGACCTTACCAAGGCTCCAGCCACATTCTCACGAGTAAATAATAAAACAGTGACCTTACCAAGGCTCCAGCCACTTTCTCATGAGTAAATAATAAAACAGTGACCTTACCAAGGCTCCAGCCACATTCTCATGAGTAAATAATAAAACAGTGACCTTACCAAGGCTCCAGCCACATTATCATGAGTAAATAATAAAACAGTAATAATAATAATGGCAGCGACTTTTCGTCCGCCCTTCAACTAAATAATAACAATGCGGTTTTTGCCAGTCATATATATACAATAAATAATAATAATAATACAAATATGCAGGGGTGGGTTGTACCCCATCACAACCTGTCATACAGTAAGAGAAATAAGTCACCAAAGTAAGGTAAAAATCATCATCATCATCTTCTTCTTCTTCCAATGTTTTTTTGCAGATTTTTGCAGACCCCAGGCACTTTTATCTATGCATATGTATATTACAGGACATCCGAGTTTAATGACAATTAACTTGTTTTGTCAGCATGGAAATATACTAGGGAACACTAATTATGACTTCTGTATGATTTATATTAAACAATTTATTTCTGTTTTAAAATGGAACATTTGCCTGCAAAAATATTTTTACAAAATAGTGTGGCATGCGTGGGGAATTGAACCTATAACCTAAATTTTGCAAGCTAGTTATCTTACTGATTTTTGGAGATCTTTTGAGTGATCAGTCTGATATTATATACTTCCTCCTTGAAGATTTATGGTTTCCTGTCAGAGTAACATTCTTTGTGTTCCCCAGCTGGTGAGAGTAACACTCTCTGTGCTCCCAGAAAGGAACCTTAATTCTGGGAATTCACTATTCTGATGTATATTTGGTAAATAAAAGTAATACTTAAATACATAAATTAATAAATATCAAACTAAATACATAGACATTTATTTATTTATGAATGGATTCATAAATTAATGTATTTATCTTGATCTTTATTCATTTGTTTCTCACTATCAGACAAAAACACTGTCCTTTATTAATGTACAAATCTACAATAATTACTCAACAGTCCTTGTGCAATTGTATATTACTGAAGATATTTCTAAATAATGTACATGTCATTATGCTTTTTATATAAAAGTGAAAAAAGAATTGATATCTGTAACAAAAACACATTGGAAATGTGACAAAAATGCCAAGTTATCAAAAGTGCCAGCCATTTAAAGTGTAGCTATCAAAAACACAAGAAACCATTGGGGAAACCTTGCCCAGCACAATTGTTTCTACTAACTTGGCTTGTGTTTTTCAGGCACAATAAAAGAAGATCGAACTTGCATCAAGTTTCCAATTTACAATGTATTTTTGTTACAGATTAGATTATCGATTCGATATTTGTAAATAATCTCGATTACGATTATCAATATTTCTAATGAGATCATCTTCAGGGAAAAAAAAAACGAGGGAAAAAAGAAACAAGTTTCCTGATTAAACATTTTCTTTTAATTTATAATAAAGAACATATAACTTAGCGCAGAGCAATATAAATATAAAATAACTTCACCAGTTATGCCCTGCAGGGATGCAAAAACACCTAACAAAACAAAACTTTTTGGCTTGTTTAAGTTCTTAGTGAAGCAAGTTCTCATGGAGGAATGGTAACTCCCACACATCATACAAGAAAGAATAGTATTTCTTAATAAATACAAATGTAGTTTGTTCTGCATTATGAATATGAAACAGTTTGTGTGTACATGTATATATGTATGTCTGTACAGTATATATTTAATGCTCACTCACCTTTGTGCTTGCATTGTTTCAAGGCTCCCCAGAACTACAGATCCCAGAGTAGCCTGACGTGCACGTACACCTGTTCTTCCCCAATTAAATCAATTAACCTGACCCGCTTATGTTACCTGGAATAAAGACAACCAAAAAAATAAATAATAAAAGTTCACAAATGTATTGTATTTAATTTAACATTTTTTTATTTTTTGAGAAGAAAAGAGATTGTTGAAAAGAAAGAGAATGTTTATTTTTTTCTGTAAGCCCTGTAGATGCGGGACATAATGACTTCTCTGCTTCTTTGTGAGTGAACACAAATGCAGATCAGTTTTTATGTACTAATCGTATCAAAATATAGGTATTAAGTAATTGTATAAATTCGATTTCAATGTTTATTTTACTAATCGAAATCTGGATAAATCGCTCAGCACTACTCACATGACTGATTCATTTGTTATGCAGATTGAGTCACTGAAATGTATTGTGTAATATGTATTGTGTAATAACTGCATCTCCCTGTTGCAAGTCAGTTTCAGTGAGAATTAGCAAGACAGCAGACCTGGCAGGGCACCCCCTGTCTCTTTCTCCCTCCCTGCCTGTTGACTGTGAGAGAGAGAGGGATGGGTAGAGAAAAAGGGAGGGAGAGACAAGGGAACAAACAGACAGATGGAGACAGACAGACAGGCGGAGGGAGATAGAGGAAGAGAGAGACTGGGAGGGAGGGAGGGAGGTGGAAAGAAAGATAACAGACAGGGAGAGACTTGTGACTTCAGTTAAATAAAAAAGAAAAAAAGACATCACATGTTAAACTGGCTCCAGGATCAGTCCTACCGGCACATCAGCTGCAAAAAAAAAAAAACACATACAAACTTGTTGAAAAAAAGAACAATTCCTCCTTTAAAAAAAATACTTTATAATAAAAATTAATTGAGGAGTTAATTGAGAAAATGAATTGTTAATTGAGGAATGGCCACATTCCACACTTTTCCACTCTGTGTAGGTCTGGGAGTTAACCCCATCCCTGCCAACTAAAACCTAACACACACCCGTTCTCACACACACACACACCTGTGCACCCACACATTTCTTCTCCCTACTTTTCTTCACGCCCACATATCCTCCCCCTTGTGCATAGCACACATGGCCATTCCATGGCCACCTCCTGCCCCCTCCTTTAACCCTTTGCGGTCCATTTATTCAGTGCGTCTCAGGCGCATCAGGTCCAATTTATTTTCACACGTGCAGTTTATTTTAGACGCGCTGTTTAAAAATATTTTTTCATAGTAAAACAGGTTTAAAAGGCACTGCATATCAACAGGACACTCAGTACTGCATCTCCAGCCCCGCCCCACCCCTCGTTCACTGTATTTTTCACATACCTCTTCATAGTAGTGCATACCGATAAATCATCTCCTGATCACTTGTTTTATCACCAAACTCCTCAATAATGCGATCCAAGTCATTATTTTATTACTATAACATCTAAAAAAAAGCTCTGCAAATGCCTGTGATATTCTTTGAGCGCTGGATGCAGAAGCAGCTATCTTGTTTGTTTATATGTATGTTTATCTCTGTGGTGCCGGGGCTATGTGTATTGCTCAGATCTGCCCCTTTTTTTCTCCTATCAGTCTCACTCGGCCATTGAAAGACTGTGTTTTTCTTTTTGATGATGTCAGACAGGGTCCGACATTCGACCGGAAAGGGAAAATTGTAATGTCGGACCTGGTCCAACATAGGACCGCAAATGGTTAAAACACAATCAACTCACTTTGTTGGGGTTGGTCCATATCGCAGTCCTGCGCCTTCACACAGGGAGCCAGGACCGGCAACGGGGGACCAAAACGGGGTGGCAGGGGTGACTGGATCACAGGTCGGTGACCCAGTGCTTGTAGCAGCAGGCACAGGAGCAACACTTGAGCCGGAGCAGCGATGTCTGGTCCACCAAGGGGAGCGAAGCAGGCGACTTGGGGAACAATTGTGACATCTGGAGACAGCACAGCAACATCTGGGGCACCAGGGGGAGTGAAGTAGGGGACATGTGGAGCAACTTTGAATCCAGATCCAAGAATCTGGGAACTAGGCCCACCGACAGGAGGTCCTGATACAACAGAAGGGTGTCTAGGAGCATGGGCCATGGGACTACTGGCGCCGGCTACGTGCAGTGAGGTGGTGGTCAGGCCTGTGGTGGAAGTGGTCTCTTCACTTCCTCTCCCTGCGCTGTAGACAGAAGCTCCTCCCTCTTTGACTCTGGAGGCAGCGAAGGCTCCTCCCACTCCGGCTCTGGAGGCAGTGACAGCTCCTCCCATCGGCTCTAGAGCCAAGGACAGCTCCTCCCACTCCGGCTCTGGAAGCAGCGACGGCTCCTCCCACATCGGCTCTGGAGGTAGCGACGTCTCCTCCCACATCGGCTCTGGAGGCAGCGACGGCTCCTCCCACATCGGCTCTGGAGACAGCGACGGCTCCTCCCACATCGGCTTTGGAGGCAGCGACAGATCCTCCCACATCGGCTCTGGAGGCAGCGACGGCCCTCCCACATCGGCTCTGGAGGCAGCGACGGGTCCTCCCACATCGCTCTGGAGGCAGCGACGGTCCTCCCACATCGGCTCTGGAGGCAGCGACCCCTCCCACATCGGCTCTGGAGGCAGCGACGGGTCCTCCCACATCGGCTCTGGAGGCAGCGACGGCTCCTCCCACATCGGCTCTGGAGGCAGTGACGGATCCTCCCACATCGGCTCTGGAGGCAGTGACGGATCCTCCCGCTCCGACTCTGGATACAGTGATGGCTCATGCTTCTTTGGCTCTGGAGGCAGCGATGGCTTCTCCCTCTTTGGCTCTGGAAGCAGCAACTCCTCCCTCTCTGGCTCACAGGATGGCAGCAGTTCTTCCCTTTCTGGCTCACAGGACGGCAGCAGCTCCTTCCTCTCTGCCTCACAGGACAACAGCGGCTCCTTCCTCTCTGGCTCACAAAACATAATTTTAGAAGCACAGGCACTGCAAAAGGCCTTTACGTGACTGAGGTGATGTTTATCTGTCTGTCAGTAATCTCTATGGAACCTGAGTTTTGTGCACGCCCACCTGATCACGAAGAGGTCAGCAAAACGTTACATCAGAATAAGAAACATTGCACTGCCATGATCGAGAGAGATATTGTTTACATTTTGTTAGGAGAGATGCTTAAAATCATTTTAATGCTACATAATAAATGTATCCTCTGTTTTCTTTAACTTCAATGTCTATAAACACTCACTTTAATAAAAAAGTATATTTCTGCCCCCTCATGTGTGTCACCACTTGCTATTGATGTTCCATTTTTTCGTAATGGGCTCGACTGCGCCTGAGTTTCAACTAAACCTCCCCTGACCTGGTTAGTTTGAAACGCAGATGCATTTAAAGCTGACATTTAAACAAGGATGTTTTTTCATCAAAATCAGGGGCAAATGTATTTTGCCTCTGTGTTTAAGGTTTGCCCTGTCATCAAACTTGGGCCCAAAGTCCTAACAAATTTGAGATTGTTCATCATCTTGTAATATTTAAAATGCAGTTTAATTCTGGCTACAGCTGGACCTGGATGTATGGAGGGTTCTGCACCCTACTGAAAGAGATTTCACTTTTTACTCGCCCCCTCACCTCTCTTATTCCAGAATTAATTACTTTTTTCTTCCCTCGCAAGCTATTGGTCTGGTACACAATTGCAAAATTGGTTCAATACATATCTCAGACCATGCCCCTATATACCTAAACATTTTAATAACTGACCCCACTCTGCGACCCCGTAATCTTTTTTATAGCTAACTGTGACAGGAATGACTAAGTGGTGACGTCACGGCAGAAACAGGAACACAAACGACAGAGAGAGGTGGAGTTTGGTGGAGCTGATTAATGCTTTCGGCCAGCATTTTAATGAATAAACATACAGAAAATAAACGGTTGTAACAAAAACAGGACACGGCACTTGCGCCAAAATAAACAGGTAAACAAAACGGACTAGACAGTGCACAGACAGACAAACGAAACACGGTGAGTGAGACAGTTATTTACGTTCTTACTTTCTTACTATTTACTTTCTCCTTCTCCACACTCGTTCTCCACTCACCGAACACCAACCCCCAGTGAGTGAAAACATGCAGCTTTTATGCAGTTGTACCGAGATTCGATTGCTAGTCAATCATTCAATTGGAATCTCGGTACAACTGCACGTGAATTAATTAAAGTGCAATTCCCCGTGCTCGCATATTACTTTTTACTTGCACATGATGTGATGTGCCATCCCCGTGCCTAAATACAAATACACAATTTACACACACGTGAAACACAGACCCGCTTATATCCCGTGTACCAATGCTTATACACCGACATTTACACACAACACGTAACATATAATATACACAGGGGGGGCACTTTGCCACATACCCCCCCTTGTGCAACGCACACATGGCCTCAATGGCTACCTCCCCTCAGTCCCAAAGTCCCGGAAGAGGGGAAGAAGTTGTTTCTGGGGTGGCCATGGTGGAATGTCTGGCACCCCAATTCTTCGTGGCTGGCAGCTCCCTCTTCCGGGCTTCAGCCACACTATCTCCTGCCGCTGAAAAGAGCAGCTGGGGAGCTGGTCTCCTGACCTCCCCCCCTTCTTCATGGCCGGCAGTTCCCTTCATGGAGCTCCGCCACAGTGTAGCGACCGAGGCAAAGCAGAGGCCCCGGCGACCCCAGGCGACGCAGGACCCTCGACGACCCCAGGCGACGAGGACCCCGACGACCCCAGGCGGCAGGATCCTGGCGACCCCAGGCGACGGCAGTAGCGCCCTCGGGAGGAGACGGCAGCAGCGGCCCTCGGGAGGCGACGGCAGCAGCGGACCCGGGAGGCGACGGCAGCAGCAGCGGACCGGGAGGCGACGGCAGCAGCAGCGGACCGGGAGGCGAACTTGGGAGGGGAGCCCCTGGCCAGAGGCGGCAGCGGGAGCTCCACTTCTCCCTCGCACCCTGCACCCTGTGTGGAGCAAAAGGCAGCCCCAGGCGATGCGGAACAGGCAGCCCCAGGCGATGCGGAGCGGCTGGCAACCCCAGGCGATGCGGAGCGGCTGGCAACCCCAGGCGATGCGGAGCAGGCAGCCCCAGGCGATGCGGAGCGGCTGGCAACCCCAGGCGATGCGGAGCAGGCAGCCCCAGGCGATGCGGAGCGGCTGGCAACCCCAGGCGATGCGGAGCAGGCAGCCCCAGGCGATGCGCGGAGCGGCTGGCAACCCCAGGCGCGCGCGGAGCGGTTGGCAACCCCAGGCGGCGCGGAGCGGCTGGCAACCCCAGGCGGCGCGGAGCGGCTGGCAACCCCAGGCGGCGCGGAGCGAGCATCCTTGGGCGGGCGAGGCGGCATCCTTGGGCGAAGCGAGGCGGGCATCCTTGGGCGAAGCGAGGCGGGCATCCTTGGGGAGCGAGGCAGGAGTCAGGATGTTGGGGTGCGGGTGTTGGCCCTCTTCGCCCCTTCTGCGGCCGGGCGGTTTCTTCCTCATGCTTCCCCTCAGCAGCCTATGCAAGGGGCTGCTGAGGACCGCCAGCATCTAGTCCTGGTTTTTTCGTGAAGGGAGAGGTAGCTCCTGCTCCCTCCTCGTGACGGTGGGGAAGTAATACCAGCAGGCATTCATCCTCTGCTGGTTGGGGAAGTGTTACCAGCAGGCATTCATCCTCTGCTGGTGGGGGAAGTGATACCAGCAGGCATTCCTCCTCTGCTGGTGGGGTTGGCGGAGGCAGAGGCAGCTCCTGCTGCTCTGCTCCTGCCGGTGGAGGTGGCGGAGGCGTAGTCTCCTGCCGGTGAAGGTGGCGGAGGCAGAGGCAGCTCCTGCTGCTCTGCTCCTGCCAGTGGAGGTGGGAGCGGCGTAGTCTCCTGGCGGGCGGAGGTGGGGCGGCGTGTAGTCTACCCTTGTTTCAGGGGACTGGTGCGGCCCTCCCTCTCTTGCAGGGGACTGGTGCGGCTCTGCCTCGGAAGGGGAGACCAGCAGGCATTCACCCTCTGCTGGTGGAGACTGTGGACGCTCTACCTTCCTCTTCTTGGGCCGTGGACGCACCGACTCCTCCCTCTTGGGCTGTGGACGACCGACTCTCCCTTTGGGCTGTGGACGCACCGACTCCTCCCTTTTGGGCTGTGGACGCACCGACTCCTCCCTCTTGGGCTGTGGACGTTCGGGCTCCTCCCACTCGGGCGTAGGACGTTCGGGCTCCTCCCACTCGGGCGTAGGACGTTCGGGCTCCTCCCACTCGGGCGTAGGACGTTCGGGCTCCTCCCACTCAGGCGTAGGACGCTCAGGCTCCTCCCACTCGGGCTGTGGACGCTCAGGCTCCTCCCGCTTGGGCTGTGGATGCTCAGGCTCCTCCCGCTTGGGCTGTGGATGCTCAGGCTCCTCCCGCTCAGGTACTGGCGAGCTGGCATAGGGGCATCCCGACCAGTCGTGTCCCCCTTCCTCACACCGCCCGCACCAGCTTGGTGGCACCTCGGAGCAGTCCCTCCAGCGGTGATCCACCTTTCCGCACCAGGTGCACCAGGGGAACAGGTTCTCTGGCTCCTCTGGCCGCTGTTGCAGTTGTGGTTGGGGCGGTGGGAGCAGCAGTCTACCTCCCCCTGCTGGTAGTGGAGACTGAGGCGACCCCTGCTCCTCCCTCTCCGGATGGACAGGGCAGCGGGCCACGAGTGCCCTCCCAGATGGGGCACAGTTGGGGTAGCTGTCCGCTGGGGTACCAGGGGCAGTTGGTGCTGGAATGCCCAGGCTCAGCGCAGCAGTAACACCCGGGCTGCTGTTCCTCCGGCCGGTGTTGTGGTTGCTGTTGCAGCTTTCCTTTCCCTGTTCTCTTCCTTCTCCCTACCTTCCTCCCTTGAGCTGGTTTCTCCTCCTCTTGGAAAGGGCAGACAACCACTGTTTGCCCGTATACTCCACAGGCAAGGCACCAGCCTTGGTCCTCCAACTTGCCGAGGAGCTCCTCCAGCTCACTGCAGCCGCCTCTCCAGTTCCAGCCTTCCATTGTATTTTGTTGTTTTTTTTTTTTTTGTTTTGTTTTTTTTTGTTTGTTTTGTTTGTTTTTTTTTTAAACAACAAATTGCGGTTCCTGCTCTCGCCTGAGTCCTGGAGGCGCTGTTGATCCCTCTTCTGGACACCACGTGTGACAGGAATGACTAAGTGGTGACGTCACGGCAGAAACAGGAACACAAACGACAGAGAGAGGTGGAGTTTGGTGGAGCTGAGCGAATGCTTTCGCTCAGCATTTTAATGAATAAACATACAGAAAATAAACGGTTGTAACAAAAACAGGACACGGCACTTGCGCCAAAATAAACAGGTAAACAAAACGGACTAGACAGTAAACAGACAGTGCACAGACAGACAAACGAAACACGGTGAGTGAGACAGTTATTTACGTTCTTACTTTCTTACTATTTACTTTCTCCTTCTCCACACTCGTTCTCCACTCACCGAACACCAACCCCCAGTGAGTGAAAACATGCAGCTTTTATGCAGTTGTACCGAGATTCGATTGCTAGTCAATCATTCAATTGGAATCTCGCACAACTGCACGTGAATTAATTAAAGTGCAATTCCCGTGCTCGATATTACTTTTTTTACTTGCACGTGATGATGTGCCATCCCCGTGCCTAAATACAAATACACAATTTACACACACGTGAAACACAGACCGCTTTATATCCGTGTACCAATGCTTATACACCGACATTTACACACAACACGTAACATATAACATACACAGGGGGGGCACTTTGCCACACTAACCCAGAATTTAAAACTTTTTCAATCTCAGCTTGAACTATTTCTAGATAAGAATAATAACTCAGACACCAATCCTGCTACACTTTCGGAGACAGCTAAGACATTCCTGAAAGGCCCTATTATTTCTTTACTTGCTTTTAAAAAGAAAAATGCTGCTAAAAAGCAACAAATTAGAGGCACAACTAAGAAACCATAAAACCGATCCAACTAAAGACACTCTGAATCTATTAACAACAGTTAGAGCAGCACTATATACTCTTCTTTCAGAAAAAAAGCCTCCCAAACTCTGCTTTATCAAACACAAAGACCAATATGAACATGGTGATAAACCTAGTAAATATTTAGCAAGATTAATAAAAGCCCGCCCAACCTCAAATGCAATTAAACAGCCATCTGGTAAGAGACACTTTGACAATGCTAAGAGTAATAACGTTTTTACACAGTGTTACAAGTCTCTCTATTCCACTTGTACCCAGGACAAATAAAACCATTTTAAGCTAAACCTACCCAAACTCTCCAAATCAGGTCAACTTCATCTCGGAAAAACTATTGATCCTGAAGAGGTTTTGGAAGCTGTTTATTGCAAAATAAAAAGTTTAAACAGAAAACAGGACACGGCACTTGAGGCCAAAATAAATAGAGAAACAAAACGGATTAACACTAAACAAACAGACAAACAAACACAGTGAGTCTAAACAACTTATATTTACTCCTTCTCCACACCCGTTCTCCACTCACCGAACACACAACCCTGAGTGAGTGAAACATGCATCTATATATACAATTGTGCTGGGATTCAATTACTAATTAATTATTCACTTGAATCCCAGCACGTGGACTAATTCTGTGAAACCCCCTGCTTACATATTATTAACTACTTTAAATGCACGTGAAGTGAAGTGCAATCCCCGTGCCTAAATACAATTATACATTTAAAATAACTTGTGCTACACACACCCATTTATATCCCGTGCAGCAATATCTATACACCAACATTAACACACCACACGCAACATATAACACAGAAATGCACACAGGGGCGGGGCACATTGCCACAGTCACTTATTCATTGATTGGATTAAACTATTGTATTCATCTTCTAGTGCTGCTGTCATAACTAATGCTTGCATTTCTTCTCTGTTTGAGTTAGACAGGGGTACCTGCCAATGCATTAGACTCTACTTTTTAGAAGCAAGTTCGATCCTAAGATTTCTCCAGCATGTACTAAGTCAGGGGTCGGCAACCCATGGCTCCCGAGCTGCATGCGGCTCTCTGACTGCATACGTGTGGCTCTTTAATAATATATTATACTCCCCATAATCAATAAATAACTGTTCATTTTGAGATACTCTAGCAGAGTATCTCTTCACTGTCAGAGATGCAAAGCAGAGGCAGATCCTGACCAAGTAGGCTCAGTGACCATAGTCTGGCCATTGAAACCGGCTGGCACAAAAAATCCTGGCTGCCCAGAGAAGTCAGACTGTGTGGTCACTGCAAGACAGTCTGACAGTCTGACTGCAAGGAGAGGTCGAGACAGAGATGCACTTTCTACTACAATGTAATAAATACTCCTGAACAAGGGACATATTCTTTAAAAATAATAACAATCTCCCTCCCACATTTCCTACACATGACAGATCCAGAAAAACTGACTGTCCTCCTGGGGGAGGAACACACAGCTGCACTGGCTGCTCAATATATAGCCGCCTGTCACAGCCTGAGGGGCACACAGTGAGCACTCTGCACTGCTTTGGGGGAGGGGGGTTAAACCACAGTTCAGTGTTACATTTTATTTACCTATGGTCATTGTTATTATTATTATTATCTATCTTGATTTTATTTTAATTATTAGTATTGTTGTTGGTATTATACAGTTTAAAATCTGGGTCCCAGGATGAGCGGATTTCGAGGGGCGGGTGCACATGCTCAGTGAGCTCACAGCGTCCGGGACTAAAGGAAAGTAAATACAACGTGAATAAATGAAAGAAGTTATTTAAACTTTAGTGAAATGCCTGTAGCCAAGAATTTTATAGTTTGTGTTTTACTTACTTGCTGCATGCTCTGTGACACCGTGTCGCGGTGAAAGTGAAGGGCGGGTGAGCGTGCCATGCGCACCTTTTCACAGAGTAGCAGGGGTGCGCCTTAGTCTATGGACAGGTAAGAAGAAATAGTAAAACAGGTATTATAGTTGCCTAAAGAGTAACTATCCTGGACAATTGAATAAGAATGTTTTCTGCATATGTGGAAAGGGTGTGTTTTTGTTATTTGGTTAATGGTTAATGGTTTTAATCTGTTAAGTAAACAGTTTATATGTTTATGTATAATGGTATATTCCAGGGGAGGGGCTAGGAGATTCTGGCTATATATACCTGGTCCTAGAATGGCTGAGAAAAGCGGGAAGGGACTGGGGTGTGGTAATTCAACTATAGCAGTCGCCAGCTATTTCCATTCTTCTTCCTATTATTATTACTATTTTTTTTTTTTTTTTTTCTTGGGGGGTATTTTGGGGAGGGGTTGAGCCAAGCTCCCTGTATCTAGTTTATTCACTGTTCCTACCTGTTCCTGAATGCTTGCTACCTTGGTTGAAAAGATTCTCACTCAGTGCAAGGAGGAAGGAGGAAGTTATCGCTTCCTCCTTGCACTGAGACAGACAGACAGGGAGAGGGGGGTTAATGACAAGAGACAGAGAAGGAGGGAGAGGGACAGAGGAAAAAGGGAGGGGGATAAAGTAGGGAGAGGTAGAGACAGGTAGAGAGATAGTAGAGACAAAGGTAGAGAAAGACAGGGAGGGAGAGAGAAAAGAAAAGGTGAGTGATTTCAATCTTGGCGGCAGCTGAGTAGCCAGTTGTACAGAACTGAGTTTATTGTGAGATCTTGTCTCCTTATCTCTGCAGGCTGTACAAGTGTGAACTCACAGTTGATAGCTGTGAGGACCTGGCCGCTGCTCTCCATACAAACCAGTCAACCCTGAGAGAGCTGGACCTGGGAGGGAATGACCTGGGGAATTCGGTTGTGAAACTGACTGCTGCACTGAAGGATCCAAACTGTAAATTAGAGAATCTGGTGTAAGTAAACACTCTGGGTGTTTGTGTGAATATTGCATTACTGACAGGGAGGGATGACAACTTCACTCCTCTACTCTTCTCTGTTCTGTTCTGTCATCTCATCTCTTCTCTACTGCCCTCCTCCACACATCTCATTTTCTATTATGGGCAGCAGTGTGGAGTAGTGGTTAGGGCTCTGGACTCTTGACTGGAGGGTCATGGGTTCAATTCCAGGTGGGGGACACTGCTGCTGTACCCTTGAGGAAGGTACTTTACCTAGATTGCTCCAGTAAAAACCCAACTGTATAAATGGGTAATTGTATGTAAAAATAATGTGATATCTTGTAACAATTGTAAGTCGCCCTGGATAAGGGTGTCTGCTAAGAAATAAATAATAATAATAATAGTATTCCCCCACTCCTCTCCCATAGCTATACACACATACAGGGGAACACCTGCAAGCTGTAGCACACACTTTTTGTGTGTGTGTGTGTGTGTGTGTGTGTGTGTGTCACTGGGCTGTCCCTCACATGACTGATTCATTTGTTATGCAGATTGAGTCCCTGAAATGCATTGTGCAGTATGTAAAAGCTGCATCTCCCTGTTGCATGTCCGTTTTAGTCAAGATAGGCAAGACAGTAGAACTCTCACTCTCTCTGTCTCGTGAGCAGAGTCTGGAGTGAGTGTGGAAGCTGCCGACTGCTCTGTACTGTTTTCATTTTTCTTTCTGTACTTTTCTGATTCTTTTAAAACGGTTTTAAGAAAGTTATCCGGTTTAGAGGATTTTTTTTTTCAGCTGGTTGGCCGCCATGGCCTGTTCAGGGGGCGCCGATCCCCTGAATATCCCTTTTGAAAAACTAACCCGCAGACATAGGGTAAAAATCACTCTCTCCAATGTGCCCCCGTTCCTCAGGACCGAGCTGCTGGAGAGAGCTGGCCAGGTACAGGCAGGTCATGTCGGGGATCAAGAGGATCCCGCCTCAGAATCAATGAAATGTTTCAGGTGTGGAAGCGAGGAACATGTTAGAAACTGTCTGGAGCAAGAGGAGGAAAGTGAGCGGGGAAGAGCGGCGGGATGCAACGGTGCTCAGCCCAGCTGACACACAGAGGACAGAGAGCCATTGGCAAACTCAGACCACAACATAGTCTCATTTTAAGTGATTTTTAAAACCCCCAAAGTAATGACTAAAGCTAAGGTGTACAAATTTAGAAAAGAAAACTATGAAGGTATGAAACAGAGACTAACAGAAGTACATTGGAGTAATATAGAGAAAATAGATACAGAAAAAAATTTTTTGAGGCTGCAACATCGACAGTGGATAATTGCAAAGCATACGACATGGTTTATTTAGATTTCTAAAAAGCTGTTGACAAAGTCCCGCATAAAAGATTAATTCTCAAACTGAACGCAGTAGGGATTCAAGGAAATGCATGCACATGGATTAGGGAGTGGTTAACATGTAGAAAACAGAAAGTATTGATTAGAGTTGAAACCTCAAAATGGAGCGAGGTATCAGTTTTAGGTCTTTTGCTATTCCTAATCTACATTAATGATTTAGATTCTGGTATAGTAAGCAAACTTGTTAAATTTGCAGAAGACACAAAAATAGGAGGCGTGGCAAACACTGTTGCAGCAGCAAAGGTCATTCAAAATTACCTAGACAGCATTCAGAACTGAGCAGACACATGGCAAATTACATTTAATAGAGAAAAGTGTAAAGTACTGCACGCAGGCAATAAAAATGTGCATTATAAATATCATATGGGAGATAGTGAAATTGAAGAAGGGAACTATGAAAAAGACTCTTCATCTAGACAATGTGGGGAAGTGTCACAAAGACGGCCAGAGTGGGTTGCGTCAGACCAGAAAGGAATTCAAACACAGACGGTGGTGATGATGAGCTGAGTGCAATGGCTGCACTCAGCGTTTATTAACAAATAAAAGGTTTGAACAATGGAATACAAAACAGGACACGGCACTATAGCCAAAATAAAGAGACAGACAAAACGGACTAACACTAAACAAACGGTGCACGGAGACAAACAAACACGGTGAGAACAAACACTTATCTTATTTATAATTACGCTTTTACTCCTTCTCTCTCACCCGTTCTCCACTCTCTGAACACCTAACCCCGAGTGACTAAAAATGTGCCTATTTATACTGTTGTGCTGGGATTCAATTACTAATTAATTATTCACTTGAATCCCAGCACGTGAATTCATTACGTGAAACCCTGTGTTCACATATTATATTTTATCTGCACGTGAAGTGATGTGCCATCCTCGTGCCTAAATATAACTATACACTTTAAACATACGTGAAACACAGACCCGTTTATATCCCGTGTACCAATCTATACACCAACATTAACACACGCAACATACAACACATAACACACAAAATACACACAGGGGCGGGCACTTTGCCACATATACCCCCCCCTGTGCAAAGCACACATGGCCTCAACGGCCACCTCCCCCCTTAAATACCCAGCAGTCCAGGCCAAAGTCTCGGGCTGGGAAGGAGGCTTCAGTGGGCCCATGGCTGGAAATGCTGTCAGCTCCCCTGCCGGTAGTGGCACGGCTGACAGCATGCTGGTCCCGTCCTGCAAAAAAAGCTGCGGGGGCAGGTGGTCCCCCGACCTCCCCTTCTTCGTAGCCGGGCAGCTCCCTCCTGTGGGGCTCCGCCACAAGAACTCCTGCAGCGAAACTGCTGCTGGGGAAAGTGGTCTCAGACCTCGCCCCTTCTTCGTGGCCGGCAGCTCCCCTTTCTGGGCTCCCGCCAGACCCTGTGGAGGTACGGGCAGCAGGCAGCTCCTGCTCCTCTGTCGGCGGTGGCGGAAGCAGAGGCAGCTCCAGCTCCTCTGCTCCTGGTGGTGGAGGCAGAGGCAGCTCCAGCCCTCTGCTCCTGGCGGTGGTGGAGGCAGAGGCAGCTCCAGCTCCTCTGCTCCTGGCGGTGGTGGAGGCAGAGGCAGCTCCAGCTCCTCTGCTCCTGGCAGTGGTGGAGGCAGAGGCAGCTCCAGCTCCTCTGCTCCTGGTGGTGGTGGAGGCAGAGGCAGCCCAGCTCCTCTGCTCCTGGCGGTGGTGGAGGCAGAGGCAGCTCCAGCCCCTCTGCTCCTGGCGGTGGTGGAGGCAGAGGCAGCTCCAGCTCCTCTGCTCCTGGCGGTGGTGGAGGCAGAGGCAGCTCCAGCTCCTCTGCTCCTGGCGGTGGTGGAGGCAGAGGCAGCTCCTGCTCCTCTGCTCCTGGCGGTGGTGGAGGCAGAGGCAGCTCCTGCTCCTCTGCTCCTAGTGGAGGAAGCGGTGGTGGTGGCGGAGGCAGAGGCAGCTCCTGCTCCTCTGCTCCTAGTGGAGGAAGCGGTGGTGGTGGCGGAGGCCATGGGGCTGATGCTGGCCACTCAGAGGGAGGCTGTGGCAGTGCTGGCTCCCTCTGCTGTGGCGGCTGGGCTGGTGTGCGCCGTGCTGCCCTCATCAGCCTGAATAGAGGCTGCTGGGGGACACCAGCCTCCTGCCCCTCTCCCCCCCAAAAATTTTCAGGGGGTTGAGCCTGTAACTCCTCCCCTTTCGGCTCTTGGGGCTGAACCAGCAGGCATTCTCCCTCTGCTGGTGGCTTGGGTCCCAGGGCTGTGGAAGCCCCGACTTGCCTCCCTTCGGGCTCTGGACGCACCGACTCCTCCCTTTTGGGCTGTGGACGCACCGACTCCTCCCTTTTGGGCTGTGGACGCACCGACTCCTCCCTTTTGGGCTGTGTGGACGCACCGACTCCCCCTCTTGGGCTGTGGACGCACCGACTCCTCCCTTTTGGGCTGTAGACGCACCGACTCTCCCTCTTGGGCTGTGGACGCTCGGGCCCCCCCACTCAGGCGTGGGACGTTCGGGCCCTCCCACTCAGGCGAGGGACGTTCGGGCCTCCCACTCAGGCGAGGGACGCCGGGCTCCTCCCACTCAGGCGTGGGGACGTTCGGGCCCTCCCACTCAGGCGAGGGACGCCGGGCCCTCCCACTCAGGCGTGGGACGCTCGGGCCTCCCACTCAGGCTGTGGAGGCAAAACCAGCAGGCATTCACCCTCTGCTGGTGGAGATGGGGACAGCAGGTACTCACCCTCTGCTGGTGGAGATGGGGACAGCAGGCATTCACCCTCTGCTGGTGGGCCTGCTACCTGGGCTGCTGTTCCTTTCTCGTTGCCTCCAGGTAGCTGAGGAGAAACTCCACCCCTTCCTCCAAGGTGTTTGGGTGTGTTCTCCTGATATGCCTCCCATCTCTCATAGTCCATCATCCACAGGACCCGGACGATTATGGGCAGAGACTGGGCCTCCAGCCCAGCATTCTCCAGGAACCAGTCCCGCAGTTTGATGGCGTCTTCTGCCATAATATTTTTTTTTTTTTTTTTTTTTTTTAAACAAACCCCTCCTGGTCTGACGCTTGGAGGCGCGGGTTATCCCACGATGACACCACGGTCACAAAGACGGCCAGAGTGGGGTTGCGCCAGACCAGAAAGGAATTCAAACACAGACGGTGGTGATGATGAGCTGAGTGCAATGGCTGCACTCAGCGTTTATTAACAACAAAAGGTTTGAACAATGGAATACAAAACAGGACACGGCACTATAGCCAAAATAAAGAGACAGACAAAACGGACTAACACTAAACAAACGGTGCACGGAGACAAACAAACACGGTGAGAACAAACACTTATCTTATTTATAATTACGCTTTTACTCCTTCTCTCTCACCCGTTCTCCACTCTCTGAACACCTAACCCCGAGTGACTAAAAATGTGCCTATTTATACTGTTGTGCTGGGATTCAATTACTAATTAATTATTCACTTGAATCCCAGCACGTGAATTCATTACGTGAAACCCTGTGTTCACATATTATATTTTATCTGCACGTGAAGTGATGTGCCATCCTCGTGCCTAAATATAACTATACACTTTAAACATACGTGAAACACAGACCCGTTTATATCCCGTGTACCAATCTATACACCAACATTAACACACGCAACATACAACACATAACACACAAAATACACACAGGGGCGGGCACTTTGCCACAGGAAGCTATAAAAACGAAGAAGACTATGCGGCGATCTGATTCAAGCATTCAAAATTCTAAAACGTATTGACAATGTCCACCCAGGGGACTTTTTCAACCTGAAAAAGAAACAAGGACCAGGGGTCACAAATGGAGATTAGGTAAAGGGGTATTCAGAACAGAAAGTAGGATGCACAGAGAATCGTGGGAATCTGGAACCAATTCCCAGTAATGTTTTTGAAGCTGACACCCTGGGATCCTTCAAGAAGCTGCTTGATGAGATTCTGGGATCAATAAGCTACTAACAACCAAACGAGCAAGATGGGCTGAATGGCCTCCTCTCGTTTGTAAACTTTCTTATGTTCTTATCTTCTTATATACAGTGCCTATAGAAAGTCTACACCCCCTTGAACTTTTTTCACATTTTGTTGTGTTAGTGCCTCAGAGTTTCATGCATTTAAATGAGGATTTTTTCCCACTTATCTACACACCATACTCCACACTGTTAAAGGGAAAACAGTTTTTACTGAGAAAAAAATATATATATTAAAAATACAAAACAGAAAGATCATAATTGGATAAGTCTCCACCCCCCTGAGTTAATACTTGTTGGAAGCACCTTTGGCATCAATTACAGCTGTGAGTCTGTTGGGATAGGTCTCTACCAAGTTTGCACACCTAGATTTGGCAATATTTGACCATTCTTCTTTACATAACTGTTCAAGCTCTGTCAAGTTCCTTGGGGAGCGTTGATGGACAGCAATCTTCAAGTCATGCCACAAATTTTCGATTGGATTTAGGTTGGGGCTCTGACTTGTCCACTCAAGGACATTTACCTTTTTGTTCCTTAGCCACTCCAGTGTAGCTTTGGCTGTGTGCTTTGGGTCATTGTCATGCTGAAAGGTGAACTTCCATCCCAGTTTCAGCTTTCTTGCAGAGGGCAACAGGTTTTCCTCAAGGACTGCTCTGTACTTTGCTCCATTCATTTTCCCTTCTATCCTGACAAGTGTCCCAGTCCCTGCCGCTGAGAAACTTCCCCATAACATGATGCTGCCACCACCATGCTTCACAGTAGGGATGGTGTTCTTTGGGTGATGCGCTGAGTTGGGTTTGCGCCAAACATAACGCTTTGCATTTAAGCCAAAAAGTTCAATTTTAGTTTCGTCAGACCACAAAACGTTTTGCCACATGGCTGCAGAATCTCCTGAGTGTTTTTTTGCATACTTGTAGCAGGATGGCTTGCAGTGGTGAGGTGTGGTGACATCACGGACCAGGAAGTAACTGAACCAAAACAGTGGATGGGCGGGTGAAGCTGAATGCTACGGCACTCAGCGCATTTATTAACTAAATAACCAAAAACAAAAGATTTAAACAATAACAAAACACAAAACAAAAAGGCGCGATGGCCAAACAAACAGAAACAAGTATATTTTTAAATATAGCAATTGTTTTTCTTTCGCTCGCTCTCCCGTGTTCTCCCGTACTCTCCTCTGTACACTCAACCCCACAGCACGGACAGCTGCAGGTTCTTATATTCTGGCCGAGGGGTTAACTAGCTGTTAATTATCTTATTACCCCTCGGCCACAGTCTGCACGCGTTTGGTAAGGATGCGTGACTGTCAGCTAGTTAAATAATCAGTAGCTGATCAGCCATGCATCCTCACGGCTTTTATCCGCGCCGCAAACAAATACAAATAATAATAAATAAATACATAGGGGCGGGACACTCCGCCACAATACTTCAAACAGGATTCAAGATGGGCTTTCTTGAGTAATGGCTTCCTTCTTGCCACCCTACCATACAGCCCAGTCTGTAGCTCTTGCAAAGTTGCCATTGGCCTCTTGGTAGCCTCTCTGATCAGTCTCCTTCTTGCTCGGTCATCCAGTTTGGAGGGACGGCCTGATCTAGGCAGGGTCTTGGTGGTGCCATACACCTTCCACTTCTTAATAATCGTCTTGACCGCGCTCCAAGGGATATTCAAGGCCTTTGATTTTTTTTTATACCCATTCCCTGATCTGTGCCTTTCAACAACTTTGTCCTGGAGTTCTTTTGAAAGCACCTTGGTGCTTATGGTTGAGTCTTTGCTTTGAAATGCACTATCCAGCAGAGGCAACCAACAGGAACTGCTGAATTTATCCTGAAATCATGTGAATCACTACAATTTAACACAGGTGGAGGCCACTTAACTTGGTGTGTGATTTTGAAGGCGATTGGTTACACCTCAGCTAATTTAGGATTGCTATTACAAGGGGGGTGGACACTTATCCAGCCAAGCTATTTCAGTTTTTATTTTTAATTAATTTTCTACAAATTTCTAGAATATTTTTTTCACTTGGAAGTTGTGGGATAGGCTGTGTAGATAAATGAAAAAAAACTATTTTAATGCATTTTAATTTATATTATAAGGCAACAAAATGTGAAAATTTGTTGTTGGTGTAGACTTTCTATAGGCACTGTGTATATATATATATATATATATATATATATATATATATATATATATATATATATAGTTATTAGATTTGTGGTTTTCAGTGAGATAAGTGTGTGTGTGTGTGTGTGTGTGTGTGTGTGTGGGTGTATATATATATATATGAAAATTACCTGCAATATGGTTTCTTCGTAGTCGATGAACTCCACACACCGAGTGAACTTCCAGTCGCCATGTCGCTTGGATCAGGAGAAAAAAAGATGTAGGGACCTGTTTTATGGCAAGGGAAAGAAACATAGCCCTTATTTCTTCTAGCAAGAAGATCCCCTGTGGGGAATGTCAGGAGGATGAAGAAGGTTTACCTCTTCCTCTGCTATAGCCATGGAAAGAGCCCTGTTGCCTGAGATGCCTGTTCACATTGGAAACGGCTCTGTCCAACATAGAAGGACTGGGTTGGCTGGTGACGAACAAATTATTGTCTGTTCGGATAGGGTCTGCTGAAAGTTGACCCTCTGGTTGGCATCGAGCAAGATCGTATTGCTTGTTTAGCCTCCTTCATGTGTGCCAGCGAATCCTTGAGACCCATGCCGAACAATAGCTCACCCTGTAAAGGCAATTTAAGCAGTTTGGACTGCATGTCAGCAGTGAGAGAGGAAGATTTAATCTGCAGGCATCTTCTTGCATAGATAACATTAGCCACTGCTCTAGCATTGGTATCAGTGTTGTCGCATGCGGCTTGCAGTTGTATTTTGGCTACGTTTTTGCCTTCTTCAGCCAACTGCATAACCATCTCCACGTTCTCTGGAGTAGGAGTCTGCAGAGCATCAGACAGCTGGCTCCACAGTATATGCTGGTATTTAGCCACATGTATTTGATAATTGCTGATATACATGCTGGCAGTGGCAGCAGAATAATCCTTCTTTAGGAAGTTGTCAACTTTTTTATCCGCCCGGTCAAGTGCAGATATTGGAGGGAGTACTTCTTGTGGCAGACATGATAGTGTCTATCTAAGGTTGTTTGAACAGCATCAGACATGGTTTGTTGGTACTCTGTAAAATCTGTCCACTATAGGAGGACTCCCAGATAGCCTCAACGGGTCTCCAGACTGCCTTATGGAAAGGGAAACCCCCAAAGGCTTTTTTTAATCCTTTGCATCAATGATGCTCAGAAAATCATCCTCAGTATTAGTCTGGGTATTGGCGATAAGAAAGGAGGATATTCTTCTTAAGACTGCCTCTGCATTTGTATATACAGTTGCAGTACCACCTGCTTCCACTGACGCATCATCTTCGGGAGCAGAGTCGATGACGTCATCACACTCCATGCTCTGAGTCTCAGCCAGGAAGAAATGTTTGTCCCGAGTGGTTCATAATGTTGCCGTCTCAGGAACCAGGCTCTGGGCTGAGGATGCAAGGTTTGTTTGGATTTCTCATTGTCTTGCATCCACTGAAGAAACAGATGTTTACTCATAGCAGGTAACATCACCTGAGTGGGAGGTGCCTGCTGTGTCTCAGTTGTAGTAACAGAAATGGCCGCCGTGTTTTTTCCTGATGTTTTCCTCTCCCTGCTGCTGTGAGAATGTGCTGATTTAGTGGTTCTTTTCCTCGGGGGAGACGTGGTGGAGCCCCGCTGTCCTCTGGAACTGCTCGATCGCTTATGAGCAGTTAAAATTGATAATGTAGCGTGGCTTTTCCCCGAATGTGAAACTGGAGGTGAAGGAGCCATTCTGCTTAATGTCGGCGTGCCTGACATGTCTGTACACATGAGACACCGATTACTAACATAGGAAGGGGAAAGGGGTCAACCACACAAAGAACACGCTGAGGGCATGTGTGCAGAAAGGCGGACAGGGAAAGAAGAGAAAGGAATATAATATACGCCTATGCTGTTTGTAGCAAAACAAATAAACGCAAAAAAGCAAGTGAAGCAAAAATATGCTGGAGTCTGTACCCAAGCTACGCAGGAGTAAAACTGGACAAACTTTCGTGTTGTTGGCACCCCCTTTTGTGTTGCTGGCAACCCCTGATTTCTATTTATTTATTTATTTTATTATGCTGTGATACTGACAAAGTGTAGAACTCTTGTCCCAGTGCAATGCTAAAAACTGACGACTCTCTACAATACTATGCTAATTTAATACATTTTACAGTAGAAAAGTGACTTTTTTTGTCCTTGGTAGATACCTGTGATAGATGCCACTTGAGGCTAGTGTACAATGAATTGCATATTTTATTGCTATGGAACAGAAATGTATCAGCTTAAAGCAATCAATCTCATTACCAAACACACAAAAGTGCAAAAGTGCAAAGGGCTTCGTTATTTATTTTTTTTAATTCATAGTACCTTCTTTAAACCTTTTTAAACCTTGATTATAAAAAGCTATACTTTAAGAATTATGCTTTTACAAGTCAAAAGGCAATAATTTAAAATGTTGAATAATGGTGTCGCATAAAAATACTGAATAAAGAGGTCTCTAAGTCTGTCCTACTGTATGATTATTTTTTTCTTATTCGGTCAAAGAAGCTTGCCAGAGCTACTTCCAGAAGATCTCAGTTAATAAAGAATTGCTTGGTATGGCCTTTTGATGTTGCATGAAGTCACGTCACAAACGGGATCTCTCTGCTGAAATCTTGTGAACAGAAGGTACGGCTTCTAGGCTTTTTTCCACGCACGAAAACCTCAGTTTTTGGTCAACTTGTGCTGCTTTTTAGCGTGAGAAGGTGATTGACACCCCCCCTCCCGTTCAAGCCGTAGCATGTTTTGGCCATACAATTCATATAGCATGAGAAATACGCATGCTATGTGAGAGCTACATCACATTCTCACGACAATGGAGAGAGAATCTGGAGTTTAACTGCATGGAAACCTAGACAATGATTCATCTAATCTTCTTGCCATCTTGAAATGAAATTCTATGGAACATAAGAACATAAGAACATAAGAAAGTTTACAAACGAGAGGAGGCCATTCAGCCCATCTTGCTCGTTTGGTTGTTAGTAGCTTATTGATCCCAGAATCTCATCAAGCAGCTTCTTGAAGGATCCCAGGGTGTCAGCTTCAACAACATTACTGGGGAGTTGGTTCCAGACCCTCACAATTCTCTGTGTAAAAAGTGCCTCCAATTTTCTGTTCTGAATGCCCCCTTTATCTAATCTCCATTTATGACCCCTGGTCCTTTTTTCTTTTTTTCAAGTCAAAGAAGTCCCCCGGTTGACATTGTCTGTACCTTTTAGGATTTTGAATGTTTGAATCAGATCGCCGTAGTCTTCTTTGTTCAAGACTGAATAGATTCAATTCTTTTTAGCCTGTCTGCATACGACATGCCTTTTTAAACCCGGGATAATTCTGGTTGCTCTCTTTGCACTCTTTCTAGAGCAGCAATATCCTTTTTGTAACGAGGTGACCAGAACTGAACACAATATTCTAGGTGAGGTCTTACTAATGCATTGTAGAGTTTTAACATTACTTCCCTTGATTTAAATTCAACACTTCTCACAATATATCCAAGCATCTTGTTAGCTTTTTTATAGCTTCCCACATTGTCTAGATGAAGACATTTTGAGTCAACATAAACTCCTAGGTCTTTTTTCATAGTTCCTTCTTCAATTTCTCTATCTCCCATATGATATTTATAATGCACATTTTTATTGCACGCATGCAATACTTTACACTTTTCTATTAAATTTCATTTGCCATGTGTCTGCCCAATTTTGAATGCTGTCTAGATCATTTTGAATGACCTTTGCTGCTTCAACAGTGTCTGCCACTCCTCCTATTTTTGTGTCGCCTGCAAATTTAACGAGTTTGCTTACTATATCAGAGTCTAAATCATTAATGTAGATTAGGAATAGCAGAGGACCTAATACTGATCCCTGTGGTACACCACTGGTTACCTCGCCCATTTTGAGGTTTCTCCTCTAATCAGTACTTTCTGTTTTCTACCTGTTAACCACTCCCTAATCCATGTGCATGCATTTCCTTGAATCCCTACTACGTTCAGTTTGAGAATTAATCTTTATGCGGGACTTTGTCAAAAGCTTTCTGGAAATCTAAATAAACCATGTCGTATGCTTTGCAGTTATCCATTTTCAATGTTGCATCCTCAAAAAGTCAAGTAGGTTAGTTAGACATGATCTCCCTTTCCTAAAACCATGCTGGCTGTCTCCCAGGATACTGTTACCATATAGGTAATTTTCCATTTTGGATCTTATTATAGTTTCCATAAGTTTACATATAATAGAAGTCAGGCTTATTGGTCTGTAATTACCTGGTTCGGTTTTGTCTCCTTTTGTGGATCGGTATTACGTTTGCTATTTTCCAGTCTGTTGGTACAACCCCTGTGTCAAGAGACTGTTGCATGATCTTGGTTAGTGGTTTGTAAATAACTTTTTCATTTCTTTGAGTACTATTGGGAGGATCTCATCTGGCCCAGGGATTTTTGTTTATTTTAAGAGCTCCTAGTCCCTTTAACACTTCTGCCTCTGTTATGCTAAAGTTATTTAAAATTGGATAGGAACAGGTTGACATGTGGGCATGTTGTCCGTGTCCTCCTTTGTAAAAACCTGTGAAAAGTAATCATTTAATATATTTGCTATTTTTTTTCTTCATCTATGATTTTGCCATTTGTGTCTCTTAGACATTTAACCTCCTCTTTGAATGTTCTGTTGCATGTTATATATTGGAAAAACATTTTGGAATTGGTTTTAGCCCCCTTAGCAATACTGATTTCTATCTCTCTCTTGGCCTTTCTAACTTCCTTTTTGACTTGTGTTTGCAGTTCCAAGTACTCTTTCTGTGTGCTTTGTTTTTGGTCCCTTTTAAACGCTCTGTAAAGTGCTTTTTTTCTCTGAATATTTTTTTTAATTGATCTATTAAACCATTTTGTCCATTTTGTTTTAGATTTAGATTTGTCTACTTTTGGGATGTAATTGTTTTGTGCCTCTAGTACTACATTTTTAAAAAACAGCCACCCTTTTCTGTGGATGTTTTTCTATTTTACTCCAATCTACTTCTATTAGTCTCTGTTTCATACCTTCATAGTTTGCTTTTCTAAAATTGTAAACCTTAGCTTTAGTCATTACTTTTGGGGTTTTAAAAAATATTTCGAATGAGACCATGTTGTGGTCTGAGTTTGCCAATGCTCTCTGACCTCTGTTTTAGTTATTCTGTCTTCATTATTTGAAAAGACTAAATCAAGGCATGCCTCCCCTCTAGTCGGTGCCTTGACAAATTGCATTAGGAAGCAGTCATTTGTCATTTCCACCATTTCAATTTCGTCCGTCGT
The DNA here is from genome assembly GCA_036884735.1 of Huso huso. Classification (NCBI taxonomy): domain Eukaryota; kingdom Metazoa; phylum Chordata; class Actinopteri; order Acipenseriformes; family Acipenseridae; genus Huso; species Huso huso. The sequence continues at coordinate 19,507,610 of CM072685.1, forward strand.
GCCCCCATTGGGTTTTCCCATTTTATACAGGGAAGTTGAAACTCCCATTAGTGTGGCTTCTCCTTTTCTACACGCATTTCAATGTCATTGTACAACAGATTATTTTGCTCAGCGTCTGAATTTGGCCGTCTATAGCATGCTCCTATTATTATGCCCTTTGAATTTGTGTCCATTATTCTGACCCATATTGATTCTGCATTGTTTTCTTTGTCCTGATTTAACACCTGGGCTTCAAGGCTATTTCTTATGTATAGCGCTACCCCTCCGCCTCTTCTGTCCTGCCTGTCTTTCCTATACAGTGTGTAGAGTGGAAATGTTTATTGTGTACTGTGGAAGGGTGTGGGTAGGAAGGGTGACACGGGAGACAGAAGGGTGTACTTGAAACACCGCACAGGTGCCCAGTTTTATTTATGACTTTTGGTTTGGTTTTTGTTTTTTTATTTTCAAGTGGTTTAGCCCACAGAGGGTGCTGTTGTCCGTGGCTTGAATACCAGCGATGGTAGACCACGGAAATACCCACAGGTAAACAGACCCGCTGACGCACTCAGAGGGTCTGCCAAGGTTTCCCCGCTACCAATATTTTTATTTTCTTCTCTTTGGGTTTCTTTGTGTTTTTTCTTTTTCCAGCCATTCTCGGTCCTGGAGCAGAGCTCCTGCTAGTTCGTTGTTTCCTCTTATAGGGGCAGAGCTGAGGGAACAACAGAATGTTATTTTATAGGGCCAGCAATCCCCCCAATGCCCGCCTCTCAGACACTCAGAGAGAGAGAAAGCCCACACACCCTCTCTCCCGCCTGTCTGTGTCACTGCCATGACTGACCGACGGATATTGCAAGGCGGCTGCCCTCTTCCTGCAGCACTGTGAATGCACCACAAGAGTCAGCACAGATCTCCCCACTGTTACATGTACATATCAATTTCTGTACATAAACAATAAACATATACACAGAATATTCTAATATCAAAGCAGTGTTTTACAAACAGCAAGAACAGCAGAATAAACAGTGCAGAATAAACTATGAAACACTACCTATTATAAGCATAGTAAAATTGCAATGTCATAATAAACATCTATTCTTTATAAGCAATAATGGACACTAATCGATTATTTTCTCAAAATAAATATTTATAAAGAAAAAAGAGTTAATTCCGTTATAAGTAATTAGAAAAAAAAACGTAACTGATATTCATTTTCTTCATGAAACATTATCTGCTTATATCCACTCATTCGTTGATATTTATAACTGTTGTAAAAACATATATAATAAAACAAATGAATAAATGTTTTAATGTAATCGGATTACAGTGTTTTTCTGTTTCTTTCTGACCTCTAAACAAGTTCCTCTTGGCTTCTCTCTACCTGCAGCTTAAAACTTTCTCCACCCTTTAAAATTTAAAGGCTCCTCTCAGTGACGTCACACAGAGAAAAAACTACCATATGCATTTCCAGCCTCTATGGCAAAGTCTGGTGGTTCTGTAAGTGAATGAAATGAAGTGCTTTTTTATCGTGTTAACCCGATCGCGGTGCCAGGAAGACACGTCAGTATGATCGTGTATACATGATCCTGGTCCTTAACCCTTTGCAGTCCATTTATGAAGTGTGTCTCAGGCGCGTCAGGTCCAATTTATTTTCACATGCGCAGTTAATTTTAGACGCGCTGTTTAAAAGTATTTTTTTTTTCCACAGTCAAACAGGTTTAAAAGGCCCTGCATATCAACAAAGCACTCACTAGGCATCTCCAGCCCCGCCCCACCCTTTCGTTCGCTATCGCTTTCAGATATGCTAAGAAATAAATAATAATAATAATAATAGTCATACATACCGATCAATCATCTCCTGATCACTCGTTTTTTCACCAAACTCCTCAATAATGCGATCCAAGTCATTATTTTATTATTATAACATCTCAAAAAAGCTCTGCAAATGTCTGTGATATTCTCTGTGCACTGATTCAGTAACAGCTAGCTTGTTTCCTTATGGCCGCCCCTATCTGATGGCAGGGTGTTAGAGGGTAGTGGGAGTTGTCTTTGGGAGGACCAGAAAGGACGTCACACACACAGGAAGCTTGTGGGCAAACCTCAGTGCCACCTGGCAACTGAGTAGAGGTTTATTAAATAAAAACAACAGGGCCAAAACCACAGTCGGCACCCAGGCAGAGTAACAGGTATTGCAAAACAAACACAACAACCCCCGGTAGTACCAGCTATGGTAAAACCGGGTTAAAAATAAAAAGAGTAAATAAACCAGTCCCACACAATAATAAAGTAGTGCTCCAAAGGAGAGTAGCTGCCGTTCTTTAGACGGCCACGTTAGTGGTGGTGGCGCTGTGTCTGCAGTTGGCTCCTTCACGCACTAGCTGCAGCATACTCCAGCACCACCGCCCTGAGCGGAAATTAGACTCCGGATACTTCCAAAACATACGCCCAGGAGAGAAGAACGAGTCGGGATGCAGGCAGCCGCCTGTTCAGGGTCTGGAATAGGAGCAGAGGGTAGCAACACACACACGCAGCAGCCCAGCGAACTCCTGTTGCTAACCCAGGACAGAGAGCCCGAATGCAGAAACCGCGACAGCCTAAATACTGCCCAACCCCGCTCTGCAATCAGCTAATGCCCCCCGCCTCAGCCAACCGGCGAACACAGCACAGCTGATTGCAGAAAGTGAGCCCGGCGACCCGGCGGTTCCGCAATAGGGCAAAACGACCCACCACACCAGAACTCCCAGTATGATCGTTTTCAGGTTTACAGTGGGACCCTATTACATCCCCAATACATATCCCCTCAGAGTGGAGCCATAGGCCCACTCGGCCTCTTCTAACTTCCCCAATTGGCCCCTCCCCGAGAAAAGTCAGCATTTTGATGTTCCTTACCCGCACGATGTTTAACAGTGAAGTTAAAGGGTTGCAGCGCCAGACTCCACCGAGTAATCCGGCGTTCGTGTCCTCATCGTGTTTAGCCACTTAAGAGGAGCGTGATCTGTGACAAGGGTAAACGGTCGTCCCAGGAGATAATAGTGAAGCGAGTTCATGGCCCATTTAATGGCCAAGCACCCTTCTCTATGACAGAGTAGTTACGCTCACGTGGAGCCATTTTCTTACTAAGGTATAGCACCGATGCTCCACTCCGTCTATCTCCTGGGACAAAAACAGCCCCCAGACCCACATCTGAAGCGCCAGTCTGAGGATGAATTCCCGCTGAAACCGAGCTATCAACACAGGGGCCTGGGACAGAATCTCCTTAATCCTATCAAACGCCCCTGACACTGCCCTGACCACTGCACAGAATTTGGGGCGCCCTTCTTGGTGAGGTCGATCAAAGGACTAACAATGGTGGAATACTGGGATGAAACGGCGGTAATAGCCTGCCAGTCCTAAAAGCGATCTCACCTGGGCCTTGGTCCGAGGAACCGTGTGTCCACCAACGCCTGGACCTTTGAGGCTACCGCTTCACTCTACCATTACCCATAATGAAGCCAAGATATTGAGTCTCGGTTTTGCCAAACGCCAAGATTTCCCCCAGATTAGCTGTTAGACCCGCTTCTCTCAGAGACTGAAGGACAGCCGTGAGTTCAACCAAATGCCCCTCCAGGTGGAGTTAAACACTACCACGCCATCAATATACGCTGCCGCATACTGACGATGTGGGGCCAACACCTTGTCCATCATTCTCTGGAAAGTCGCCGGGGCTCCATGCAACCCAAAAGGCATGGTCTGGAAATGAAACAAGCCCCCTGGGGTCGCAAATGCGGTTTTCTCCCTAGAGCTGGATGTTAATGGGATCTGCCAATATCCCTTTGTCAAGTCCAGAGTTGACAGGTACCTCGCGTCTCCCAGGCGATCAAGGAGTTCATCCACCCGGGGCATGGGGTACGCATCGAACTTAGAGACTGCGTTGACCTTCCGAAAATCTACACAGAAAGGGGTGGTGCCGTCCTTCTTAGGTACCATTACCACTGGACTGCACCACTCGCTCTGGGAAGGTTGCACAACCCAAGTTCAAGCATACTATCCACCTCCCGTTGCATGACCCCCGTTGACTTTCCGGGATCCGTATGGCGCTGCGAACAGTGACACCTGGAGGAGTGATAATAGCATGTTCGATGACGCCAGTCCTACCGGCACCTTAGAAAAACATCATTGAATTCCTCAATCAATGACCCCAGCTCTACCTTCTGCCGGGGAAGCAACTGTTCCCCCATCGTAATCGAAACGGTCTGATTCCAGTGGCCCCCGGGACCAAAATCCTCGCCGGGGCTATCGTGGGTAATAAACAAGGCCTCTCTCTCTCTCACGGCTTTAACAAATTTATATGGTAAATTTGGAGGGGTCTACGGTGGTCGGGCTGCCTAATCTCATAATTAACTTTCCTACTGCCCGCAGCACCTCATATGGGCCTTGCCACTTAGCAAACAGTTTCGATTCGAGGTCGGAAGAAGCAACAGTACCTTGTCTCCGGTTAAAAGTCCAATTCTAGCTTTTTATTGTACTGTTGCTGTTGCAATTGCTGAGCGTTACGTAGGTTCTCTTGAGCCAATCGACCGACCAATTCCAGGCGGTCTCGGAGCAGTAGCACATATTTCACTACATTTTTTGAAGAAGTTGTCTGCTCCTCCCAGCCCTCACGCACTAGATCGAGGATGCCTCGGGGTTGTCTCCCGTACAGCAGCTCAAACGGGGAGAACCCCGTTGAGCTCTGTGGCACTTCTCTCACGGCGAACATAAGGAAAGGAAGGAGCCGCGCCCAATGCTTCTGTTCCTGATCTACAAATCGCTTCAACATCTGCTTTAAAGTCTGATTAAAGCGCTCCACCAGTCCATCGGTCTGAGGATGGTACACAGATGTCCTGATGGGTTTTAATTTTTAGAATTTGATACACCTTTTTCAAGGTGGCTGACATAAAGTTGGTTCCCTGGTCCGTCAGAATCTCTTTGGGAATCCCTACTCTTGACATAATCTGTACTAGTTCTTTTGCTATAGCGATGGCACTAGTGGACCGGAGCGGCACCGCCTCTGGATATCGCGTAGCATAATCCACCACTACTAGAATGTGCGTATATCCAGAGTCGGCGGGTTGCACCGGCCCCACTATGTCTACCGCTATTCGTTCGAAGGGGGTTCCCACAAGGGGCAGTGGGACCAGCGGAGCCGGGCGAACTCGAGCCGGCGCCACCCTCTGGCATTCGGGACACTCTGCCACGTATCTCCTCACATCATCGTGCAGTCCCATCCAATAAAACCGGGCCAGTATCCGTTCCAGGGTCTTTTCCCGGCCCAGATGGCCTGAAAATGGAATGTCATGTGCTAGTCGCATGACCTCTTGGCGAAAAGACCCCGGAACCAATAATTGTGTTACAGGCTGTCCCGTGCCCGGGGCCTGGGATACCCTATACAGTAGGCGCCCAGCCACGACGAAGTGAGGAAATGTGGGCGGCCCGCAACCGTCAACTTCCTTCCCCTCGACAGACCGGACCCGCCCCCGGATGTGCACCAGAGTGGGGTCGTTAGCTTGCTCCCACTCTAGGTCCATCCCGGTCCCAGACTCGCTGCATGTCGAGCGGAGGTTCGTAGCTTCCGCCCTGGGCTCCTCAGTAGCCAGTTCCCGCCAGTCACACTGAACACCCACCCCTTCAGTTTCCGTTTGTGTTGAGGAGACTCTCCCACAAGCCCCCAGCCTTGCCTTGATACTGCCCACCCAGTTTCTCGCCCTTCGCTCTCGCTTAGTTTTACGGGCCGGAACTTAGCAGTAAACATATCGGCTTTCAGCGGAAAGATCCGCCAATTGAATCACCCGCTGAGACCACCCCTTCTCCAGTCGGGTGGCCGGGTCGTCCCAACCTTAAGTTCTGAATAATAAGGCCAGTCTCGACCCAAAATTATAGGGTACGGAACTCCACTTCAGCGACGGCCACGACTACCTGGCACGTCCGACCATCTATGGTCAATCTAACTTTAGTGGTTGGGTATGGCTTTACGTCTCCGTGATACACGAACACACCACTTCCCTGCGGCCGCCCAGCCACCCCCTCCATGAGAGCTTCACTAATTATAGTGTGGTTGCACCCCGAGTCCACTAAAGCGTGGTGTTCACTTTCCCAACAACCACAGACACAATGCAAGGCCCTCCCGTCCTTTCCCGGTACTCACCTCCGTGCAGCTGGATAGCGAGAGGCCACATCACATTCCATGGCAGCGGGACACATCCTGGCAATATGTCCAGCCTTGTGACACCGGGAAGCAGATGAGAGGGGTGGCGCTACCGACGCCGGGCTGCTTGTTCCCTACCCCACCACTTGGTGGGTTCCAGGGAGTGGATCTGGCCCAGCTGGGGCTAACCTCATTCTCCACTTTGAGGCGAGTCGCCCGATGGGTCGATGGAAGCCACCGCTCGTGGGAAACGAGGGGCTGGAGTCGGGGCCCGGTTTCACGGAGCTGGGCTGGGGTCCTGTCAAGGGCTGCATCTTCATACGCCCGCCAGTTCCACTGCTTGCTCCATGGTGTTTGGGGTGTTCCTGGCCACCCAGTCCCGGGTCCCTGGATCTAGCACAGACAAGAACTGGTCGACAGCCACCGACTCCATCAACTGTTGTTTGGTACGCCCCTGGTTGCAGCCAGCGAGTGAGGTGGTCCCAGAGCTGTTGAGCGATGATGCGCTGGCGGCTCCCTTCGGCCGGACATAGTGTCGAAATTTACGGCAGTGAGACTCGGGTGATATTCAGCCGCTGTAATATGGCCACCTTCACTTGCTGATAATCCCTGGCGGCTTCATTGCTTAGGGGCCCGGTAGGCTGTCTGTGCTTCTCCCGACAGACATGGGGCAAGCTGCGCCGCCCAACTTTCGACCGGGCCAGGAGGACGTGGCGACCCATTCAAACGCCGTGGAGGAACGCTTCTGGTCGTCCTCCGACGTCATCTTTTGAAGCCGAATCGCAGGCGGCGGCTGCCCTGTTGGTGGTGCTGCCGCGGGCGCCTGAGTCCGCGCTAGTACCAGAGACTGCACCGCTTGGCACATCGCCGCCATCTTCTCTGTGATCTCCAACATGTGGGCCGTCCTCTCGACATCCCGCTGCGCATCTCGCTCCCTCGCCGCCGCTCCCACACCGCCCCGGTGTCGCCTTGGTCCTGTAAGAGGACCTGCAGGGTGTGCTGGTCCAGAGACATCCCACTCTGACACCACGTGTTAGAGGGTAGTGGGAGTTGTCTTTGGGAGGACCAGAAAGGACGTCACACACACAGGAAGCTTGTGGGCAAACCTCAGTGCCACCTGGCAACTGAGTAGAGGTTTATTAAATAAAAACAACAGGGCCAAAACCACAGTCGGCACCCAGGCAGAGTAACAGGTATTGCAAAACAAACACAACAACCCCCGGTAGTACCAGCTATGGTAAAACCGGGTTAAAAATAAAAAGAGTAAATAAACCAGTCCCACACAATAATAAAGTAGTGCTCCAAAGGAGAGTAGCTGCCGTTCTTTAGACGGGCCACGTTAGTGGTGGTGGCGCTGTGTCTGCAGTTGGCTCCTTCACGCACTAGCTGCAGCATACTCCAGCACTCACCGCCCTGAGCGGAAATTAGACTTCCGGATACTTCCAAAACATACGCTCCAGGAGAGAAGAACGTAGTCGGGACGCAGGCAGCCGTCTGTTCAGGGGTCTGGAATAGGAGCAGAGGTAAGTAGCAACACACACACGCAGCAGCCCAGCGAACTCCTGTTGCTAACCCAGGACAGAGAGCCCAAATGCAGAAACCGCGCAGCCTAAATACTGCCCAACCCCACCTCTGCAATCAGCTAATGCCCCCGCCTCAGCCAACCGGCGAACACAGCACAGCTGATTGCAGAAAGTGAGCCCGGCGACCGTGCGGTTCCGCGTCAGGGCAAAACGACCCACCACACCAGAACTCCCAGTATGATCATTTTCAGGTCGTTCGCCCCGACTTCGGGCTGCCCTATGCAACGCCACACGAGATCGGGAGGGCGGATTACAGTGGGACCCTATTACATCCCCGTCACACAGGGGCAAGTATGACTATTCATGAGATACGCCCTTTTTTTTTTGGTTTTTTTCGGCTTGTCTCGGCTGTTGCTCCCACTCGGCCATTGAATGTTTTTCTCTGCTTTTTCTGAAGAAAAAATGACTAGAAACCTGTTTTTTTGCATTTTTTTGATGATGTCGGACAGGGTCCGACATTGGACCGGATAGGAATAATTCCTGGTCCGACATAGGACCAGGTCCGACATAGGACCGCAAAGGGTTAAGGGTTAATTTCTCAATAGCTGAATTTAGAATCGGGAGTTCAGATATGCTGTTGTCAGTGTTTGAGAAGACTGGTGCAGGGAGAGTTGCTGCTCAGCTGTAGGAGGGCAGTCATCACTCTGTTGCCCTGTGTGAAATTAAGAACTGGAGACCTGTCGCCCTACTGTGCGCTGATTATAAAGTACTGTCTAAAGCTCTGGCCAACAGAATGAGGGAAGTCATGCGGTTTGTGGTACATTCTAACCAGACGTTGCTACATATGTGGGTGTAACGGTCACGCTGCTCTGTTGAAAAGCAACATTGCTGTCTCCCGTAAGGAAGTATTAAATTGAAGCATAAAGGAGAAAGTAAACAGTATATATATATATATATATATATATATATATATATATATATATATATAATCTCTGTGGAGCTGCTCAGCTGGGTCTTTAGGCTCTCGTTCTCCTGCTGCAGGTCCTTCATCTCGCTTGTCAGCTCGTTGATGGCCACCCTATTCTTGAGCTGGCTCACCTCATGTCTGAGCTGCTCGGTGATGCTGGTTTCCGTGAGCCTGGCCAGTGTAAGTTCTCTAAATTCCACAAACTCCAGCTCCAGCAGGGCCATGCATTCCCGCACGTGCTGGATGTCGCTGGGGGTCGTGGGGGTGGGCTGGTTGGTGTCGGATGTTGTGCTGTCTGAAGTTGGCGCTGAATCTTCAGGGTCGGTGTTCTGGGGGTCGTTGGATGTAGTTTTCTCTTTCTCTGCCGCCTCTTTTAGTTATTTATAGGTTTTTTCGAAGGAGGTCAGGCTAGCCTCACTGCCCTGGATCAACACAATTCCACTGTGGTAGCCATTAATATTCAAGACTGTGCTGTCTGGGTCAGAGTCTTCTCTTACAAAGATTTGTCTACCTTGGCAGATCCCTCTTTTTGTAACGTCGCTGTACTTCTTACACACAGCAGCGTGCCAGGCATTGAGATGTTCAGTGTAGAAGATGAGGTTGCTTCTCATCTTGTTGTCTTCTGTCCCAGAGTAGTCTGTGTACAGACACTCCGGGTTCTCTCTCAGCACACTCAGTTTATGATGCTTCCTGGCCTGTGCACTGCTCAGTTTAGCCGGGTACCAGCGTTGCCAGATCTGAAATGTGGAAATATCGTATTGGACCCTCAAAATTATTGTATTTTCAGAAAAAATATCGTACACTGTAAAACTTTAAGAATATATGTGTTATTTTTCCATCCTTAATATGTGACATCATATTACCTAATAAACTGCATCACAAGCACTGAAATGAACAAAAAAAGCACTGCACTGAACTACTGGACACGGCACTGATCACAAGTCATTTTGTTTAACACTTTGCTCTATTGCAACTTCCCTTACATGTTTGAATTTAAAAAAAAAAAAAACGACATACAACACACACGTAATCTTGTGGTAACGCCCACCTAGTACAGTTAACATAACGAGACTATTAGATGTTATTATAATATAAAAACATTAAACAACATTTAAAAAAAAAAAGTTTTTCTAATAGTTTTATCCTGATTTCACTTCAACGTTCCAGCGGGGGAAGCTGATTGGCTGTTGGCACTCAGTCGTTTTCTAAATTATAATATAACTGTATAATTTTACTCACCAATATTACATTTTGTCAAATTCCACTTCAGTATCGCTGTTATTTTACCGTGCTAAACTTGGTCGTCACACGTCTCTATCGCACTGCCTCGAGGTAGCGAGTGTTAGTCGCACTTAATTGACGACATACGTAGTGCGTGCCTGCCTATGTGGAAACTACTAACATAGGGTGCGTTCACGGAGATTATTAATCTGACCAATTTAGCCAATGATCTTCTAAGAATTGGTCAGATTCTGCACAGAATCTGCGCAGAATGATCTCCGTGAACGGCATGTGAAAAGCCTCAGTAGTACACAATGTGCTGTAGTTGGCTGCACATCTGTGCTGCTGAAGGTGCTGAAGGCAGAGACGTGGTGACGTAGCTCATAATCTGCAAAACTGAGTGAGAAAAGTTTAAAGGAATTTAAATATGCCTGAATTATCGTATATTTGGCAATTTTTTACAATTATTGATCGTACATCGTACAAGGGTTGAAATTACACTATGTAACACAATTTTGTTCCTGGGTAGTAGTGTTATTTCCTAATTGCTTAACCTCTCAAAAGTAGAAAATGGCTATTATTCCTCACAAACTTTGCTTTTGTGACCAGGACAGTGATATTTTGCAATTTACCTATTTTCCAGAACATTCCAGATAGATTCAGTGCTGAGTAAACTTGGAGTAACTTCTAGAACTTTCCAGTAATATAAATAGTAGTATAAATACTATCTATCTATCTGGAATGTTCTGGAAAATAGGTAAATTGCAAAATATCACTGTCCTGGTCACAAAAGCAAAGTTTGTGGGGAATAATAGCCATTTTCTATACTTTTTGAGGCATAAGCAATTAGGAAATAACACTTACTACCCAGGAACAAAAAAAAAAAAAATTGTTACACGGTGTTATCGTACAAATACGATAATTATCGTGACGTCTGACAACGCTGCCGGCACGGGATCTCCTGCCTCTCTGCACTCTGACTGGTCTCCATGGCAACCAACCAGGAGAATTGGCTACAATTTGTTGCAATTTCAAACTGTCACTTCCAACAGCTGCTTCTCTTTTGAAAGTAAACTAAACTTAAAAAAAAAAAAAACTACTACTGAACTTATAATTTTTGTAGTATTATTTGTATTTATTAATATAAAATTATAAAATAAAATCATGGTAGTGTAAAAGGCTTACCTCTACCTCTAATTTTCTTCCTTTATTTTCTTCTTATTTCCTTCTGTCTTTCTCTTTCTTTTTTCCCTTTCTTTTCCTTTTCTCTATATTTTTTCTTCTCTTCCTTTTATTCTCTCTTCTTTCCTTCCTTCCCTTTGCTCTGTAATTTTCTTCCTTTATTTTCCTCTTATTTCCTTCCTTTCTTTACTTTCTTTCTCTTTCTTTTTTCCCCTTTCCTTCTTTTCTTTAAATTTGTCTGCTCTTCCTTTAATTCTCTCTTCTTTCCTTCCTTCCCTTTCCTCTCTGTGTTCTTCTGTTTCTTTTAGTCTTGGGATCTTTTGGTGTTTTTTTTATAATATTTAACTAAATGTTTTCCCTTATTTTTTCATATTAAGTTAAATACTACTTTAAGTACTACTTTACATATGTTTCTGTTATTAAATTGGCATTTTATTTCACTAAGAAACAATATAAATTTTTAAATTTTCAGGAGCTCATATTTTCGGTGACTGCTCACTCTAAATATCTCTCTCTCTCTCTCTCTCTCTCTCTCTCTCTCAGTGGTTTCAAATCTTGAGAAGTGAGGGAGGAGAGAACGTGCCAGACATTCCAAAGAAGCCGTGTGTCCCACAGGGACTGAGTGGAATGGCTGAAGATGATGTTCGGACAGACCCACTGTGACATCACTCAAGCATACTACACCTACCTCTCTTTAGTGTGACGGTACAAAATGTATTTTTAATTTCGTGCATTATTGTTTGGGTGCTGTAAAGAAGATGTGTATATTAGGGGCTTTGTATTAAACATTTACTAATTACACAAAGCAATAGTGAAGTGAAGAACCTACACAACTCATCACTGAGGTATCAGAGCTTTAACCAACAGACCTCAGTACTACTACAAGGGCCTTATCTATCTGTTTATCTTTATCTAAACTGAAATGACCTTGCTAGAGTTGTTTTCACACAACCAGTGTTAACTCTTCTTAGTGCCTTCCCTACTGACCTTCAATTAGAATGCAAGCTTCCTGTGTTTAAAAAGGATGCTTATTGAAATAATACTATTGAGAGACAATACCCTTTGAAAGACTATAAATGGAGGCTCCACAAAGCACTGGAATCTCGCAACCCAGAAGATTGCCACCAGCACACAACAACCCAACAGCCTCACATATAAATTACTGTATACATGACTAGATGCTCTCTAGGTTAGGAAATAGTTATAATGAGAATATGCTTGTTGAATATAACTGCTGTTTAATTGTATGAGAACTGCGTGACTCATTACATCAC